>CAMZMU010000063.1:134785111-135132122 GCA_947311845.1 Poa pratensis | reverse complement strand
TTAATGGTCTCGTATGTTTCTGTTGTGAAACTAGATAACCTTCAGTTTATGTTAAGTCATACATTTTTATTGACCGAATGTGTAAACTATGTCATGTAAACTGTGAACCATCACACCTTTTAAATAAAAACTATATATATCTATATTGGTACATTATGTAGAACAACTAAAAGAGTCGGTGAAATGCACGACTAAATCAAGCTATCATCGTTAAATCTGTACATAAACAGCTCTTTGCATCCCAAGAATATTCTAGAGTTGAGTAGCCTCTTTTTTTTCATTTGATTTGAAATGGTTGACCACCCTTGCCGGCTGGTAGCGTTGTTAGTAGCCTGAACCAGTTTGTCAACCAGCTTCACTGTTCACGGGCGTTTTTTTTTTTTTTTTGCGGGGGTAGTTCACGGTCGTTTCTTGACGCCTGCTTATCAAAAGTCATGGTCCAACCAATTAACCAAATACCCCTAGGACGCTACGGAACCGCGTGGTTAATTAGATAACAATGGCTGGCTTCGATGGTAAGTAAGTGGCAACATAGTCCATTCGTAAGAAAAAATGTCGCAGCATATTCCACGTGAATGTGGCGTTGTGATATATATGAATACAGAATACGCTAGCAAGTCCCACGTACTGTATACAGGATAAGACATTATCCAAACGGTCGAAGTTCCTAAGTGTCTGGAACTGACTGATTATCGGTAGAAAAGAGAGCCGCGAAGGAGGCAAAAGAAAATAAGTAAAGAAACAAGCGTGGATAACCCAAATCTCAGCTGAGTTGGAGTGCATATCTGGCAAAGGACAGCTCTTGCACACGGACAGTAGGGTTTACACGCGTTTCTTTTTTTTTGCGAAAAAGAACCTGGCATTAAAAGAAACACCGAACCGTACAAAACACAACAAAAAATCGAAAATTACAACGAGATCCTTGAGATGTCCTTCGTCTTCAAACTCCAGACCGCGTCGACGGCGCGCCGCCGCTGCCGCTCCTCTCAGAGCGAGCCTGACGTTGTTGGATGCGGACGGGAAGTCGCCGAACGGGTCAAGAAGACCACATCCGTCCCGGAGCCGAAGAAGAAGGATGAACCGTCGATGAAACTCCATGACGATCCGGAGACCGCCACCACCAGAAGAAGTACTCGAGAACCACACCACTCCCACGAGTTTCTCGACGTCGCCGCGAGATGGGCTGAAACCGGGGAGACATTATTGCATGAAGCGCCGCCGCCACCAATAGAACGCCGCCCTAACAAACTGAACACTAAACCAGAAAAACGGAGCCCTCCCACCGACGAGGGCCGAGATCCACCGCGCCTCCATGGCCTGAAGGCCACAGAGTCGGGGCAGACCTGCGGCGGCCGCCGGCGGGAGGCGCGTACCAGATGCGATCTGTACGATCGCCTCTCTTCCTCTGGTTAGGACGAAGCGATTATTTTCTTTGATCTGCTGGTAGGATGCCGATGGTTACACGCGTTTCTTTCCTTCGTCCCCAAGCGAAAACTGCTGGCTACATATACGTAGGGCGCGCGCCCTCTGGGGTTCGACGTTCCAGTTGTGTCTGCTCTCTCCTCTCTGGATATTCGCAAGCTCGGCTCTCACATCGCATCCCTCGTTGTTGCAAAGGTTCTCCCGTGATTTACTCCTCGTTTTCAGGATTGTTAACCCGTCCTCTGCCGTATGTCCTCAGCTTGCGACATATTCTTGTTGCTTTCAGGCGTCCCTGCTACTGCCATGGATACGCTACCGCCGCAGCAGTCTGACCACGACCACGATACGGTGGTTGGTGACGATGGAAGCTTCACTTTCATAATGGGCCGAGCGAGCTCGTGATAGCTCTGCTGGTGAGCACGACATGTTCCTCCCTCCTGTTACTTGACCTCTTTCTCCTGTTTAATTGACCTGTTCCTCCATTTTTTACTGACGTTGGTTACTGGTTAGTGTCCCTGAAATTGTTACGGTTTTCGTTGGTTAAATTAGGACTTGACCTGCCGATTAGAAACAAAATCATTCTTCCCTTTCCTGGCGCCTACGACGCGCGTCCGCGTGAAAGCCAGCAGCCCTCTTCCTCGTGTTATTGTGCTTTCGTCTTTGGATGGATGCACGCTCGGAGGAGAAGCTCCTCTCTTCTCCATCCACGAGGACAAGGAGATGGGCGGAGCTAGCAGGAGAGATAGGCCACAAGGATCGTGGGGTTTCTCGAGCAGCTAGCTGGGCTGGAAACCCAATCAATTCCTTCATTCTCCAATTTTACTCTGAACTATTGATTTTGTCAGATTTAGACCAGCTTTGAGACTGTATCCTGAACAGTCTTACGATTCCTTAGGGGGTGTTCTTGTTAATTGAGAGAGAGGATCCTTCAGTTACAGATTTGATTTTGCTTCTATATATATCAAATGGACGCTAACCCATTTCTGTTATGACAGGGCGGCCCGATAATATTACAAGGCGGCATGAGAGCAAACCGGATGGTCGAGATCGTGCTGATGTGTTCCCAGACGTCCGTGTTTGAGCCTTATTGCTCCTTGTTAGGGTAGCTTATGCTTGTTGTGTACATTGTTAGTGGGTTTCCTGTATATATCATCACGCATATAAATGTATATACATATTGGTCCTCAATAGCCTCATATAGAAATACATGTACATATTGTCGATGTACTGAAATCGGAGTCCCTCAAATATCTTACTTTTGACGGATCGTGCTACAATCGTTTATTTGTTCAGCCAGAGATTTCGAATCACCAAGTATGGATAGGCGATATTTTACCTAGTTTCAGAACCCCGATTAAAAGGCTAAAAGCACTACTGCTCAGAATTGTATTAATAGAGTGGGAGACGGTTATTGAGTTACAAAGAGGGTATCCATCGAGTCAGAGTAACAAATTGATGGGTGATTACCTATCGATAGATAGGCTAGTCGAGTAACTATACTCTCGGTGCGCCAAACGGGTCTAAGGTAGACCGAGATTGACAAGTATAAAACATCAACTTTTGAGATTTATTTTTCGTCTACAAGTTATGTGGGCGTACATCGGTTATGTTGTCGTGGGCAGCATGTACATGCCGCGATGCACCATCGGTAAATCGCTCACAGAGGAGAAGCCGTTGTCGCCATTTTATCCCGATGGGCGCCAACTCCCCCTCCGTTGCCGCAGACACAACGTGGTCATGAATTTATGAAGGGAAAGGATATGACAAGCAGGTCCGACTCGTCAGTTCCGGGCCGCGGGGTAGTACTCTCGGTGCGCCAAACAGGTTTAAGGAGGACCGAGATTAACAGGTCTAGAATTCAAACTTTGGGGGTTAAAGTTTTGAGTTTAACTTATTTTCCGTTCAGTTGGGGCGTGTTTGGTAGCCTGCAGCTAACCGGGCCAGGCCCGCTGGCTGCAGAGCCAGCCTGCTTGTTTGATTTCCGTTTTCGCAGAGACAGGCCCGCACGCTGATTAAAGCACCCTTGGGCCAGGCCTCATAGGAACGGCCGAATCGGCCGTTTCCAGGTAGCCAGGCCGCGAGGAGAAGAAACGTGGCAATGGCTGCACGCCTAGAGAGCGCGGGAGACGCGCCATAACCCCCGCACCCACGCCTAGAGAAGCGCAGGAGACGCGCCATAACCCCCGCACCCACGCCTCTTCTGACTGTCACCGCTGTCACGTCCCATTGCCTCTCTCTCACCGCCGAAAGAAAACCCCAATGGCAGCGGCTCCTCCTCCTCCCCCACCGCCGGCCCGCGGTCCCGTCGGCCATAGCGCATCCTGCAGCTCGGTGACGAGAGCCGTGCGAGAGTTCGAGAAGGGGGCCGCCGGTGGTCGTCGGAGTGCGGCGGCGCAGATTGACCCCGCTCTCCTCCCGCCCATGAAGCGGTCATCGCCGATTTCGCATCGGCCAAGCCCGGCGGTGATGGCGGCTTCGGAGACGCGGAGGCTCACCGAATCTGCAAGGGCAGTCCAAGCGGCGGCGCATGCAGCCGCTGTGACGATGGTCGGGGGTCCGGCGACTGGGTTCCCCAATCTGGTCCAGGACGCCCCGCATAGCTTCGCGCCGGTAAGGCCACCGCCGACCCGTACCCGCTGCCAAGCTTCGCGGCGCCAAGACCTCCTCCTCCTCCAGCAACCGACGCTCCACCGGCAACCGTCGCTCGTCCTCCACGACGAACCGTCGCTCTTCCTCCACCACCGGCAACCGTCACTCCACCTCCACCTTCGGCAAACGGCGTCGGCCCCTTGACGAGCCGTTCGGTAAAAGTGGTACCACCCCTTGTCAATTTGCAATCCATGTTCATCGTATTGCAGATATGTTTATGTCTCTGTATTGTAGATGTGCTCCATGTTCATTGTTCCGCGGATCTGTTGTAGTTTCTGATTAGGATTCAGTTTCTTGTTTTTTATGTACCTTTGTCAATCTGCAGTCCATGTTCATTAGTTTCTGTCCATGTTCATGTGCATTGCCGGTGCTTCATCAAGTTGCATTGCACATAGTACTTGATGTATCATTTTGCATTGCACATTGTGTGTCATGTTCCAGCTTGTTCATTAGTTCATGTCCATGTCCATGTGCATGTGCATTGCATTCCCTGAACTTGCCGATCTTGTATTGTAGGACTGGCACACCCAATACATGAACACAGTGGAGCCTCCATCTCCTCTAACTGACTGCATCGTCCACAACAATGTGGCAAGGCCTCATGTGCCAGGTCTGGCCTTGGCGTTGAAGGAGACGAAGGACAAAAAACTCAAAGGGGAACGGGAAAAATGGGTCGTGCACCAAAGCTGGGATACTGTTCTGACAGTGTCATTCCCCGGCGTTTCTTCCTGGAGGTGAAGCATGATGATCTTCATGCGATCGTCTTCCCGCCTGACATCCAGAAGCTGGTGGTGGATAAGTGGAAGCTGAAGAAGCCCAATGTGAAGGAAGGCAAGGAGCCGAAGCTTTGCATTCCACTCCGCACCACCATGTGATGTGAGTACTTCGTCCAGCTCAGGTGGTTCGAAGACCACCTTGTCATCTTCAAAGGATGGGAAGACTTCGCCAAGAAGATCAAGCTGGACACCGGAGATGTCCTCGTCTTCAAGTTCGTCGGCGACGGCTTCAAGGTGAAGCTCTTCAGGTTCATCAGCTCCACTGAGGAGGTCTACGTCTGTCCAGTTCATGGCAAGTGAGTTCTTAGTTCACTGTGACTTGCTTGAAGAGCAGTTGTTTTGTATGTTCTTCATGTTTTGATGCCATGGGAGTGTTCCCCTGGTGTAAGTACTTATCAGGTGCACATATTGCACATGTAACCAAACTCTTAACACTAGCTGTAGTTAAGCTTGTGGGGTATAAGTATGGAACCCTGTTTTGGGTCAGTGGGTGTGTTCCCCTGACGAAATCAATGGTTAGTCAGTATTAAGTAGATGATTTATGTCTCCTTTCTTCCTTTGCATTGTCTGGTAACCTCACCAAATTTGAATAGGGTGACTCTATCACTCTTTCTGTGTGTTCTTCACGCTGCCGAACAAAGGGGAGGTCGGTTTTGCAGAGCCGAAACGGAAAAAACAGTGCAACCAAACATTGAGCCAAATGTGGCTCGTTTTCTGATACAGGCAACCAAACAACTAACCCAACATGGACCAAATCACGTTGTAGCCCAACACTGCGCTCCCCAGCCTACCCGACGCAGGTGAGAAAGCCAGGCTACCAAACGCGTGAAATTTGACAAAAATAACCTTTTGGCCAAACTTCAACCAAAAATAACCCTTTTTTCAAAAAAAATCGAAAACTAACCCTTTTGTGTGGCTCCCGCACCGGGGGCGCCACACATGTATGCACCACTCCCCCGGCTGGGGCGCCACACATCTGCCAGCGTGGCAAGGTGGGTCCCAGCCCGGATAAGTAGCGCCGGAGCTGGGGGAGCCACACATACATGTGTGGCGCCGGTGTCTGGGGCGCCACACATTATGTAAAAATTACTAGCCCCAGCCCGTGCCCACCTGCTTCCTCTTTTCCCTCTCTCTATTCTCTCACAAAACAAAGGAAGAGCACGCCCCCCAACACCCCCCCCCCCTCAAATCCATCCTTTTCGGTGTGATTTTTCCGTGGATTTCGGCTCCCCTACGTGCAAGAAGGTACTCTCCCCCATCCTCCTTGTTTTTGTCCAATAGAAATCTTCCAATTTGGAGACATTGTGTAGATATTGGAAACCCTAGAATTTGAATATGAGGACAAATTTGTGGTTATTTGTTGATAATATTGGTCAATGTGTGTGGGTATGATGGATATGAAGTGTTGGGCTGTTGATTGTAGGTTAGGGTTAGGGTTTTTGTTAGATGTAGTTAATGAGCTAGATTTAGTTAGGGTTAGTGCATAATGACTTGATTTAAAATTAAGATAAGTAAATTGATTTTGTTTGAAATGCGTAGCTTAGTGCAATGTATCAATCATTTGATGCATTCTGGTTGTTGTAAATTTTTTTAGATGGAGAAAATGGTTAGTGTTCATCATGTGGACAAGGTGGCCTTTTTGAAAGGCAATGTGGAGCATGACTCGGAGGAGAAAGTGGTGGTGTTTGGCCATAGTCCTAGCTATGCCGAGGTTGCCGAGAAAGTGCGGATTGCATTGAATTGGACGGATCCAAATGATGTTATTTCTTTGGAGGGAAGGTATAATGTTGGGTTCGGAATGCATCTTCGTTGGAAGACTATGCCTCTCAACTCCGAGTTGTGTTGGAGTGCATATAAGGAGACGGTTGCGGGATCTCAAGACAAGGCTCTTGAGTTGTTTGCCACCAAGATGTTTGACTTGAACCGGTGTGCCTCCGAACATGACGTTAGGAGGCCGGTTCAAAATGAGTCACCTCATGCGCATGAAGTGTACTATCCAACGTCGAGTCCACCTCTAATGACTCAACATGATTTTAGCCAACCAACAATGACCCAACACGAAAGGAGCCAACCTTCAAGCCCAATTCAAAGTGACCAATATGAAGAATCGGAGGAGGAGAGCGACGCGTGGGAGTATGAGCTTCATAAAAAATGATATTGGTGATGTGGAGACAAATTGTAGGCATGAGGACATGGACCATGACATCCCTTATAACCGATGCTATGCATCGGACTCGGATGACGACGGTCCCGAAGAAGATGTTGATGAAGATGGGTTCACTTCTAAAGAAGCCGAAATATTCAAGAAGGTAGTGGGCCGGGATCATCGGTTACCATTGTTCCGTGATCTTAGTCTCGCCGATAAAGCCATGGTTGATGGTGGCACGAGTAAAATTCTTGAACCAAGGCCAATTTCGAAGAAGGATCGTAATCCCAAAAACTATGGTATTGCTAAGGGAGTGAAGTTTGAAAGCTTGCTGGAATTGAAGACATGGCTCAAGGAGTATGCGGTTAAGTACTTTAGACCATACAAAGTGGTTCACTCGGATGTCAAGAAGCGTTACACGGTTAAGTGTGAGGACGCGCATAATGGGTGTCCGTGGATTGTGCGTGCAAGACCTATCAAGGGAACCTCTCAATGGGTTTTAAAAAAATGTGTGTCCACTCACATGTGTAGTGGCAATGATGATGATGATGACAAGGATGCGAAGGACATTCATCGGCAACTAACCTCCGATTTCATCGGCTATAGGCTTTCCAATTCCATAGAGGCATTCCCCACTTTTACGGTGAGGGCTATCATGGACACGGTGAAAGACATGTTCGGTTACTCGGTGAAGTATGGGAAGGCATGGAGGGCCAAGCAAGCCGCATTCAAGATGTTGTATGGTGACTGGGAGGAAGCATACAACCGACTTCCTAGATTGTTGGGAGCTATGGCTGCTACAAATCCGGGCATGGTTACGTGTGTGGAGCCCTTTGGCCAAAAGACTAGGGATTACAACGGTGCAACCGTCCGTGTCTTTGGCCGTGCATTTTGGGCTTTCGGGCAATGCATAAGGGCATTCAAGCATTGTAGACCGGTTGTCTCCGTGGATGGCACATTCTTGACAGGCCAGTACAAGGGCACACTTTTGATTGCCGTAGCTCATGATGCTAACGACCGCTTGTTGCCGTTGGCTTTTGCTTTGGTGACGGCGGAGAACCAGGACAACTGGGAGTGGTTCATGGGTCTAGTGAGAACAAAGGTATTTGAGCCTCAAAGAGAGGTATGTGTCATCTCGGACCGCCACCAAGGCATACTCAATGCGGTGGAGATTGATATTCCCGGGCATGCTCCTTTGCACCATCGATGGTGCATGAGGCATTTTGTGTCCAACTTCTATAGGGCATGCGGAAATAAGGAGCTATCTGATGATCTAAAAGATTGTTGTCTCGCTTTCACCGAGCGGCATTTTGTGAGATTGTACAACAGATTGCTAACTCTCACATCGCCGGGGGGTCGAGAGTTCCTAGATAGGCATGCGTCTCTGAGGCACAAGTGGACTAGAGCATTTGACACCGACGGTAGGAGGTACGGTGACATGACAAGCAACATGGCAGAATGTTTCAACAATGTGCTCAGAGGAGTCCGTGCGTTGCCCGTGACAGTGACGCATGTAAAATGCATACATGAACTTTGCACTTTAATTGCTTATATTCCAATCATATTTGCATCATATAAGGGTTATATCAATGTTTTATCATGATTTTGGGAATACTTCATAGTTTTCCCATTTATTTGGAATTAACCCTGCGCAGGCAGAAAACCCTAGTTTTGTATTTTAATGTTTCAGGGACCCAAACGTCAACGAAATCACCTGAAAATTTACGGGCGTCAATATTTGGAAGGAAGAAGGACTACGGAAAAAGGAAGCAAGCAAACGGAGACCCGAGGGCCAAACGGGCCTGGCCCACGCGGCCAGGTACTGTGGCCGTGTGGGACCCACCCGTTTGGGCCTCGTGGCTCCGTTGCCGTCGATCTTCGCTCCACCGCCTTCGTCTTGACCTAAAAACGCCTATAAAAAAGGTCCCCCGTCGTTCTCTGGAAGGAGCGCCGCAGAAACACAGAAAAACCGAAACGGAGATCAGGAGCTGCAAATTGGAGGGGGGAAACTCCGGTGGGGCGCTGCCGGCATTGTCTCCACCTTCTCCATCGACTTCTCCACCGTCTCCATGATGAAGAGGGAGTAGTCCACCTCTGGACTATGGGTTTGTGGAAGTAACATGTGTATCTCTCCTCTCTTGAGCTTTACTAATTAGTACCGTATGAGCTGCTGAACATGATTACGGTCACCGTTGTAATACCTTTGTGGTGGATCTTTATGAGTTAATATATGTTTGAGATTGCAATGTTTGTTTCAGTTATGAGTATAGATGCATATTATGTACCCCGTTCTTGTCTACTTGTTTTGATCAAGCATGTTTATGAGAGCGTGTGAGGGGGAACGTGTGCATTAGTTGGAGTAACGGGGGGTGGCTAGTGCAGTGAACGTGAGAGAAGGTTCTGCGATCCACTTTGGTATCTTTACCTTACTTTGTTACCTCACTAGGGATAAACTAAAATACCATGCTACCGGGGATGTGGGCGTGACCATTGCCACTACTCCATGACTAGATCTAGCATGTTCTTATTTTCACTTCATGTCATGATACTTATTGATATACTCTGAGTTATCTTAATTACTGAGGTGTTATGATTTAGTTCGCATCTTGGTGGAGTATAAGAGAGGTTAATAACCAAAAGATCTCTATGTTAGGACGTGATGCCCATATATCTAAGTAACTTGTTATCAAACCCTGTGTTGCAATCTCATATGTTAACTTTGTGTGTTTCATTGTCTACCACTTTATAAAGAGAGAGTGCATTTGTGAAACCATGAACCCCAGTCCATTTTTAATCATAAGAAACACCTTTCCAACACCATATACCACTTTTCTATTTTCAGCCATCATTAAATCCGAAAATACAAAAATACTTTTCATCTTGCATACATCATTTAAAACCCAAAAATATCATTTACCATTGCATCCACCATCATTGCATATTTATTTCCTGTTTGCATTGCATAACTATCCTGATATCATTCTTACACCTTGTGCTTGACAACCACAGGTGAGGTTGAGGACCAAAACATCTAACCTTTTATTGTAGGTAACCCAAAAGATGGATAAGAAGATAAATCTACCACTTCAGATTCCCCGAGAGTTCGATATTAAACCCTCGAGTCACCCCTCGTGGGGAAAACTGTCTTCCACTATATTATACACTCTGCACTTGGAGTCTCAACCTAAATCCCGTTATTTGTGCAGGCATCAAGACTTGCTCTTCGGGATCATCAAGACGTTTTCTGGCGCCGTTGCCGGGGAATCGTAGCTGAGAGATTTATCCAAGGGTGTGCATCATCGCAGTCATCTCACAACAAAGTCAACGTCACCAACTTGTGCTAACACCTAAGCTTGGGGAGGTTGCACCTACGTGAGCACCATCTTATCCATCTTTACTTACAAAGCAATTTATTTGTTTTGTTAGTGTCATTGCATATCATATCATATTTATTTCAGTTTTGCATAAAAAATTAAAAATACCAAAAAAAACTTGCTATCATGGTGCTTGGAAACAAACAAGGAGGGAGTTCTCTAGGGAATTCTGTTTCTAGTTTTAAACAATATCATGGAGAAATATTAAAAGATGCTTTGGTAAGAATTAATAGGATGCATTATGAAGATCCTACACCTTGTGAAGATGAAAAGCTAAATCTTTATTTCTATTATGGAATAGATCCTTGGTATCAAAATGCTTTAGATGGGGCTACAGGTGGAAGTTTTGTCTTGTCAATACCACCTTGTGCAGCCATGACACTTAGAAGGATTTTTGGTAGCTTTGTGAGTAGCAAGAAAAAGTTGGAAGACACCACAATGGCACTTGCTTCATCAAAGGATAAATTTGAAACTAAGTTAGAAAAGCTACCTAGTAAGGAAGATTTTGAACAACTAGTTTCTTATTCTGAAAACATTATTCCAAAGATAAACAATGAATTGGTTAATGTCATGCATAAGTTGAGAATTTGTGAGAAAGAATTTCTGGAAAAAGATGTTTACCTGAACAATATTGAGGAAAAATTGGTTCGAGTTAGTGATTCATTGAGAAAAGATTCATCTCTTAAACATGTGAAAAAAGCCCCTGTTAGGCAACAAGTATGGGTTAAAAAGGAGAAGAAAGTTGAGGAAGTTAAAATGCTTAATGAAGTCAAGGATCCTTTGCTTGACTTAGAAAATTGTAGCTTGCATGAATTAATATCTATCTTACAAAAATTTGCAAGTGATCCTTCCATCAACACTAACCAAGCAGGTTTTGGTTCTTATATTGCTAATCATGTCTTGAAAGAAAAGATTGCTAGGTACAACCAAGAGGTTATGATACCACCTAAGCTTGGGAATATGTGGATACCTAAGGTACTAGTAACTATTGGAAAAGAGACACACCATGCCATACTTGATGTAGGATCTAGTGTCTCTGTCTTATCTAAAGAACTATATGAAGTGCTTGAATTGAAAAATCTTGAAAAATGCTCTATTGAACTAGCACTTGCTGATGACTCTATTAAACATGCTTTGGGAAAAGTAAGTGATGTTATGGTAGAGTTACATATGACTTTTGTGCACCACAGGTGCTATCATTGATTCAAAAGAAGGGAATGTGAAGTTTCAGTTTCCACACAAGAAGTGCATGGAACACTTTCCAAGGAAGAGGGAACCATCAAAGTTCAAGCTCCCTCATGAGCTTCGTCCACAATAAAACAACAAGTAAGAAGCCTAGCTATATGGCTATAAAGAAAGCGCTTTGCGGGAGGCAACCCGGTTATTTTTATGTGTGATTTTTCTTTGTGTCCTCTTGCTGTAACAAGAGATTTTGTGTCTAGTTAGGTTCTGGAGTTTTTAATAAAGTGCCAAGTTTTACCCTTTTTGGTTTGAAAAGTTGCTTATAGTTCGGAGATTTTATTCCTGCACGAATCAGTGCACGGTATGATTTTTAATTCTTATTCTGTAACTCCGAATGAGCTCATATTTGAACTGTAGTTGCAACTTTTCATCCTCTGTATGCATGAATTTTTTCGGAATTTTTCGAGAAAGTTTGGTAGGGTAGAAAAATACGTTTTGCTGCTGCTGTTTTTCTGGACAGATTCTGTCCCATTTTGTTTGATGCATGCTTTGAGCTTTTAAGTTGAATCTTTTTGATCCAATTGAGTTTATGAGTAGGCATACAACATTATATACTTTCTGGACATTCATATGAATTTTTGTTCAAGGATTATATGCAGCAAGGAACCTATTTGTTTATCACTATTAATGCACCCCACAGAAAAGAGATGGGAGAAACGGTGTTTTGAAGTTTTTTCACAGGGATTGGAGGAGATGCACCAAGAGCTATCCAAGGATGGTGAAGACCATAAGCTTGGGGATGTGAAGACAACCCCACTGGACCTACACACTCTCGGTTTGCACACGTCCAACTTCTGTTTTTCGATCGAAACACTTTATCGCATAAACTTGGAGCGTCGTTTTTTGTTTTTGTTTGAGTCTTGAGAGACCACCACACTATCAATTATATATGAGAGAGCTACTGGAAATATGGGTTGAAATATGTTGGATGCTTTTATAAGATTGGGAAAAGGGATGTTTGACTTGATTTTTAATGATACATATAGTTGCATGATTCATGAGCTTGTTTATGAGTAATAGTTTGCAAATTCTTTTTGTAGAGCTATCACTTATTCATGTTTTGGTGCTGATTGTTATTTACTTGGTTTAACATGGATTAGTTAGTTCTATGGACACTCATGCATGCATCTAGATGGTCAACTTTCTCCCTTTTGCTAGCCCAAAAACTCCAACAAGCAAAAACTTGTTTCCAACACCTTCAACCAAAGTTATTCCAGTGAGTCCACCATATCTACCTATTGGCTTTATGCTATTCCGAGTATGTTTAACATGTTTTGTGTTATCTTACCTCTGAATGAAAATGTTTATGTTATTGATTGCAATGGAAAAAATTGGTTATATAGCTCTCACGAACTTGATGCACATTTCTATTTGCATAATAAAACATGACCCATTGTGATTAAGATTATGATGCTAGTGGCTTGATAAATGTTGGGTTGGAGTTAGCCCATATGTGCTGTCACATGCAAGCTTTCAACATGCTCTTCATCTCATTTAGTTGATATCATGTACTTTTGTTATGGATGCTATCATGTGAAATGAGGTGGAAATGAAGTAGTTTAAATGAGTTTGTATAAATGGTTAGAGAGACGCCTGGGCCGCTAATCTAAGCCATGCATCATTCATGGTGGAAATTTACTTACATACTATGGTGAACCTTCTGTGATACACCTTGCAATAAAAAACTATTCCAAATGGTAAATAAAAAGGGTGTTGAGATTGTTCATTTTGTTTGTTTGTCTTGTCATTTTGATATGGGCTTGTTCCATATCTGGGACAAGAGGTACCCCAGTTGACGCTCTTGATGATACTATTATTACTTACAATGATATAATTGAACTTGCTTTGTTTCCTAAGTTGAGTAACATGGTGTAGTACTTGTATTCAAGGGGCATGAGACATCAACCTTTACTTTATCAAGCACACTACTCATATTTGCTTTCACTTTAACCTTAATCATTCAAGATGCTATGATAGGGGCAATGAGAGCTTGACACCAATGAATACCTTATTGCAATCATTAACTTAAGTAGAAGAGTTTGGAAGTTGGATGAAACTTATGCATGCTTTACCTCTACTCACATATACATCTTTCCAAAGTGTACACCTATCATATTCAGATTTTCATCTACACTCTATGACCATTGTAGGATGTTCTACTTATCATTATGCATACATGTGTTCCATATTACTTGCTACTATGTTACACTTTGTGAACTATCAATGAACATCCTTGTCTTGAATACTTGATATCACTTCATAAACTATTTGCATATTGCTACTCCTTTGAAGAATGAATCATTTGACTATATGTAGCAATAGTAATCATCTTTGATATCCATTGTTAAGTATTAAATTGCAAAGTCCATGTTAGTTTTATCATCTTCATACTCGAGGACGAGCATGGATTAAGCTTGGGGATGTTGATGCATGTAAAATGCATACATGAACTTTGCACTTTAATTGCTTATATTCCAATCATATTTGCATCATATAAGGGTTATATCAATGTTTTATCATGATTTTGGGAATACTTCATAGTTTTCCATTTATTTGGAATTAACCCTGCACAGGCAGAAAACCCTAGTTTTGTATTTTAATGTTTCAGGGACCCAAACGTCAACGAAATCACCTGGAAATTTACGGGCGTCAATATTTGGAAGGAAGAAGACTACGGAAAAAGGAAGCAAGCAAACGGAGGCCCGAGGGCCAAACGGGTGGCCCACGCGGCCAGGTACTGTGGCCGCGTGGGACCCACCCGTTTGGGCCTCGTGGCTCCGTTGCCGTCGATCTTCGCTCCACCGCATCGTCTTGACCTAAAAACGCCTATAAAAAAGGTCCCCCGTCGTTCTCTGGAAGGAGCGCCGCACAAACACAGAAACACCGAAACGGAGATCAGGAGCTGCAGATTGGAGGGGGAAAACTCCGGCGGGGCGCTGCCGGCGTGGTCTCCATCTTCTCCATCGACTTCTCCACCGTCTCCATGATGAAGAGGGAGTAGTCCACCTCTGGACTATGGGTTTGTGGAAGTAACTTATGTATCTCTCCTCTCTTGAGCTTCACTAATTAGCACCGTATGAGCTGCTGAACATGATTACGGTCACCGTTGTAATACCTTTGTGGTGGATCTTTATGAGTTAATATATGTTTGAGATTGCAATGTTTGTTTCAGTTATGAGTATAGATGCATATTATGTACCCCGTTCTTGTCTACTTGTTTTGATCAAGCATGTTTATGAGAGCGTGTGTGGGGGAACGTGTGCATTAGTTGGAGTAACGGGGGGTGGCTAGTGCAGTGAACGTGAGAGAAAGTTCTGCGATCCACTTTGGTATCTTTACCTTACTTTGTTACCTCACTAGGGATAAACTAAAATACCATGCTACCGGGGATGTGGGCGTGACCATTGCCACTACTCCATGACTAGATCTAGCATGTTCTTATTTTCACTTCATGTCATGATACTTAATGCTATACTCTGAGTTATCTTAATTACTGAGGTGTTATGATTTAGTTCGCATCTTGGTGGAGTATAAGAGAGGTTAATAACCAAAAGATCTCTATGTTAGGACGTGATGCCCATATATCTAAGTAACTTGTTATCAAACCCTGTGTTGCAATCTCATATGTTAACTTTGTGTGTTCCATTGTCTACCACTTTATAAAGAGAGAGTGCATTTGTGAAACCATGAACCCCAGTCCATTTTTAATCATAAGAAACACCTTTCCAACACCATATACCACTTTTCTATTTTCAGCCATCATTAAATCCGAAAATACAAAAATACTTTTCATCTTGCATACATCATTTAAAAACCCAAAAATATCATTTACCATTGCATCCACCATCATTGCATATTTATTTCTTGTTTGCATTGCATAACTATCCTGATATCATTCTTACACCTTGTGCTTGACAACCACAGGTGAGGTTGAGGACCAAAACATCTAACCTTGTTTTGTAGGTAACCAAAAGAAGGATAAGAAGATAAATCTACCACTTCAGATTCCCCGAGAGTTCGATATTAAACCCTCGAGTCACCCCTCGTGGGGAAAACTGTCTTCCACTATACTATACACTCTGCACTTGGAGTCTCAACCTAAATCCCGTTATTTATGCAGGCATCAAGACTTGCTCTTCGGGATCATCAGACAGCAATAGTTCAATACACATTCGACAAGTTGAATGAGTATTTACAAAAATATAGTGAGGAAACGTTTGAGCAGATGGAAGGGAAGAACAAGCACAAGAAGAAGTACAAGTATCCACCTGAAGCAGACAAATGGATGGCATACCAGTTAAGGAAGGCGGAGACCAATACTGCCCAATGTTTTGACAACAACGAGTGGATTTACCAAGTCAATGAACCAGGAGGCACCACGGTAGGTGGTGTGCAACACGGAGGGCGTGCGTGCAAAGTATTGCTAAAGCAATGTTTGTGCTCGTGCCAAAGGCCTCAGTTGCTTCATCTCCCTTGCTCGCACTTGCGGACCGCGGCACGCATTAGAAAGGTGGGATACGTTGATCCGGTTAGGTTGTCCGAGTACTCGATCGAGGCTACCAAGGAGACATGGGCGGGAAGATTTGAACCTTACTTTGACCAATCACAATGGCCAGAATATCATGGCATTCAACTATGGCCCGATCCAATACTGAAGGTGACGAAACGGGGAAGACGGAAGACAAAACGTTTTAGAAATGACATGGACGCATGGGGTGCAGGAGGTCTCCGAGAGTGGGGCAACCAACATTTTCAGGAGCCTCGTGTGGCTGCCCGTTGTGGAGAATGCAATGGTGGTGGGCACAACACTAGAGGTTGTAGTCGAAACAAGAGATCGAAAGGTGTCCAACATGGTGGCGGTGGTGGTGGCGGTGGTAGCACAAGCCACCATGATCATTCTCAACATGGCGGTGGCGGTGGTAGCACAAGCCACCATGGTGGTAGCCAACATGGTCATCCTCAACATGGCGGTGGCGGTGGTAGCACAAGCCACCATGATCATTCTTAACATGGCGGTGGCGGTGGTAGCACAAGCCACCATGGTCATTCTGAACATGGCGGTGGAGGTGGTAGCACAAGCAACCATGGTGGTAGCCAACATGGTCATTCTCAACATGGCGGTGGCGGTGGTAGCACAAGCCACCATGGTGGTAGCCAACATGGTCATTCTCATCGTGGCGGTCGCGGTGGCGGTAGGCGTACATCAATGTTTGACGAGCTACGAGGGGGTAGGCATAGTGGCGGTAGAGGTGGTAGACGTAGATGATTGGTATGACTGAAATTTATTTGGTTGTTATTTCTTATTTTCAATTGTTCCATTTTACTGTCAACTAAGTTTAAACTTGCAATTTTGTAGGGATGGACTGTTCCGATCTGAAGGAGAAGCCGGTGGCATGGCAACACAGCATTGACAGTCGAGTCGGGCACGATGCGCCGACTTGTTGGTGTGGTGACGTTTGCAAGATGAAGCGGTCCAGCGATTGGGACGATAGAAGAGGAAGGAGGTTCTGGATGTGCCCGAACTATGCTTGGAGAAGCCGAAGCCAACAAAAAACAAGTCGAAGCAAACAAAACGTAAGCCAAAGCAAACAAATATTATTGAGCGTCCGCGGGTAAATGTCGCCTCCGCCTCTCTTGTAAAGAATTTATCTTTATCTAGTTGCATGTTTTGACTCGCTATTATGTTTGCAGTCACCTCCGCCTATTTGCCAATACTACCGGTGGATAGACTTTGAGCAAACTGGCCTCTACCGGTGGGAGGTAAAAAATATGACTGACAAGGCGTGGGAGCGATTTTGGGAGAAAGATCGTGAAGAGGAGCGGGCCAAGAAGGAGAATGAGCAAGCGAAAATTGAGGCACTAGAGTCTAAGAACGAAATGATGCTCCACGAGATGGAGAGGTGGGAGAAGACTGAGAAGGCACGTGTTGCAAGGGAGGCGTGTGAGGCGGAACGTGCAAGGGAGGGGCCGTTAGAGGATGGAAGGTACCATGAGGCGTGGGCGGCGTTTGAGGCCGAACTTGGAAGGGAGGGGTCGGGAGGCCAAGGTGAAGGTGCTCGCCATGCACGAGAGGAGGCTCAACCTGAAGGTGCTCGCCGTGCACAAGGGATGTTGGATGCGAGAAGGCGTGAGAGGGAAGCACAAGAGGAGTTGGATGCGAGAAGGCGTGAGAGGGCTCGCCGTGCACGAGAGGAGGCGGGAGGACAAGGTGAAGGTACTCGCCATGCACGAGAGGAGGCGGATGCGAGAAGGCGTGAGAGGGATCGCCGTGCACGAGAGGAGGAACGAGTGGAACCAGACCCGGCTAGGCGCAAGGGCAAGTATCCACGTCTTACTCAGTAGGGACAATGTAATGTCGTGGACTTTGGGTTTGTGTGAACCTTCTAATGTCGTGGGCATTTAATTTGCGGGAACCTTGTAATGTCATGAACATTTAGTTTGTCTGAACCCTGTTGTGGACTTTCATATCTGTGCTTTATTGTGCCGTATCTGTGTGTGATCGATTTATGTTGCACTGTGACGTTGTTTCCATTTGTTGACAAACTTTCAGAAAAGTTTAATTGTGTGGCGCCGTAGAAGGGGGCGCTACACCCTTATGCTCCACTCCGCCCGATCCGGCGCCGCACAATTGCCTACTCTCTGTCATTTAGCCGCGCCGGAGAGGACGGCGCCACACTTCAATGTGCCGCGCCCCAGACTGGGGCGCCACACATGTGCAACGCCGGAGCCGCCGGCGCCACACCTTCATCTGCAGCTCCCCGAGCTCCGGTGCGGTAGTCTGGGCACACGATTCCCTGCTCTCTGTTGCTCTCTGTCATTTTGCCGCGCCGGAGCGGACGGCGCCACACCTCTATGTACCGCGCCCCAGTCTGGGGCGCCACACATGTGCAACGCCGTATGCGCCGGCGCCACACCTTCATCTGCAGCTCCCAGAGCTCCGGCGCGGTAGTCTGGGCACACGATTCCCTGCTCTCTGTTGTTCTCTGTCATTTTGCCGCGCCGGAGGGGACAGCGCCACACCTCTATGTGTCGCGCCCAGTCTGGGGCACCACACAGGTGCAACGCCGGAGCCGCCGGCGCCACACCTTCAGCTGCAGCTCCCCGAGCTCCGGCGCGGTAGTCTAGGCACACGGTTCCCTCTCTCTGTTGCTCTCTGTCATTTTGCCGCGCCGGAGCGGACGGCGCCACACCTCTATGTGCCGCGCCCCAGTCTGGGGCGCCACATAGGTGCAACGCCGGAGTCGCCGGCGCCACACCTTCATCTGCAGCTCCCCGAGCTCCGGCACGGCACAACAAAATATCAGAATTCAGCACAAATTTGACTTGTTACATCACAGCAGTAGTTGAAAACAACAAAATACCAGAATTGCGCACAAATTTGACTTCTTACATCACAACAGTAGTTCAAAACAACAAAATATCAGAATTAAGACACAAGTTCACGACAAGGTCCACGGCAAGGTTACGACATGGTTCACGACACGGTTACGACATGGTTCACGACAATTTTACGACATGGTTCACGACAAGTTTCACGACAAGTCTACTTCCTTTTCCTTAGCCTCCTCAAAGGCTCAGTCGGCGCCGGATCCGCGTTCTTCCTCCTACTCCTCAAAGGCTTAGTCGGCGCCGGATCCGCGTTCTTCCTCCTACTCCTCACAGGTAGCTTCTTCATCGGCTCTTCCTCTGACTCGTGCTCTTCCGAGTCCTCATCCTCCGACACGTGCTCTTCCGCATCATCGGACTCGTCATCGTCGTCATCCTCATTCTCAGCAGGCCCCTTTTTCTTGTAGATGTAGTCGTCCGGTGAGTAACGCTCGATAGACTTCTTCTTGGATCTTAGGTGGAAGGATCGCTGGTACGCCTGCAGGGTCATGTCATCGTTCACATTATCATCAAAATTGCCCTAGAAGTGAAAGAATGTAAGCGGAATAATTAGTAGATGGTTGAGGTTCAATAAATCATTTTTGGGTGACCGGCATGTAACATATTCATACCTCAACCTCCTCATCATTGGGCTCATGTGGGTTCGAACTAGAAGCATCACCACGGATAGGGGTTGAAGGGGACCTCGAGCGGGTCGGCATGGCATCATCGCCGCGACAACCAAGCAAATGCGCTAAAGTGCGCAACCGAGTAGCGGAACGCTATGACATTGCGAAATCAATATCTTAGTTCAAATGAACAACAAATTATGCACGAAGCGGAGATCGTCTAACTTACCTTCACAAATTCCCTAATGGCAACATCACCCTTTTTGCCACGAGGTAACATGGCTGCCTCCTCGGCCGCTCCCGCTTGGCGGTCGATCTCATTGCGCTATGAAAACAAACATGTCAACAACTAAAAAAAATCTTCCACCAACATGCTTGAGTATACTCGGTTCTGGGGATAAAATGTACTGTACTATAGACGGTTTCATCACGTGAAAATTGGGGAATTAGCTATAGTCTGGAACATAATAGAAACGATATTGCCACTCTAGAGGTCGTTTAGATGATTGTGAGCTGGAACAACTAGTAATGCTTGCTCTACTTGTCTGATGATATGTACCATTGATCTTCCACCCACATCTTTTGTGGTCCATCGGGCTATTTGTGTGTGTTACTAGTTTACCACTAAACTCTAATTATGATGAGACGAAATAAATTGGGCAAAAATTACCATGAAGTTCATCACGGGAGCGAAATCAGTTCGGTTGCCTTCTCTTACGGCCTTGTTGTGCCGGAGCTCAACAATAGCATCATCGTCCATGTCCTCCAAGAGCTCCTCATAAGCCGAGGGGCATATACGGACACGGGTACGTGCAAGAAACCAACCAAGATATGCATCAAATGCCTCTTGTCGGTACTTGGGGCGATCCCGCATATACACCTTCGTGTCCGTTGCCTCTTTGAACTCGGCATTGAATGTAGTGATGTAATCCTTATGATGTTTATCCCATTTCGTGATCTTCCTCTGCCGGCGCCGGTCCAATCTACATGGTCAACAAATGAAATATTAGTAACTACACTAATACATAAGAAGATTGGGTAACACAAAATTTGGAGCCTCACTCGTGCAACGAAAACATCGTGTTTATCCACTTTGGCGGTGTAGTTTGATACAACCCAAATTGGCTCATCACACGATGTGGTAGGTGGAACTCAACGGCATACAAGCATATCAATGGGCACTGCATCATCCAAAGATATTCTTCCTCGAGACACTTTGGGTTTAGGGAGAATTCCGGATTCCAACCAAATCTCTCCCCGACACCATAAATCTGCCATTTCACCTATATCATAGTAGACATTTCAGCATGTGCAGTTGGGATTTAAGATAGATTGTGATTGAACGAAAGCAATCTAATTATTACCTGCTCGGGGGTCAGCGAGTCGAACTCGTTGATGTACCGCAAGTACTCCTTTTGCGGGTCGCCGGTGAACTCCGCAACCCTGTCCCACTTGTACGCCCATGTAGCCTCCCGAAGCCTCTGGGGATGGTCATGGTCGTTCCAAGGCTTCCATGGCAAAACCTTCGGCCGTCCAACTGAGAAGTGTTCCCACATCCAAACCGAAAGTAGGATCATTGGACCACCGATACCGGCCTCACCGCCGAACCGACGACACGCATCATCCAACTGCACATATAGGTATACATGTTAGAATTTCATAAGTTTTGCACACACAAGAAAGAAAGCAAGATAAATATTTACCTGGCGGTACAAGTAAGCAAGCGCAGCCGTACCCCAGCTTTGCTTACTCTCCCAACGTGTTAACGCCTTCAGCCACATCCACGGAGCGTTCCGCCCACTACTGTCAGCAAACAAAGTCCTCGTGATCACGTACCACACGTATGCGCGTGCATGATTCTGAATGACCACTTTATCAGCACCTTCAGGACACTTAGCAAAGTTTTTCCTGATCCAAACAAATGAGGCGCCGGCGGAGAGTCTATCCTTACTAGTGTCTTCCTTCTCTGGAGGAGCCGCACCTATAAGACTGAACATCTTGTCGCGCCACCCATCAGATTCGGTGCTAAACACACAGGTTTGCCCGCGATGGGGAGTGCCAAGATCATCGACACGTCCTGAAGAGTCACCGTCATCTCCCCGGTGGGGAGGTGAAAGCTGTGTGTCCCCGGCCTCCAACGGTCAACAAGAGCAGTGATGGCCGAAGGATTGAAATTTGGCGTGGACCGAGACACGAGCTGGATGAATGGAAGGAGTCCAAGCTTCTCGATGTACTCGGTGTACCTCTCGTCGTACGGCATGCCCCTTTCACCAGTTTGCAAGGAGGCCTCGTGAGACCGAAGACGAAGGGGGGCAAGTACCTAAAAAAATAATTACAAGTTACAACATTATCCATGCCGAATAGAAATATGAACTAACATCTAAAATATGCAAAACATTACAAATTACCTTTCCCTCCGCAATCTTTCTCGCACGGTGCTTCTTATCATATTGTTCTTCGAGAAGTTCCATCCTACATATTTTAAAAAACTACCACTAGTAAGAGATAGAAATTTTCCAATATCTTTTCAATATTCATTTCAACCTCATCTAGGACATCTACCACATCCACACATACACCACATATAAAAATTATATAGAAATTGGGTAACCACTTTGACCATCCACAAAAACACATCACATACACATAGATCTCATATCACACATCTATACCGAATTAATTAAAAATCAACCCTCCACATGATTAACAACTATTACAAGTGCCATACAAATGCTAGGGGATCAACAAAAATAGCATCACACCATACTAATTTTGAAATGTAGGATGAACTAAGATTTCACCTAGGGTTGCAAAAATGGGTCAAATATGAAAAATCAACCCTCCACATGATTACCAACTATTACAAGTGCCATACAAATGCTAGGGGATCAACAAAAATAGCATCACACCATACTAATTTTGAAATGTAGGATGAACTAAGATTTCACCTAGGGTTGCAAAAATGGGTCAAATATGAAAAATCAACCCTCCACATGATTACCAACTATTACAAGTGCCATACAAATGCTAGGGGATCAACAAAAATAGCATCACACCATACTAATTTTGAAATCTAGGATGAACTAAGATTTCACCTAGTGTGGCAAAAACCGGACAAATATGAAAAATCTATTGGATGAAATTGAGGGGAACGGAGGAGATTACCTTGAGGAACGATGGAGAGTCCAAATCCCTTCAGATCGGTGAGGATTTGGTGCGGATTTGAGAGGGGAGAGGAGGAACCGCAGCCGCCGCCGCCCCTGTTCTGTTTCTTCGGTTCGGTTCGATTTGTTTGCAAACACAGAGGAGAGGCGGGTCGGGCCGGGTCTGGGAAAAATTCCTTGAGGTGTGGCGCCCCCGTCCCCGGCGCCACACATGTACGTGTGCCGCCCCCTGTGCCGGCGCTACATACCCGGGCTGGGACCCGCCTTGCCACGCTGGCAGAGGTGTGGCGCCCCAGCCTGGGGCGCGGTGCTTGCATGTGTGGCGCCCCCGATGCGGGAGCCACAAAAGGGTTAGTTTTCGATTTTTTTTGAAAAAATGGTTATTTTTGGTTGAAGTTTGGCCAAAAGGTTATTTTTGTCAAATTTCACACCAAACGCGGCCTTGTTTGAAACTTTTTACTTGCCGAATCAAATGAAATCGAACTTTGCTTAGCTTCCCGTGTCGTGTTCGCAACGCGCGTGGCTCTCCTTGGCTCCGAGGTAACCCACACCCACCGCGTGTCCCCTCCCTCCATCTTCTCCTTTTCCCACCACGTCGCCTCTCCTCCGCCCCCCTCGCCGGCGACCACAGCATCTCCTCCTCCTCGTCCGCCGCCTCTCCGCCTGCCTCCGCCAAGCAACCCTCCTCTCACCTCCTCCCCCGCCGTCGGTCCAACAGTGAGTCCCGTCCTCCTTTTCTCCTCGTTTCTTGCCGTGAACGAACCGGATCCAGAATACTTCCTCTCCCCATCGGATTGTTATTGGATTATTATTGGGTATCATATATGAGCGGACGACAGCCCCGTTAGGCGATCCAGGCAGAGATTTCGTGCGTGCGACCCCTGTTACCGGTTTTACCTTCTCGATCATCATCTAGCGACCATTGTTGCAGGAAATACGAGCAATCGGGAGGGTGTTCTTGATCCCTGCCCGCTCTGTTCCCCCTCTTCAAGTATGTTTGGCTATTCTTCTTGATCCGATCGAATCCTTTGCCTTCCGATGGATTACTAGCCGAGCGAATCCTGGGTTGTGTGACAATCGACCCCATGTTCTAGGTGTTTCCCCTGTGCTAGAGATGCAGAGTACAGGATATATTTCACCAATCAACTACATCCAGTGTTTATCTGTTAATTTTTGTTGCCAATTCGGACCTAGGTGTATGGATCAGCCCATGGGCAGGACACAGCATATTAGTAAAGCCTCCAAGCACGTTTACGATGGGGAACACCATGGGCAGGGCAGTAATATCAGACATTCAAATATTATTCTGATGCCTATAATCTCTGTGGGATCCATGGTTTAGTTCATCAATCAGAATTTGGATATTGTTGCTGCTTGCTCTTGTTGGCAACACATGGTTTAGTTCATCAATCAGAATTTTGGCTGCAAAACACCATGTCACACTCATGGATTTATCTTTTTTAAGACACACTGATGAATGGCTAAGGTTCCGAATTTGTGTGATCGCTGTTCCAAATTGGTCCAGCAATCAGTTCAATTGTGCGCTTAGTGCTTAAAAAAATACAACTCACCCACCATAGCGTTCAAGACAACCTGCGTTTCCCCCTGTCGTTCATATGTTGTTTTGCACCTTATGTTCTCATTTATTATGGGCCGACTTCGAATTGTTGTACCAGCTGATCTGTATATGTTATTGTCTTGTTCACACCACGTCATAAATGAGTAAGATTCAGAATTGAGCTATTTCGTCATGTATCCTGTTCAAAAATAGTCTCCAGGAATCAGTTAAATATTTCTGCTTAAGAAAATGAACTTGCCACCCTAGCAGTATCCAAGATAATCTCTGTTATGTTCACAGTTTATTTGGAGTTAATTTTCTGGGACCACCTTGCACTTAATATCTATTACTCCGTCCATTCCCCGTGTATCTTAATTTTGGTCTAAGCTAGGACAAAATTGAGACATCCTTTTGTGAACGGAGGGAGTATAATTTAACTTGACGTGTATCTTAACTCTGCTTCTTCTTTGCAGCCATGTATGACAACTACAGAAATCCCCATCCTCCTGGGATGCAGATGCCCCCAACAAATCCTCAGCCTGGCCAGTTTGACAATTCATTTTACAACCCAAGCTCGGATCTACTTAAAACAGGGTTAGGAGTATATGGGGGAAAAATCATCGGCTCTAGTTCAGAATTCATGCAAAGCAATGTAAGGAGAGTCCTAAGAACCTTGTATCCCAGGTGTTCGAATCGATCACGTACTATCTAAATTATTGACTGTGCTCTTTGCAGATCAGTAGATACTTGTCCAACCCACAGTATTACTTCCATGTGAACGATCAGTATGTCAGGAACAAGCTGAAAGTCATACTGTTTCCGTTCCTTCACAGGGTATATCATCTTCCACAGCTGCACTGGATATGTACCTGGTTCTTGTATCTGGTGTACTGAAATAAAAATATCTGTGATGACTTTTCAGGGGCACTGGACTCGGATAAGTGAGCCTGTGGGTGGCCGGTTGTCGTACAAACCTCCAATGTACGACATAAATGCGCCAGATCTGTACATCCCTTTCATGGCATTTGGTACCTTCATTATTCTCGCAGGCTTCACATTAGGCTTCATGGGGAAGTAAGTTTTCCTTCTTTTACACTGCAAAACAGTGACACTTCAAACCAAACCCGGTGTTCCTAAAGCACTCTGATTGGTACCCATGCAGGTTTACTCCAGAAGCTATAAATCTTCAGTTTTCAAGAGGACTAATCGGATGGGGCTTACAGATTGTGTTCCTCAAAGGACTGCTCTACTCAATGGGCGGAGGTGAGGTGCCGCTGCTCGACCTAGTGGCCTACAGTGGATACCTGTTTGCGGGGCTCTCCCTTGCAATCGCCGGAAGGCTCCTATGGGCGTACTCGTACTACGTGATGATGCCGTGGATGAGCCTGTGCATGGGGGTGTTCCTGGTGAGGACGATGAAGCGGGTGCTGTTTGCGGAGACGAGGGGAAGCGAGAGGCACTCGACACGGCAGCACTACTTCCTGCTCTTCATGGCCATCGTGCAGTTCCCCTTGTTCTTCTGGCTTGGCAGCATAGGTGCATAAAGACTTCCTAACATTTAGGTGCATTTGGTAGCATCACATGTGTTCATTGACAGTGTTTGATATTGGTTATGTAAAGTTGCCACTTTTGGCAGGCAGTCAATCTTGTAATATATTGGTTGGAATAGTCTGAACTCCGAAGTATATACAAAAAATTGGTCATTACAGATTATGTTGATTTTACAATGATAAGTCTACATTAACTGAGTGCTCGGAACTAGCTGAATTCTTGTTCGGTTTTTATTGGAATGCAGGACTTTTTTAAGCTGCATGCTTCACTTCTTACTTAGGGTCATTGGCAAAATCATAATTCCGTTTCACGGATGACTGTTATCTTGTATATGATACACAGATGGCATGCCAGATGCCAATCCACCAGAGTAGGAGGAGAGGTGCAAGAGGAGGAATATGGTCCTGGAAGATTTGATGGACGAAGACTAGCTGGCAGCTGTGGCACTCGTTACTCGCCCCCTCCTGACGTTGATCTCCCTTCTGCTCTCTCAACTTTAGATCATCCAATAGCATAAATTTGTGTATGCAGGGCATCAGGGCGTTCGGTTTCCGGGTTTAACTCAGCCTGAAACAGTGAGAACGACACAATCTTCTTAATATATGCAGCGAAAGGGAAGCAAATTGATCGAGACAAGTCAGGAGTCTCGGAAACTCTGTAAAGGTTCTATGCCAGAGGTCCCTTGCTAACTTACCAACCTCTGAAAACTGCTTACTTAGAAAGGCATGACCTGCTTCCTGATTAATGGTTTCGCTTTAGTTCCAAAGATTAAATGAAACACTATTTGCAGTATTTGTAAATTATGTTTAAAGTTTAGATAATATATTTTAAAGTTAATCCCATCAACTTACTATATATGGATCAACACAAAGTGACAGTTTCACAATTGATTTCTTACAGATAACAAAGTATGGATAGCTCGCCTTACTAGAAGACAGAAGTAGGTATTATCCTTAAATTCACTCGGTTGAGCAATTTTTATTTGACGAGTAACTTCAAACCATCAGTGCTAACAGAGAGAAGAGCAAAGACATTGGTTGCGGACGAAAGTAGTCTGGATCATACAGAGTTTAATATCGGCGCGATTGCAAATCACAACGAAAGTATGGTCCCTCATCTAATCTTGCTCATTTTGCTAAGCCTAATCACAACTTTAACAAACGGATATTACCCTAATACTACTAGGGGAAATTAGTCGAGGTGACTAATCATGCTCATTTTAGTATTCAGTAGCATGAGAATTCTTAAACAATTCTACTAGCTAGGAGAACCACGCTGGTGGTGATGTATACTAGTCGTTAGAGCACTCACCAGAAGATGTCTGGGCCGACAACCTGCCGGCGTCGAGGGGGTCAGGGTCATTCGGAGGTAGAGCATGTCGTGCCAGTTGGCCATCGGCGGCTAGTTAAGGTTGAAGTTGCAGTGGTACTTCGCCCCCCCCCCCCCCCCCCCAAACCCCGACGGCTTGTGCGAGTAAAGGCGCGTCGGTGCCCTTGCCGCCCTTGGAGTTGTTGAAGTGCTGCTACGCCTCCATTGCGGCGGCCATGAACTCCAGAGGCACACCGTGGCCCGTCACCTTTAAGATCCCCCACTCCGCTGAATAAAAGGGAGTCCACTTCTATATAAAAAAGGGAACTACAAAAAGGGAAATTAATTGTAACAAGAAAATCACGATTCTTTGGGTTAAGCATCATGGTAAAAAATATCAAGACATGTCAGCCGGTTGGGACCCTCCTCCTTTATCCGGGCTTGGGACCGGCTATGCAGTAACATTAAGGGTAGACTTAACATTAGTATCATAGGCGGAGTTCCCCACCTCCCACGCCCCTAAAAATCCACCCAATTACCGAATAAAAAACGCATGGAACCAGTAAATTCCCTAAAACACAGCCAACACCTATTTTTTTTGGATTTTTTCTTCAGACAACATTCTAGTACACACGCTACAAAAGCCATAAAAACTTTTTAAAAAATCAGCAAAGCTATTTTTGAGAAATAATCTACCAATCAAGAAAAATGAAAAGAGCAGAATAATAGCATTTATTGTTTTTTTCATTTTTTTTGTAGAAGCAAAGAACTGAACTCAATGGGTGACAAAAGTTTCTGATTGATGCTGCAGATATGATGGCGGTGTGCAAGCTTGGTCTGCGGACGTGCATCTCCAATAAGCAATGAGAACCTATATATATAGAAAAGCTTGTCACACAAAATAAGCATGGCTGCTTGAATTAGAGAAGAAGAAAATAAATAATTAACCTAGTTCATACGTATCTATGATCTATATGCCTGCTGGAACGGGGCGGAATTCGTCATCAGGAGCGCCTTCCAAAGTAGCAGTAGGAAATGATAAACGTCAGTCAAACATGCGTAACAGCTTCAGCTGAAAGAAAATTAATTAGAAGCATGGTTGTTAATTATTACGTACCTTCTATGCCCGGAAGTATGCGGGTAACAAAGGTGGGCTTGTTAGGATGGGCGCGCAGCGCGTTCACCAGCGCAGTCTCGGCTTGCTTGGCCTCCCCGACCGTCACTCCATAACGGAAGAACGTGACGTCAGCTTTCCAAAGGGACGGCAGGTTCCCCATGCCCAGGTTATAACAATCCAAGTCGCAATCTGCTCCCTCTATTATGGCCCGCAATGGTACTGAGAGATGAACACTTTCAGCCTTGGGCATAGCTCCTAGTTGGAACACTATTCCGCCCAGTGACAAGAAAGCCAACGTGAGTGCTGTCAGACAACGGAACCCATCAGCGCCGACGAGTAGTGCCTTGCTTCGGCCATAGATAGACAAGACGAGGCTACCAAGAGACGGTAACTTTCCAAGGTTGTCTAGATCCTCCTGTCGCAATTCATTCAAGCCCAACAATAACACTGAGAGTTGGGACAGATACGAGGGATCCCTCCTTATCCACGCTGGCATAATTGTCATACTTCCGGTTATAATAAATTCTTGGAGACTTCGGGGTGGCATCCAATGTTCCCCCAAAAGGGGCAACACACCACCTTGCCAAAAAATTCTTAACCTTTGCATGTTGGACATCTTACACAGGGATGCCACAAGAGCCTCCTCCAAGCTCAGACTACCAAAGTAAATTTGCAGCTCCCTCAATCTTTCCATGCCGCCAAGCTCTTTCATGCTGCTTAGGGAGTCACAATAGATGCTATTCAGAACTTCCATGGATGCCAGTTTTCCCAACCCATCTGGAAGCCTCATCTCTCTGGAAGGATCAAGAAGTAGGCACATCAATTTTCTCAGATTAATAATGGTCGAGGGCAGCTTCACAGAAGGGTTGCCACTCAAATCAAGCACCTGCAAGAACTGCAATTTTCCAACATCTTCTGGGACATTGGAAATTCCTGTATGTGCTAGACCTAGGTACCTCAGGTGCAACATGCTCCCCACGTCCCCAAGGTTCAGAGGACTACCATTACCAAGATCACATCTGGTCAAATCCAATACACGTAAAACAACAAATCTCGAGAAAGACGGCATTATATCAATACTATCTTTAAATGCAGCAACGGACCTCACTTTGAACAGACTTATAGATTGGAGCGGCCTGGTTTGAACTTTTCCTTTTCTAGCATTCTGTATGGACAACCTGCGGACATTGCTCTGAGAAGACATGCTATCATTAATACCATTGAATACAGTAATAAAGTTTTCCTCAGTTGACAAGGATAAAATTAGATCTAAAACCATATCGTGTACTCGACAAGCTACTACGATAGATTTTTCATCATATACTGGCACGATCATATTTCTGTTCACGAGCTCATTGAAATACGCTTCTCCGATCTCAAAAAGACTAGTTTTTCCTTTTCCAGATTGGACAAAACTTTCCGCAATCCACATCCATATCAGCTGATTTTTTCTTATCTTGTGATCCTCTGGAAACATGCTTAGATATAATAAGCATGTCCTCAAATGAGAAGGCATGTCATAATAACTAAATGATAGTATATTCAACATCTCCTCTACGCTGGGGTTTTCTGTAATCCCACGGCCGATAGACCCAAGCAAAGCATGCCATTCATCCACATGTTTTACCTCCTGATCACTAGCCAGAAGACTAGCTACAGTAACGATGGCTAGCGGCACTCCAGCGCATTTCTTCAAAATATTTATGGACACTTCTTGAAATTCAAGGGGCATTCACTCTTGCCAGAAAATATACTTTTATAGAAGAGCCTTTTGGAATCATCGCCACTCAAAGGTTTCATTTGATAAACTAAATCATTAGTACAGGAGCAACATGATTTTGATACACTGGCAATACGAGTTGTCGTGATTAGCCGACTACCCAAATTGTTACTCCTAGAGAATGCCAAGTTGATATAATCCCAAAGTTTTTCGTCCCATATATCATCAATTATGATGAGCTACCTATACCAATTATGGAATAATTAATATACTGCATGTACACGATATGTGTGCCACTCAAACACCACGAATATATATGCCTCGTACGGCACTACTGATGTATGCACGATATGTGTTCAAAATATATTGCATAAGCCGATTGCTGGGGAAGGATTGGACCAGTAACACAAGTAAACCCAATTGCTGGGGAAGGATTGTAAAACCAAATAGATTCCCAGGTTTCATTTCTCAAGCACGAGAGCATGAAGGTTATCATGGATTTCACAGCACATTCAGACAGCCGTTTGTCAAAATGTAGGAACTTAAAAGTGTGCACCGTATCAAAAAAGGTATGATGGCGCAACAGAGCAAGAAACTTTGGCATCTCAGAAGCAAATCCACGTCAAACTTCATATTATTACACTATAGATATATCCTTTTCGTCACTGTCACAATCATATTGCCACGGCCACCTTGTTGGTTATAACTCCAGCGTGGTCTCTGAAGACTTATCAGATGTTGCGTCGACGAAGACGGCCACAAACAAACCCAACAGTCCAGGGGGCATCATCTGCCAGAATAAAACATTGATTAGCTAACAGAACATAAGAAACTGACAAGTGTGGAGCGGACTGCTACAACAAAAGCATAAGAAATGAGGTAAGTTGTTGCTTGTAACTAGATAACATCAAAGCAAGCATTCTAACAATCACTGTTACACGTCAAGACCTCGTTGAAATGTATCATTCTAGGGTAGACAGAAAAATTAAACAATGAGATGTAAAAATGTTAGAGACGAGAAGGTTCTCATATAGGAAGACCAATCTAGTGACTGCATATAAATTCTGCAAATATGAATGCAACAAGTCCAGTTTATCTGACAGATAAATATTGGATATTAACTTTATATTTTTATGGTCGATATTAACTATTTTCGTTATAAATAATTATCACTATTTAGTATTCCCTCCATCCCATAATATAAGGTGTTACTGCAAGCAATATATATACTCTTATATTGTTTGTAGTAATACCTTATATTATGGGACATAGGAAGTAGTTCATATTGAATCCAAAGTGAAATCTTTCATAGGTACTGAGCTATATCAAAAGTTCTTCTACTACACATTTTAACCAAGCCCCGCTAAATCTCTAAAAGGAACTTCAATAAAAACAAGGCCACACTAACTTCTTATATAACAAAAAGATACCGACACATAATGAACATTCTACTGTAGGTGCATGTGCTATTGTGCATGCATATGCAAGGCCATGATAAAGGATTAAACTGCTAAGGAGATGTATCAGCGAGTTCAATCAGTCTTGAAGCCCATAATAAAGCAAGGAATAATAAAGAGTGGCTTAGTGCACAAAAAAGGATGTTGCTAATAGTACGTACTGCTCAAAGCAGCACTATGCTACATCGCAAAGAAAATCCCAGGCCAAGCTGCACACATTAGGATGAGAGAGTAGGTGCTGGTGCGAACGAAATAAGCCACTAACATGCAAATTACTGAAACACTACCAGAGAGGGAAATAGCTAGACTCTGAACATTCTTTCCAAAACATGTGACAGCATACTAACTCAAGACTAGTATAAGGCATGCACTGCATTCGAAAAGAAACAAGAGCCCTACCTCACTGCTGAGCTGAAACGCCATTTAAGGCAGCTTATGTGCAGCTTGTCCTTGCGCCACAAGATAACAAGGCCGACGAAGGCAGCCGCAACCACCACGGACCAGAGAGCATTTGTTTCCTTGGCTTGGTCATACAGGCATGACATATGCTTCTTCAGCCAGCACTCGCAAGGGGCACCACCAGAGCCACGCTTCTTGCTGTCCGGAGGCGCATCGGACTTATCCTGGGAATCGTCAACATCGGAACCACCCTGGTTATCTTCAGCGTGGAACGAACCACTGCCAGCCATGTCACCCAACATCTCCGCCTCATCAGCCGTCACGTTCTCCCCCTCGACGTAGTACTGGACCCTCTCAGACCCAGCACTCACAGCACTTCTGAAACTGGAGTCTTCCACGCTGGTACTCTCCTCCTCCTGCACGTCCTTCTCGGGCTCCTCGGGGGCGGTCTCCACCGGCAGATTCTCGTGCTCGCTCCGGGGGAACACAAAGTGGTCAGACATGAGCAACGCGTTCGACGAACGCTGCCCGTCCTCCTTGCTGGCGTCGTCCTCAGGTGCAGGACCCCCACCGGGCGCCGCAGCGTAGGCGGAGGCCGTGAGAGTCACCACCTCCCAGTCCGTGCCCCGGGAGGCTCCGCCCTCCGTTGGCACCGCCTCCTCCTTCTCGTTGTCAGACATGCCCAGGGACCTGGCCAATGTGGAGAAGAGATCGGTTCAAGCGTGTCAGAGCTGCGTTGCCATTGTATAAATATCAGGTGATTAGTTACATTACACAGCAAGTAATAGTATGATCAAAGCCCTGCGCTAGGAATGAAGCACATGGCTAGATAGAATTCATTCGTCCGCGTACGAAGGATGGTACGGTTACGGGTGAAAGAGATGCACAATTACGCACTAACTGCACTGGTCAAAGTAATTAATTAGCCAATTATGAGGAACGACGGCCCAAGGCTAAGCATAACTAAACTGCATATAGTGAGCACTGAGCAGGGCACAACGACGTAGGCTAGCTAGACCCATGGCACAAATCTTCAAATCTAGGCAACATAACCAAAGAGCACGGCGCGTTGCTCTCTGAGAAACCAGAGGCGGAGGCGGCGGCTGGGCTAGGGCTAAGGGGCATGGATCTCGCACTCAGGCGCGACTCGAAAGCAGATCGGAACGGGCTGAATCGGGCTCGCAGCTAGGGATTCACGGCGCGGCGCGGGGGTGAGATGGGGGGAATCGATCGATCCGTGGAGGGTACCGGGGGCTTACCACCGAGAAGGACGACGGGAGCTCCGGCCGGTAGACGGGCGGGGGTGGCGTGCGCTGCTGCTGCGGCGGCGGCGGTGAGAGAGGATGAGATCAAACCACCATCGGTAGAAGAGAGGAGAGATGGATGGGCAAGGAAGCCAACCGCGGACAGAGTCACTGACGGAGCGGGCCCGCGGTCCACCATGGACTCGGTCCAGCAGATCGACTCACGCGACGCACTACCTGCGCTGCCCGACTACCCTGTCCCACATGCCATGCCACCTACTTCCACGATCTCCTCTACGTTCGTGAATCGTGGCGCTCAAAGTTGGCGCACAGTAAGGGCATCTCCAGCCATTCGGCCCCCCCAGGCCGAAAAACGGCGTCTTTTTGGACGGCCTGGGGGAGCGCCGGCGCAATTCGACGTCTTGGGTTCGGCGTTTTCTCAGTCGCCGAACCCAGGACGCCCCCAGCCGGCCAATTTTCGGCCAAGTTTTCAATATACAAATCAACACTTTCGGCCAACTTTCGGCATACAAATCAATACACAAATAGTTCAACATACAAATCCACACACAAATAGTTCAACATACAAATCAATAGACAATTTTCGGCGAGGACGAGCAGGTGCTCTTCATCGTCGATGTCGGCCTGGGCTTCCTCGTCGAGCAGTTCGGCGAGCAGCTCCTCGTCGTCGGAGTCCATGGCTCGGCCGGCCAAATCGCCGAACACCAAGTAGGCAAGGTGGAGGCGAGCCTTTCCCGAGGGCCTTCTTTGCGGCGAGACGACGGCGGGGGAGGAGGGGCGGCCGGCGGCGGAGGATTGGGCGAGATGGCGGCTTCCTAGCTAGGCGTATGCGGCGGAGGTGGGGAGGGGTGGCACCGGCGGCGACATCGCGGCGACGCGAGAGATGGGGAAAGAACACGGCGTGGGAGTGGGATATGCGCTATCACGCCGACAGCGCTGGCCCACGCGCGCTTTTCTCCCCCCAAGCCGAACCCGGTGGGCTGGGTTTGGCCTGGGAACGCCGGCGCTAGTTTCCGCCGATCCGGCGCTTTTTGGGCTCCTGGGGGGGCCGACTGGGCGAAAAACGACGCTCCCAGGCCAAAACGGCGCTAAAATCGGCCCTGGGGGGGCGCTGGGGGGGACGGCTGGAGATGCCCTAACATTCGGACCGAATGTGCGCATGTGGTAGTCATTGGTTGTTTCTTTATTCTTTAACTTGTCCCTTAGCCCCACCGTTCGCACCGCACTGTTTGATGGATGGAACGGACTTCTAAAATGTCTCGCAGACTCCAAATTTTCTGAGTGAGAGAGGGGCAAACATGGAGATAGCTCAAAAAGTTATGGTGATGGATTTAGTGGTTAGGGTCTGCCTACGTTCGGAGTCCCGCCACCTCCCACTGACGGGGTTGAAGGAGGGTTGCCAGCGACCAGTAAAAGCGGGGAGACAAGGGCCACAACTCCTTCTAGAATCTTCTCCAAAATCTGGCTAGTGAGAAGTTGTCAACTGGCAGTAAGGCCGCTGGCATGCACTATGGCAAGATAACTACGCGTGCACTCAGTTGAAAATGTACTCCCTCTGTCCACAAACGGATGTCTCAACTTTGGCCTAAGCTAAGACAAAATTGAGACATCCTTTTGTGAACGGAGGGAGTAGTATTTTAGATACAACAATGTGGCGCACATGTCTCGTGCCCTTTATTAAGGTAGTCGCTCGAAATTTAGTTATTGTGATGAAAATACCGAGATCGGTCTGGGGTTGGACCGCGTAGTGCATAGAACTTTTCTTGAAGATTTTGTCAAGATGCTCACTTTTCTCTATTTGTTCACTTGTCGTAAGGTTTTGTGGTAGGATTATGTAGATACTATCGCAAAAAAGACGACCTTGACTTTGTTTTTACCGATCTATCACCATAGGTGTATGTTTGTTTTGACATTGTGAATTAATTAGTTATATATAGTTGTGTGCATCTTTTCTGGGGTCATTCTCCATTCAAAAGAGAAATATACTTAGACTATGGTCGGTGGCCTAGGCAATACTCCTAGTTTGTTCTTTCACTTTTCTTTAGGAATTTTGTTCTTTTATTGATGGGTAGTGTGGGCTCTCTTGAATAGACCGGGTCCAGGCTCAACGTTTTGTGGAAGTATGGATCACTTGGAGCCATCGTGGTCAGGTAAAGCAAATGTAGATAGAACTTGTGCTGGAGTAGGTGAAGCTTAAAAGATTCAAATTTCATTCATATTTCTTATATATTACAAAGATTTTGAATGAAATTTGAGTTGCGGCGGCCTAGCTCGCTAGCCTACAGGTCGTCCCACCAGTCGTCGCTGTCGTCCTCGATCTTCACCGACGCCGCTAAGGAGCCAGCACGGCTGGAGGACGCACCGTCGTGGAGCGGCGGGCGGCTGGAGGACGCGCTGTCGTTGCCCGTCGCACGGCTGGTGGAGGGGCCGTCGGAGGAGGAGGAGGCCGTCATCGCCAGGGTCGCCAAGAGGCCCGGCGAGTCCTGCTCGATGTCCACCGCGGACTCGGTGAGCGCCGCCAGGAAGCCCGGGCTGCCGCCGTCGTGGTCGTTCCGCAGCTCAGGCGGCACGTCGTAGCCATAGGGGATGGTCTCCACCGGCATTGCCTCCCCCCTGGGTTGACGGAGGAAGAGGCGCCCGTGCGGGCGTGGCGGCGAACGACGGCGGCGTTCGTCGATGGTGATGCCGCCACCACCGCGTGGCGGCGAGCGGCGCGCAACCTGGCGTCGTCGTTCTGGCGGAGTTGGGAGGAGGCGGAAGGGAACGGCGCTGCCCATGGCAGCGTGGCGGCGCGCCGCATCGATGGCTGAGGCAACCGTGTGGCCGGTTGCTCCCCACCAGTCTTTGCGGCCGACGGTGTTGTACCGCGTGGTGCGCGAGTTGGGGCCGTCGTTCGTGGCGATGACCGCCGCCCGCTCGCGCTCGAAGCGGTCCAGCCAGCGGCTGAAAGTGCATGTGTTGCCCCATGCGTGGTTTTGGTAATTAATGACAATCCTTATGGACTAATGTTTGCATTGAGATATCTTTATAGATCTTGTCCATGAAGAAGTTTGGAATTCATGTGTTGGACTCTAGAAGATTACATGATGACCAAGGTTCCATCCAAGGGTTTATATGAAGAATGGTCATGTGTAGAGTTGAGCTTATTGCAAGCATGGCTTGGAAAAGAAGATTGAGTGAACTTCATGTTTATCTCCAAGCCATCATCTATATCAAGAGAAGAATATGAAGCATAAGTGGATACATGAAGACGGAGCTTAGCTAGGCTCTCCCATAATGGAGTTTGGGGGAGCATTTGGAGAAGTCTTCATCAAGCATGTGCTAGCAAGAACAATCAAGAAAGGTGTTCCAACTTGAGAGAGTCAAGATCGTCATCATCAACTCAAGTGGAATGCGCAAGGCAAAGGTATGATCTTGATAGGTTTTCTATTTTACCGGTCTCATGGTGTTAGTGAGAGACCGGGTTATAGGATAGACGGCGTACTATCAAGAGGGGCTCTCAAGTGAGTAACTTGATCGCATCTTTGTGGAGAGCTCAAACCTTTGCATACTCGGCATTTCATCTTTCTTGGTTCTTATTTGGCTTTTATCCATGTGAGGATTTAGAGCTTGTGTTCATCTCCATACCAAGCTCTAATTCATCAAAAACGGATTTCATTTGAATATCTTGTGGTGTTGTTGATGTTGGAGCTTTTACCGGTTTGTCTTTTCTAAGAGAGGTCAAACTCTCCACTTGTGGTTTCCTCCTCACATGATGGACTATGATGTGTATATTCATAATCTTGTTGTGCTTGTGAGTATCTTTCAAACAAGCCCAAGATCATACAAAACGGAGTCCGGATGAGAAACATATTACGGTTTTGGTTTGGAGGTTTTATCGGTTGTTCTTTTATCGAGAGGTCTAACCTTTTCCCATTTGGTTTTATCCTCCATTGTTGGACTATGATGTTTCTCTGTATGATCTTGTAAAGCTCTTCGTTACGATTCCAACGAGCCAAAGATCATCGAAAACGGAGTTCGGATGCTCAAGATATCTTAGTTTTCGTGTTCGGTGTTGCTGCAGTTTTTTCCTGGCCGGAGTCTCCGGTCTGCGCGCTTCGTTTTTCGACGGCAGCCACGGGTGGGGGGTCCGGAGTGACCCCGGAGTGACCCCGGAGTCTCCGGGGGGCCGGAGTCTCCGGTCTAAGGACCGGAGTCTCCAGTCTAAGCAGTTTTCCTGCAACGGGCAGATTTTTGGAGACCTATTTAAGGGGGTCTTCTTCCCCAATGTCCCCATCTCTCAAGCACGAAAAAGCCCCCCATTGTTGACCTTCTTGAGCTTGGATTTCTCTCTATTCCTCCATGATTCTTGCCTCCAATTAGAGGGAAAAGAGAGAGGAGATCTAGATCTACCATTCCACCAATCAATCTCTCCTCTAAGTGAGGGGAAGCTTTTGGATCTAGATCTTGGAGGGATTTGGTGTTCTTCCTTGTTCTTCCTCTCTTCTCCCCCCATAAGCATTAGTTGCTTTTGGTGGGATTTGAGAGTGAAGGATTTGAGCACTTGTGCTCTTGCCTTTTGCATTTGGTGCATCGGTGTGCTCTCCACGAAGATTCGTGGAAGTTGAAAGCTTGTGAACTTGTTACTCTTGGGTCTTTGGACCCTAGACGCCCGTGTGGTGGTTGAGACCCTTGTGTGGTCACTTGTAGCTGTTCGGGAGCCCCCAATCCCGTTGTGGGTTGTGCCCCGGATCGTTGTTGAAAGGCTCCGGATTTCCGCCTCGAAGGATTCCGATAGTGGAAGGTGAACCAAACCTTTGTGGTGCGGTTCATCGGAGAAGAAGGTGAAACCTTTGTGGTTGTTGAACCATTGTGTTGGTTCACACCTCTCCAACGAGACGTACTCCCTTAACAAGGAGGAACTCGGGAATACATCCTCGTCTCCGCGTGCCTCGGTTATTTCTATACCCGAGCTTTTACTTATGCACTTTACATTGTGATAGCCTTCGTGCTTGAAGTATTCTATATTGCTATCACCTTGTTGCTTGTCTTGCTTAGCATAAGTTGTTGGTGCACATAGGTGAGCCTAGTTTATTTAGGTTGTTGGCTTGTTAATTTAAACACTAGTTTTATTCCGCAATTATCAAGCCTAAACCGGAAAAGTTTTAATCGCCTATTCACCCCCCCCCTCTAGGCGACATCCTTGTCCTTTCAATTGGTATCAGAGCCTGGGCTCTCTTTTTGGGCTTTACCGCCTAGAGAGTAAAGATGTCGTATAGAGAATTAGTGCACGATCCCACTCTTATATTCGATGGCACAAATTATGATGTTTGGAAAATTCGCATGCTTAACCTTCTTAGGGACATAAACCCAAATTTTAAGAGAATTGTAGATATGGGTTTTTCTCCTCCAAAGGATTCCCAAAAGTTATCTTTAGAGGATGAGGAAAACTCTTATCTCGATACTCGTGTATCTAATTGTCTCATGTGTGTTTTGAGCGATGTAGTTCTTGCATCAATCATGCCTTTTCGGAACGCTCATGAGCTATGGACCAAGCTTCAAGATAAATATGAAGTGTCCAATATTATTGAGGATGATTGTTCTCCCTCCACCTCCGGCCGTGATGAGTTCACACTTCTTCCACTTCACCAACATGTGTTTTGACACAAGGTAATGATATGGTGAGTGGTGATAGAAATTGCTTTGTTGATGGTGAATATTCTATTGACTATACTTCATCTCTATCTCATTGCAATGTTCTATCTTTGGACTTAAACACTTCTAGCACTCCAAATGTTTTACATGCTAGTGTTGCTAGTCCTTGCATATCATGTAATAGTTGTTTAACTAAATCTCATGATGATATGCTTCATTCGTCTTGTTGCCATGAAAACAATACTTCCATATCCTCTATTTCTTGTGTGGCTAACAATGTAGAGGAATCCCAACATTTGTTGGAACAAGACGTGGATCTCAATGGTGCTTCAAGTATCTCTTCACCATCTTTGTCCATTACTCATTTTGCCTTATGGCTAAGGATTCGAGGTTCTCCTACCTCAAATCCAAATTGTGATGATGTGGATGAGGATTCTCATGGAGCGCTTATGGATGTTGAATCCATAACAAAGAAGGGTGAGATGGTATTTGGTGCTCTCCCCAAAGGTAGCAAAGCTATCCCTCCTCTAAGTGAAATCATTGTTTATGCTATTAAGAGTAGGGAAATCATTGAGGACTTGGAAACTCAATTTCTCGAGAAATGTCAAATTGAGAGAGAGGATGCCGATGAAAAGGCATCCTTAATGAATGCCCTTGAGGAAGAGCAAGAGCTTCGAGTGTCTCTTGAGGAGACTTGAATCTCTTGATGAGTCTAATGATCTTATTATTGCTAAAATCATTAAGGAAAAGATCATGCTATTGCTAAATATAAAGTGCTTAAAAAGGAAAAAGTTGAATTTGGTGTTGGCAATGCTAGACTAAGTGAGGACATAGAGAGACTTAACAAAGCTCACAAGGCTTTAGAAAGTGAACACTCTCTCCTTATCAAGTCTCATGATCAACTCCAAACTCAACTATCTAAAATGATGAGCTTGCCAAGTTGTCTTCTTCCATTTCTAATATTGATGATGCTTGTGCTACTAACTCCACTTCTGTGAAGCATCTATTTTGAAGGAGAATGTTGAGCTAAGGGCTCAACTTGAGTTGCTAACTAGCAAGTATGGGAAATTGGAAGAAAGTCATGAAAAGCTTCTAGCTCTAATGATGATCTTCTAGCATCCCATGCTAGGCTAAAGTTAGCTCATGAGGCTATCACTACAAAGGTAACATCTTGTGAGCCTCATGTGGACAAAGGCACAACTTCGACTAAAAATGCTTTATTGCCATGTGCTAGTCCTAGTAATTCATCCACTCACAATGTTGCTACATCTTGTGATGAATTACTTTCCTTGCCTTGTTGCTCTAACAATGAAGCTTCTACTTCCTCTAGTGTTTTTGTTGATACTAACCATGTAGAGAATTAAATGAGCTCAAGGCCCAAGTCACTTCTTTGAAGAAAGACTTGGAAAAGCGTCATGTTGGGGATTCTACACTTGACAATATGTTGAGTGTTCAAAGACGCCCCAATGACAAGAGTGGACTTGGATTCAACTCCAATATTAAGAACAAGTCCAAGTATAACAAGAAGAACAAGGGCCAAGAACAAGTCAAGATTCGGCCAAGATTGTTTGCTTCAAGTGCAAAGTTGAAGGGCACCATGTTAGATCTTGCCCTTTGAAGAAGAAGGCTCTTAGTGAGAAGCAACAAGGGAAGAAGCCTCAAGTTCAAACTCAAGTTCTCAAGTTGAAGAACGGCCTCTTCCCAAGAAGAATCAAGCTACCCTCCTCAAGTCAAGACTCCAACTAAGAAGAGAGGAGGAAGTAGATGTTGCTACCTATGCCGTGAGAAGGGTCACATTGCTTCTTCATGCACAAATGGTACCTTATCCAACCCCATTATTATTAATGATGATTATTCTCTTCGGAAGGATAAGGTTGGCAATGTGTTTGCCAAATATGTTGGTACTCAAAGTGGTGTCAAGAAAAGAACCATTTGGGTTGCCAAACCTATTGTGACTAACCTCTTAGGACCCAACTTGGTTGGGGACCAACAAGCTAAAACTTGATCAATAGGTGTTGTTGGAGGGCATTGGAGACTTGGCTACTTATGAAGAATTAAGGGATCTTCATCAATTATATTTCTCAAGTCAAGTCATTTGGATTATATTGTTCTATCTCATATCCAATGTTCCTCCTTGCGGTAACTTTTATTTAAATCATATATACATTGAAAGTTGCTTGCACCCTTGCATGTGTTAGGTTTTGTACCTTGCTAGTGTTGTATGTGTTGTGCTCTCTACTTACTTATCTTGAGTAATCAAGTATGTGTATGTTGGTTTGCACACCATTTACTTGTGTTGAGCCTTATTGCTTTTATTTGATATCTTATCTTGTTGGCTCTCTTTTTGAGAGATTAATGGACTATCCTATTTTGGGGGAGTGATATGCTTCGTGCACTTCACAATCCTAAAATTGTGTATACATGAGGAATACCACTTAGTGTTGACATATTATATTATCTATTCTCTATGTGGTATGTCATGCTCATGAGAAATTCAAATTCTATAATGTCCATTAATTTCTCGAGTTGGTTTTGTTTGCCTCTTTTTTAAAATAAATGGATTATCACATTATGGGGGAGTAATAAGCTATGTGCATATTACAAGCCTAGAAAATGTGAACATGTGAGGTATTGCCACCTAGAATTGATTTGTTATTAATCTTATTCCTATGTGGCATGTTGCTCAAACAAGTTCCATCGTTGGTAAAATGATTTTGTTTAATCACTCTTTTGGATCTTGTTTGCGATGGACATTCTTGGTACGGTTTTCCCCAAATATGTTCGCATATCCTTTTGGGAAATCGATTGCTTCAAGCTACTCTTTGTAGTGGCTTTGCATGATCGCGTGAATACTTGAAGCTATCAAGAATATCTATTTAAGCTTTGGCCTTTAAATCTTCTCTTTTGCCATATGCTTATTTGTTGTGAAATTGGTCTTCAATATCATTCTATATACCACCGAGAAATATCTCTATATACTCCTTGTCCATGACAAGCGATACTCATAATTGTGGTGAAATTTGTAGACCATCTTCACTTTGGCTTTGCTTTGAATTTGCCTTATTTTTATTGCCAAGGATTTGGTTTGATCTAAATCCTCTTGTCTTCCTTGTATCTTTTGGATCTTTGTGCTCTACTCAAAATTTGTTTTATGTCTTCTTCTTTAGGAAAAGCAATGATCCCAATCTTGTGCATTTACATTCAAAAGTCATACTTCTTGATAATGCACTATTCTTGGGAAGCTATCCTACATTGACTAGAACATCATTCTTTAAATTGGTTTTGCATCTTATTGCTTTCCTTGAACATGACTAGTGTTTGAATAATATGTATGGAGAGTGATGATCCCATTTGTGTGCATTTTGTATTCAAATGCAAGATCATAAATAATGCACAAATCTTGGGGGAGCATCCTATATGCTTTTGAACATTAGTTGTGTTCAATTGGTATTTGATCCCGATGACGTGTCTCTTTGGAAGACAAACATTTCTCGTCTTGGTACTTTGTGCCATCATGAGAAGTGTAGAGGGTTTGGTTTATTCCTTGATGATATTTTCATCAATTGGTATCTTACTTTCATTTGGCATCTTTTCAAAGTGGTATCTTCAATCATGTGTTGATTTGAGTCTTTTGATATAATTTGGGCAATTCGTTTTCTTGTCACACTTGTGTGTGCTTTCTTGGTTTAATTGGTGTTTTGTCCAAATTGTATCTCTTTTGGTTCTTGAAAGTCTTGTGCATGCATATTTACTTATGTATATCTTATGGCATGCTTACTTTCGTTGATCCAATATATAGGATAAACTCCATCAAATCCTAAATGGCTAAGATGTGCATGAAATTCAATTTCATATCAATATGCACATATTTATGTGGAGTTTGTCCTATGTATTGTAGTTGCTCTAACTACTTTGGACCCAATGAGTTTGGGTACCATTTGTACTTGAATTTGTTTTAGGTACTTGGAGATGCATTGGAAGCTTGTCTCATTTACAAGGAAGGTGTTATCACCATGTGCTTATTGGAGCCAAGCTCGGATGATCGTGAACTCTTATCTTCTACATCACCAATGCTATCTCGGTAACAAGTATCTACCTCATGCATATTCTCTCTAGCTTTCAACCTTGTGTAGGTTGTATGTTGGCATGAATTTCTCTTGTTGCAATTCATTTGGTTCTTGCAAAACAACTTTATTGCAAATGTGGCAAGCCGGGATGATTACATATCAAGGGGAATATATATAATCATTTTCATGATTCACCAATCCCAAATATGTTAATCTAGCACTTTCTACTCTATGTCTCACATATGCAATATTGATGCTTTTCAAAATCATTTGCCTTTTGCGATACTTGTTATCTTTCTCGGAGCATCCCATTTTTCACCTTATCCCTTGTGGACATTTTTGATGCTATGATGAGATTGTGTTGGAAGTTCATCTATATCCTTTTAAGATAAAATTGAGCTTTGTGCTATGCTTTAAGCAATGATCTTATTGGTATATATATGACTTCCTCTTGGATATCATGTTCTTCACCGTTGTATCTATTTTGTGTGTGCATGTTTCTTTTTGGACTTATATCTCATGATTGATGTCTAATTAGAAACTTATACACATGAGAGTAGCTACATCTTTAATTGGTATTCCAATCTCTAGTGACCACCCTTTTATTACTTTTGTTTCTTTGGTGGTTTCTAAAAGGCACAAGCTTTGTTTTTCATTTGGTATGCTTTTGCATCTTAATAAGCTTGTGGACCTATTTGCTACTCGTGTGTTTGTGTTCAAAATTATCTAGGAGGGAGTGAGGATTCCATGTTGTGCACAACATATTAAAATGAAAATCCTACTTTGTGCACGTACCTTGGGGAGTTCCCTCTTGATTTTTAGAACACTTCTTCGGATCCTTTTGTTTGCTTGCTTCTTTCGTCGAAGTATCTTTCTCTTTGATATTCTTTTGCAATCTTTGGATCCTCAATATAGTTTGATCTCCCTTCTTCTATTCGTCATTGGATATGTGCATTTGATTTCACTCATATTATGAGAAATGCACACACTATGGGGGAGCTCTTACTATATTGGCCTTCTAAATTTTTCCTCCCATTTCGGCAATCGATGCCAATGGGGGAGAAGTTTAGAGGGTTTAAGGGAATTTGGTTTTATGCTTTAGTTTTGTTCTTAAGCATTTGCCTTTCATGCTCTTGCATCCTTGCTCTTTGTGTTGCATGGTTGCTTAATTCATTATATAAACCCTCGTAAAAGGGATTGTCATCAATTACCAAAATGGGGGAGATTGAAAGTGCATGTGTTGCCCCATGCGTGGTTTTGGTAATTAATGACAATCCTTATGGACTAATGTTTGCATTGAGATATCTTTATAGATCTTGTCCATGAAGAAGTTTGGAGTTCATGTGTTGGACTCTAGAAGATTACATGATGACCAAGGTTCCATCCAAGGGTTTATATGAAGAATGGTCATGTGTAGAGTTGAGCTTATTGCAAGCATGGCTTGGAAAAGAAGATTGAGTGAACTTCATGTTTATCTCCAAGCCATCATCTATATCAAGAGAAGAATATGAAGCAAGTGGATACATGAAGACGGAGCTTAGCTAGGCTCTCCCATAATGGAGTTGGGGGAGCATTTGGAGAAGTCTTCATCAAGCATGTGCTAGCAAGAACAATCAAGAAAGGTGTTCCAACTTGAGAGAGTCAAGATCGTCATCATCAAGCTCAAGTGGAATGCGCAAGGCAAAGGTATGATCTTGATAGGTTTTCTATTTTACCGGTCTCATGGTGTTAGTGAGAGACCGGGTTATAGGATAGACGGCGTACTATCAAGAGGGGCTCTCAAGTGAGTAACTTGATCGCATCTTTGTGGAGAGCTCAAACCTTTGCATACTCGGCATTTCATCTTTCTTGGTTCTTATTTGGCTTTTATCCATGTGAGGATTTAGAGCTTGTGTTCATCTCCATACCAAGCTCTAATTCATCAAAAACGGATTTCATTTGAATATCTTGTGGTGTTGTTGATGTTGGAGCTTTTACCGGTTTGTCTTTTCTAAGAGAGGTCAAACTCTCCACTTGTGGTTTCCTCCTCACATGATGGACTATGATGTGTATATTCATAATCTTGTTGTGCTTGTGAGTATCTTTCAAACAAGCCCAAGATCATACAAAACGGAGTCCGGATGAGAAACATATTACGGTTTTGGTTTGGAGGTTTTATCGGTTGTTCTTTTATCGAGAGGTCTAACCTTTTCCCATTTGGTTTTATCCTCCATTGTTGGACTATGATGTTTCTCTGTATGATCTTGTAAAGCTCTTCGTTACGATTCCAACGAGCCAAAGATCATCGAAAACGGAGTTCGGATGCTCAAGATATCTTAGTTTTCGTGTTCGGTGTTGCTGCAGTTTTTTCCTGGCCGGAGTCTCCGGTCCCAGACCGGAGTCTCCGGTCTGCGCGCTTCGTTTTTCGACGGCAGCCACGGGTGGGGGGTCCGGAGTGACCCCGGAGTGACCCCGGAGTCTCCGGTCTAAGCAGTTTTCCTGCAACGGGCAGATTTTTGGAGACCTATTTAAGGGGGTCTTCTTCCCCAATGTCCCCTATCTCTCAAGCACGAAAAAGCCCCCCATTGTTGACCTTCTTGAGCTTGGATTTCTCTCTATTCCTCCATGATTCTTGCCTCCAATTAGAGGGAAAAGAGAGAGGAGATCTAGATCTACCATTCCACCAATCAATCTCTCCTCTAAGTGAGGGGAAGCTTTTGGATCTAGATCTTGGAGGGATTTGGTGTTCTTCCTTGTTCTTCCTCTCTTCTCCCCCATAAGCATTAGTTGCTTTTGGTGGGATGTGAGAGTGAAGGATTTGAGCACTTGTGCTCTTGCCTTTTGCATTTGGTGCATCGGTGTGCTCTCCACGAAGATTCGTGGAAGTTGAAAGCTTGTGAACTTGTTACTCTTGGGTCTTTGGACCCTAGACGCTCGTGTGGTGGTTGAGACCCTTGTGTGGTCACTTGTAGCTGTTCGGGAGCCCCCAATCCCGTTGTGGGTTGTGCCCCGGATCGTTGTTGAAAGGCTCCGGATTTCCGCCTCGAAGGATTCCGATAGTGAAAGGTGAACCAAACCTTTGTGGTGCGGTTCATCGGAGAAGAAGGTGAAACCTTTGTGGTTGTTGAACCATTGTGTTGGTTCACACCTCTCCAACGAGACGTACTCCCTTAACAAGGAGGAACTCGGGAATACATCCTCGTCTCCGCGTGCCTCGGTTATTTCTATACCCGAGCTCTTTACTTATGCACTCTACATTGTGATAGCCTTCGTGCTTGAAGTATTCTATATTGCTATCACATTGTTGCTTGTCTTGCTTAGCATAAGTTGTTGGTGCACATAGGTGAGCCTAGTTTATTTAGGTTGTTGGCTTGTTAATTTAAACACCTAGTTTTTTTTCCGCAATTAGCAAGCCTAAACCGGAAAAGTTTTAAATCGCCTATTCACCCCCCTCTAGGCGACATCCTTGTCCTTTCAGCGGCCCCAGTTGGCCTGGCTGTCATCGTTCTCGGGGAGGCGCCGCTCCGCCGGCGTCATCCAGCTGCGCTGGTGAGTGATGAACCTCCACATTTGCTCGTCCGTCTCGGGGAGCGGTGGCACGGGGAGGCCACCGGCCGAGATGGACCAGCCTTTGGGCAGCCGGCAGTCGTGAGGCGCGAGGAGCCCGTAGCGGTGCAGCTCCCACGCGTCCTCGCTTAGGATGGTGCGGCCGCTGGATGCCATGACGGCTCGCCGGAGGTGGAGAGGAGAACGAGAAGGTGGAGAGGAGGGCGAGGTGGATAAGCACGGCCACGGGCGCCGGCTTTTAACATGGCCCGGGCGGTGCGGCCGGCGTTAATGCGACGCGTGGGGAATCGGCAACGCCGGCCGCGTGGCCTGGCCACCTGTGGAGCCGTCGCGTCGCCTGGCCGGCGTAAATGGTTTGCGTGCGTACAGGCGCACCGGCGTCCAGTCGCGTCGCGTTGGAAACCGTCGACGACTGCGCCATTAACGCGGCCAGACCGGCCTCCTGCACGGCGCGATAATGACGCCTGGGCAGGGCTGTGCGTATGACGGGCGGGCCATCGCTGTCAGGGCCATGGCCGAGGCGATGTCCGGCACCCCCAGGAGGAACTTGGAGGCCCTCCTGGGGGTGTCGGACACAAAATCGCTCGGGGCGAGGCTTTGGGGGGTGCCGCTGGTGGGCGTTTTTTGTGTCCGCCTCCCCAAAGGGCCTTTGGGGGGCCCTTTAGAGCATCTCCATCGGGGGCCTCCAAATGTGTGTCCGGCACCCCCCAATTGGGCCTCCTTTGGGGGTGCCGGACATGTGTCCGGGCAACATTTGGAGGCCGTCCACAGCGGCACTCCCCAAAGGCCCACCCCCCAAATGCGCGCAAATGGTCGAACACCTTGAGAGCGACATGAAATTTAAGCGATTCAAAGTTAAACGATTCAAATTAAACTAAACGATTGAAATTTAAACCATAATCTAAACCCTAAGCTAAACCCTAATCTAAACTCCGCCGCCCTGGCCTCCCTCGTCGTCGTAGCGGGGCGCCTGTCCTGCCAGGGAGGCCTTTAAGCTCTCCTGGGCTAGGCGTGAGCGGACACGCCTCTCCTGCCGGAGCGCGCTCGCCGCCCGGCGCATGTCATCCCTAGCAGCCCTTGCAAATGCGGCATCCCTCTCAGCTGTCGCTGCCTGACTCGTCTCGCGTGCCCTCGCCGTGCGCGCCCGGTTCAGCTCCTCGTGAACCGCCCGCTGGGCGGCCTCCATCGAGGCCGGATTCTCCCGCTCCGCGGCCACGGCGTTGAGGTCCGCGTACGCCGCGCGCTCGGCGGCCATGAAGGCGCGGCAGCGAACGTCTCGCTCCGCGGTCGCGATGGAGGCCTTCTTGATGGCGGCCTCGACGGCGTCGCCAACCGCCTCGTAGCCGAGCCTGAACTGGTCGGAGGCCATGTCCGGTCAATGTCCGGCACCCCCAGGAGGGCCTCCAAACTTGGAGGCCCGATTTTGGAGGCCCGATTGGGGGTGCCGGACACAAAATCGCTCAGGGCGAGGCTTTGGGGAGTGCCGCTGGTGGGCGTTTTTGGTGTCCGGCCCCCCAAAGGGCCTTTGGGGGGTCCTTTAGAGGCCCCCGGTGGAGATGCTCTAAGTGTAGACGGTTGAACACAAATGAAATGCTATTTGCGCAACCCGTACCCTCCCCACATGTCGGTGCTAAGAATCAGTCACACGTATCAATTCCTTTATAACATTGGTGGCGGTATGACGATGATGCCTATAGAGCAAATAAACACAATCATGGTAAAGAAATTACGGTCTTGAGTCTTGGCCATGTTTGATTATTGCAAACAGTGCTACTAATTGTGGGATTTTTTATATTCATTCCTTAGTTTTTCTCAGTTGTGTCCTACTCGCTTACCTTTTCGTCGGTTTTGCCCCACTTGGCTCATTCGAAACTCGCAGACCGCCAAACGGGCCATTTTATCCTTGTCAACCTCGTTGACCGCTAATGCGACTCTCATTTCCAAGTCACACTCTGTGGGACTGTCACTACGCTGACAGATGGGACCTGGCATTGCTATCTCTCACCCATCGCCCTGAAATAAAATGGGGCCTACCCTGCAATCAAAGGATACGACCAATTCTTTCATTCTTCTCTCTCGAAAATGTGGTGGAGCCCACGCATGTCGGAGAGCCTATTCTCGCCGATGTCAGACTCGAAGGAGGAGTACTCGCCTTCTACGATGCACACCATTAGCGAGCAGGAGCGGGAGGAGTGGGAGGAGGATCAAGAGGCAAATAAGTTGATGCGCGAGAAACACGGGAACCTTTTACGTGAGAAGCACGGGTTCTTCCATCACCGCAGTCCCTCACGAGCAGTAGCGGGAGGATCGAGAGGTGAGAAGTTGTTCCGCAAGAAAGACAAAGAGGTGTGTAGAGATCCTCCATCGCAGTTCTCCGGTCTACGAGTATGGGGCATCGAGTCCTCCAACGATCCCTACTCAGACGAGGAGCGCGGGCCTTCTGTCATCGATCCACCGCGTGCGGCCGTCGACATCGAGCCCATGGCCGAGGCCAATGTTGTCAACGAGGACGTCTTTGGCGACGATGACTCTAAGGACAACGACACTAAGGTAACAATAAAGTGTCCTGAGTAGTGTGACACTAATTTCCATGTTTCATATATTGTCAAAATGCAGCTTTCCAAAATCTGATCAAATTACCATGTCTACATATCCAGTAGGGGTACAAATTAAACAGACGAGGCAAAGATTTGGCCTCTGCTTAGAAAAAAACTCAATCGGGAAATAACTTTATATTCATTCTCCTTCACATGAGTGGTTATTTGTATATGGTGCAAGTATGATGGTGGCATGACATCAGTTTAGGTGAGCAAAACCGGGGACGCTCGCGCGGGCAGCTCCCCGCAATATCCGGACTGCCGTCCCATCCGCGCCGCCTCGCCTCGCTACAAGATCACCCCATCGCCCCACTGCCATTCGGGCCCGGACCCACACTTACCCCACCTGTCAGTGAAAGGGTTCCCCGACAAAGCAGGTGAGAATAGCTGCGCCGTGGCCTTTCGGACGGACCTGTGACCCTGCCGCGCCTCACGGACTTGAGCACCGATCCATAAAACCCTTCCCTCCCGCGAAAACTTCACGTACCGCGCCGCCACTGACGACGGGCCCCAGTAGCAGGTAGGCCCACCCGTCATTGATACTGATGTAAATAGGACAAGTGGGTTGCCGACAGCTGGAGCGGGACGCGTGTCGCTGTGCCTGGCCCACGCGTACGGAGCGTGCCGCTTTTTACCGGGTATGGTACTGTAGTAACATCCCCTTGTTCCGCTCGGCTCGGCTCGCGTGGAGGAAGATGACGCGCACGCGATCGGCATGTGGGGCGGGCCCCACGCTAGATCTGTATATCCGATTAATATCTCCCCGATCTGACCACCTGGCCCGAGTAATGCTAACAAAGTGGGCCGATTATAAATAAACTTGGTAGTAGTTAAAAATGAACACTTTTTAAGTTTCACCAGATTCAGGGATATAAATATAAATATACAGTATCACGTTCGACATTACGAATGAAAATAACTCTTATGATGGGTCCGCTCAATGCTTTGTATGGGTTTGATACTGTACATCTTTTTATTTTTGTATGTATGCCCAGTTAAACATAGAAAGAAATTGACTTCGAATGTGAGTTTATACGCAGCCATCTTCTGCGGATAGGGATTGTACCCACGACAATAAGAACAAGGACACCCTGGATTTAAAAGAGAGGTTTGACGCTTTCGATTTCATTGTATTAATTCCACTTCCTACTCGCAGTATGATCTTAATGATCCCGGCTCATGATCTAATTGCCATGTATTTGGCTATTGAGCTTCAAAGTTTATGCTTTTATGTGACCGCGGAATAAAAAAGAATGTCTCGATTTCCCATGGAAGCCGGCTCAAAATATTTGTTCTTAGGTGCATTTCCCTCTTGAATATTATTGTTCGGGTGCGACCGGACTACTACCGATTTTTCCCCTTGTAAATTAAACAACTTATGCACTCGTCGGAATTTCTACAGTAAGTATGGTCGGAGGTTCCTTGAAGATCAGGATGCTCAAGGATTTTCCAGAGTCGGCATGTCAGCGTGGAACGACTCATATACCGTGTAAAGTAAAAAATCAACCCTATTCGAGGCATTATCTCGATTTGTTATTCTTTTTAACACACTCAGTAATGAACTATGCGAGTAGGTTTTGAGGAAATTACTGCTTAATTTTTTCTTAGACTGGTTCAAAACAATGATATTTTGTTGTGGAGTTCCATACAAATACAAAATGAAGTATTATTTCAGACTTTTTGAATTTATGACATTAACAAAAAATAACCAACCATGTTTAACATAATAAACACGTGAGAGAAATATTTCGTCTTATCTAATTTTGTTCTCGGATGCACAGTTGCAAAAAAAAAGGATTTATAAAGGCTTGGTTCATTATATACAAAATAAAAAACTTATAAAATGGCGTTTGGGCAGGAAACAACTATTTCTAGCCCCATTTTACTTATTTTGACTTGTTTAGTTTTCCCTTCCAGCTTTAGAAAATCTTTTGTCATTAAATGGTTGAATGGATCTGTCGTGTCTCGTTGCACGGACACCGGGAGTATAGGATACCCCTTTTAGGTTCGGCACGGGGCGCGAAGGAGGCTGAGAATCGTCTTCTTGGGCGGAGTCTAGATCAAGCTCTCCTCTCCACGATCAAAGCATGCAACCAAAGGGACACAAGGAGCTACCCAGGTTCAGGCCGCCCGGAGGCTAAAAGCCCTACTCCTGCATGTCTGGATTGATGAGTTCTTCATAGTGTGGCTTACAATGGAACCTCCCGGACAGGGTACCCGGAAGGGTTTTGGCCCGAGGTAGAAGAAGGACAGATCCTGACCCGGAGGAGATCACCTTCCTCTCTACCTCCGCAACCCTAGTCTAGTCTTGCTCTGGTCTAGCTTGTGTTCACCCTTGCTCTATCTTGTTCTTCCTCTCTTCCTTTCTTTCTCTCCTTCTTTTCTTCTCCTTCCTCCCGTGCCTTGGTCCTCATTTTATAGGCTAAGGGGTTGCCACAGGGTCACGTGAGGAGCATGAGAGACCTTTGGGGTGAAGGACCCTCCTCATCTAGTTTAGGGGGAAACGTGGCCTCTCCTCAGCCTAGCGTCTCCTCTGGGTTAGGTGGGAGCGTCCGCCTTGGGGTGGACAGCGCTGACACCACCACGGACGTGCTTCCCGCCCGCGCTGCCTTCGCCTTGCTTCCCAAGTCTTCCGTGGTGAGGTGGGGTGCTTATCCACAGGAACGTAGGAAGTACCCGGGAGGGAGCCTGGCCTCCTGCCGGGAACTCGGGCTCTCGGGTCCTTCCTGGCCTTCTTGCTTGATTCGGGGACCCGGAAGGTCCCCAGGACCGGAGCCCTTAGTCGTGTGGCCATGCGTGTCTTGACGGTGAACCCGCCAGCTTGACTTGAGTCTTGGTCTTGTCCATCTTCATCTTGGGCCCACATGGGGTGGACCCACTTTGGCAGTACTAGGGGAACCCCATGTTCCACTGTTGCGACAGTAGCCCCCGGGCATGGTCCCGGCGGCTCTTGCTCCAGCTGCCGGGGCCATGGCCTAAAGATAGGTCAAAGTGGGTCCCGGGTACCTGGTCTTCTCAGCTCCGTTGGGGACCCGCCGAGGCGAGGTAGAGACGAGCCCCCGGGTCCTGTTGACTGAATCACGGCGAACGTTGCGATTCATACGGACCCCTTGCTTATCCTGGAATCCAACGGGCGAAACGCGCAGAAATCGGCACGCCCCCTCGATCCCCACGTCCGTCGGAGTAATGGGGCCGCGACGTGACGTGTGGGATGCCTTATAAGCCACGACTGGCTTCCACTGTAGCCGTTACCTCTCCAGATTCGCCGAAATCCCCAAATCGCCGCCCAGGAGACTCCTTCTCCCTGACTTCGCCAATCGCCGCCTCCCGCCTTGGCCGCCGCCGTTCCTTGTTCTTGCCCCCAGCCCATGCCGCCTAAGCGAGATAGGACGGGAGTGAGGAAGATGTCGCAATCTGCCGCCGAGAAGATGGCGATGGAGGCTTCCCTGGCCGAAGCGCCGCCCTCGATGAGGGTGACTCAGGCCCTCTTTTCTCCCAGTGAGTATGCGTCAGAGAAGCCATCCAACGCGTCCGCCAATCCCTGGCCGCGAGCTTCCGCGGTACTGAGGGAGTGGTGGTGCGCCCTGGGAGCGGTCCTCAACGAGAAGGGGAGGTGATTACTTTCCACGATTTCTCCGTCGTCGGCCTTCTTCCTCCGTTCTCCGAGTTCTTCGCAGCAATCTGGAGGCTTACGGATTGCATATGCTGCACTTGCACCCCAATGCCGTGATGATGCTTGCTACTTTTGCCTATGCCTGCGAGGCATTCGCGGGTGTCATGCCCTCGGTGGCCCTGTTCCGCCATTTCTTCGTTCCACGCCTGGGGAAGTCCAAGTGGATCGCTGGCGGTGTCTCTTTCTGCCTCCGGAGAGATGCGGCGCACCAGTACCCGGAAACATTCACCAAGGCCTCGGTTGGAGAATGGAGGCACAACTGGTATTTTGTCGAAGCTGACGGGACCAATCCCCATCTGATGACTCCATATTATCCAGCGGAGCGACTGGCACACTCGAAGGAGAGAAGCTCTCAAGGGGAAGCACTGGCTCCAGTCATCAACAGGTTGGCTGCGCTTCGCGCAAGGGGAGTGACGGGTGCCATGATCCTGGCAGACTTTCTTCACAGGGGGATTGCCCCTCTGCAGTTCCGGAGCCGCCCGCTCTGGGAACTCAATCAGGTGGGCAGCAGCCTTCCACGGTCTAGATTCCACTTGACAGAGACCACCTGGGCTCTGTCCATGGGCTACATATTGCCATGGGTACCCTTCGAGTTCCAGGATGAGACCTTGCCGCTGTTCGAAGATCCAGCCGCCGACGGTATCCGATCTTCGATGCCAGAGTGCAATGAGTACGGGGTGGCGGGTACTACCAAGATCGAGCCCCCGCCAGCACCCAAAACACGCAGTCTTCAAGGAGGTAGGCCAAGGGAGCAAGCCTTGCCCACGGGGACGTTTCCCCTGAAGAACCTGGGACTTCGGATGACGAAGGCGACGAAGTGACTCCTCCGGGAGTACCTTGCGGGCGTGGAGGCCCCGGCGCTCCTTCCGGGGCGGCGACGAACCCGCCGGGTGACGAACTCCCAGAGCAGCCTGTGCCGCCGAGCTCGCCGTCGTTGCAGGAGTCTGATCAGTGTCGGAGGCCATCCCTCCTCCCCTTGCTGACATGGAGGTAGGGGAGGAGAGCCTGTCCTTGCCGGACCTCTTTGACGACTTGGTGCAGAAGAGGTGGAGCTTCTCCGGATCGAAGAGAGCCCGCCGGTAAGTTTTGATGGCATCTTGTCTTTGAAAGCGGAGTTGTTTTTCTTCTGCCGCCGTCCTGACTTCTGACTTTCATTTCTTGCACAGGAGCCCGACCCCGGAGTGGCCAAGCAAGCGACCCCGGAGAGGCGAGGACGTCGAAGCGTCGAGCTCCACCGCACCTCCGACGGAGGCAACTCCGAGCCCCCAGTCCGCCCCAAGGACCAGGGGGTGGCTCCGGTCGTCGCAGACGAGGCGGGGCTGTCGGCGCGAAGGCCCTGGGGAGAGGCGCGACGTGGATCCCCAGGCGACCCTGGACCGCGAGGACTCGCAGCAGGCGGGTGCATCCCCGGGGGCTCCGCCCCGGGAACGCTGACCCCTGCCCTGAACCCGGGAGAGTCGAGGAAGGCCCCGGGTTCTCCAAGACGTTCTCCAGCGTCTCGGAGTTCTTGTCTTCTGCCCGCGCCGAACTGGCGCGGCTGGTGCCCCCGACCTCCGACAGCGGGGAGCACTCGCAGGCTCGCGAGCTGCGGCTTCCTCCGGGGAGGAAGCTCGCAGCGCCCGTGAACTGAAGCTGGCGGCGGACGAAGAGCTGCTCTATGCTTGGGAACAGCGAGTGGCCAGCCGCGAGAAAGAGCTGGAGCGCGAGAGGCCGAGCTGGAAGATGAAGAGCGCCACTACCTTGGCACCATTGAGGAGCTCCAGATCAAGATGGAGCGGGACGAGGACCGCTTCGAACAAGGCCTGGAGAACGTGGCTGGCTGGGCTCGCAGCGAGGTTGAAAATGACTTCGAGAAAAGCAGAGCCGCCTCGTCGCTAAGCAAGCAGGTCTCTAAACTCCAGAGCGAGCTCAAGAGCGAGAGGGAAAAGCGGGAACAAGCCTACTCGGATTTCCAGAGAGCCAGGGGCGAAGAGATAGCTTGTCCGCCCGGCTGAGGCGATGACGGCCACGATTGAGGCGCAGAAGCAGGCCCTCAAAACAGCTGAGAAGTTTAAGCAAGAGGCTACGGCTGGCCGCGTTGCCATGGAAAGGAAGATCCGGGAACTGGGCGATGCAATTGACTTCTGGAAGGACAAAGATGCGCGCATGACTGTCCTTCGCAAGAAGGAAACAAAGGAGCTGGCTGATGGGCGCGCGGCGATGGAAGCGTCCAAATCCCAAGCTCAGATTGCGTGGCACCAACATGAGCAGGTATCCAACCAGCTGACGGGGTGCAGGCAGAGCTGGCGGAAGCGAAGATGCACTTGAGAAAGAGCGACGGCGATTTGCTCACACCGCCGCGATGATCACAACGTCTTGCTCCAGATGAACCACGGGTCCTTGGACATCGTGCAGGAGTTCACGAATTTGGGAGTGCCTTCTCCGCCCGTCCTCATGGCCGATCACTCCACTTCCTTCGCCCGCTATCCCGGGTTCTTGAAGTACGTGGCCTCGCTCATCAAAGGTATCAAGGAGCAGGTTAGCAGAGCCACTCGCCTTGCTGGGGAACAGGCAGTGAGGCAGGTGACGACCCGATTCGTCACAGCGCTTCGCCAGCGACACCCGCAGCTCTCCTTGCTATCCGAGCTGGAGGCGCCTGAACCCGGGACGCCGCTTCCTCCAGACGTGACCCGCCAGGTGGAGGAGATCTTGAAGCACCTTTCCCGAGAAGATGACCCGTGAACCTGTGAAGTCCTGAAAAGGACAATACCAGGGGCCGTGAACCATGCTTTTGTACTGATATTGCCAACTGGCTTATGAACTCATGCTTTTGAATGTAAATAACTTCTTCCCAAAGTATATAAGTTTTATTGTACTCGTGGGGGCTTTACGCTCTCGGGAAGGATCCAAAGGTGTGAGCGCTAACCAGCCGTGGGCACTCAGACTGATCTGAAGTGCGGACACAGGGCGCAACCCCCCAAAGGACCCACCGTTTCCTGACCGCACGGACCTCAGCCCACGATTCCACTGCCCGAGGGAAACTGACAGTGTCATCGCGAAGGCGCTGCCCCAGGAGAACGCCCACTTTCGCCTTAGCCAAAGCACATAAAACTGATATACCCGGGAACAAGCCCGTGCAAGCACGTTTATACTTAGCTCGCGTTTTGACTCCTTCTGGCTACCTCGGTAATCGTTCTGTCGCGCTGCCGCCAAGGCGGGTCTTCTATGCCGTGTTTCAGACATAATTCTGCCTTGCCCAGCAATTCTTGGCGGGGACAAGGCTTCCAACCGAGATAGCCTCCAATGCCGACTAAGGGCATGACTGGCTGGCTTGCGCCGGTCCGGAGACCATTTGTGCTTCTTGCTCGAGTTACCCGGAGACCACCCAACTGGTGTTCCGGCGGCTTGCTGGCGTATCAGAGACGCCGGTCCGGAGACCCCACGGTTGTCTTAGTTTTCTGGACCCGGATGTTCCTTGTTCGGTGACCCGACAATCTGGCTGGCTCATGCCGGTCCGGAGACCCTGAAGCTTGCTTTACTCGCGGGATCCTGATGCTAGCCACTTAGCGATCCGGTACTTCTGAGGGGGTCCACTTGGTCCAGGCTGTATCGTGACGATGTGACCCGGGAGATCCCATTCTCCGTGGGCCACGTCTCCGCAAATGAAGGTTTGATCCCAGCTAGCTGCAGCTTGCCCTTGACTGCTTTGTATCTGTGGGGGCTCGGATAAGCAAGGTTCCGGGAGCTCTTCAGTCTGGGTGGATGCATTGGCAAAGGTCCGAAAGATCTTCCCTTCTGAGGAACCCCAGCTGTGGCACTCCTCTTGGCTTTCTTGGACTTCTTGTTGAGGGGGCAATCTCGGCTGATGTGTCCCGGTTCTCCGCACGAATAGCAATCACCGTTCTTCTGGCGTATCTGGATGTCGTTGAACTGTCGGCAATCTTCCAGACTGTGCCGGTCAGATCTGTGGTACATGCACCACACTCCAGGCTGGCCGTCTTTGCGCAGAGGAATCTGGAGTTCTTGGGGCACGTAGATGAGAGGATCTTCTTGCCGAGGCTCGCTTTTTGTGTCTTGGTCGAGGTTTTCCTCCTCCGGAAGCGGCACTGTGGTCGGCGCGTAACAGAGTTCCTCCTTCGCTCCATGCGTCCATGGGGAAAGAGGGACATCAATGTTCGTGGCACCTTCCTCAGGTCTTCCCGTGCTGACCAGAGAGCTGACATAAGCGGCTGGAGGGACGAAGTGGACTCCGAAGGCGCGATCTTTAGCGGCAGGTGCCGGCGAGGACTCGTCAAGAACGAAGCCAAGGCCGGGGTACCGCAGGAACTCAAAGGCTGCCTTTCCCTTTCTCTTCTTTGTCATCTTGAATGTCGGATTCGGTATTTCTCTTCACGAGAGCCGAAACTAGCGCCGTTCCGAAGGCGCTAGAACAGATCTTGGCACGGACTGAAAGCTGACGCCGAACTTGACGATGAACTTGACGTCGATGAAGAAGAAGACGAATCCAGCACTTGCGCCCCCTACCTGGCGCGCCAGATGTCGTGTCTCGTTGCACGGACACCGGGAGTATAGGATACCCCCTTTTAGGTTCGGCACGGGGCGCGAAGGAGGCTGAGAATCGTCTTCTTGGGCGGAGTCTAGATCAAGCTCTCCTCTCCACGATCAAAGCATGCAACCAAAGGGACACAAGGAGCTACCCAGGTTCAGGCCGCCCGGAGGCTAAAAGCCCTACTCCTGCATGTCTGGATTGATGAGTTCTTCATAGTGTGGCTTACAATGGAACCTCCCGGACAGGGTACCCGGAAGGGTTTTGGCCCGAGGTAGAAGAAGGACAGATCCTGACCCGGAGGAGATCACCTTCCTCTCTACCTCCGCTGCCCTAGTCTAGTCTTGCTCTGGCTCTAGCTTGTGTTCACCCTTGCTCTATCTTGTTCTTCCTCTCTTCCTTTCTTTCTCTCCTTCTTTTCTTCTCCTTCCTCTCCTTCCTCCCGTGCCTTGGTCCTCATTTTATAGGCTAAGGGGTTGCCACAGGGTCACGTGAGGAGCATGAGAGACCTTCGGGGTGAAGGACCCTCCTCATCTAGTTTAGGGGGAGACGTGGCCTCTCCTCAGCCTAGCGTCTGCTCTGGGTTAGGTGGGAGCGTCCGCCTTGGGGTGGACAGGCGCTGACACCACCACGGGACGTGCTTCCCGCCCGCGCTGACTTCGCCTTGCTTCCCAAGTCTTCCATGGTGAGTTGGAGTGCTTATCCACAAGAACGTAGGAAGTACCCGGGAGGGAGCCTGGCCTCCTGCCGGGAACTCGGGCTCTCGGGTCCTTCCTGGCCTTCTTGCTTGATTCGGGGACCCGGAAGGTCCACAGGACCGGAGCCCTTAGTCGTTGTTGGCCATGCGTGTCCTGACGGTGAACCCGCCAGCTTGGCTTGAGTCTTGGTCTTGTCCATCTTCATTTTGGGCCCACATGGGGTGGACCCACTTTGGCAGTACTAGGGGAACCCCATGTTCCACTGTTGCGACAGGATCAGACATCACTTGTGTCCTCCCTACGGATCATCATTTTGGCGAGAAATCCTCCTCCACCATAGATATGATCGGTTCCCCCCTATTACAGTCGGTCTCGCCGGTGTCGGAGGGGTGGTTAAACCCAATTATGAGTGCACATCTTAATAAAATAGTGTTCTCGATAAATTGGATTAAGAATCTGGTATTCGTCTTCTTCATCAATGGCCTGACAATAAAGTAATGTTTAATCCTATGTGGAAGATCCCAATCCCGACATCAATGCTAGTGTTATAAGATTAAATTTGTCTAAGTACGTTCCTTGGGATCTCGTGATTGTCGCGAGAATTGTTCTCGCAATATTTGTGTGGACTGCTACTTTTTGTGGGAAATAACATGGACCCCTCCCACAGGCACAGACAAAAAGATTTCCCAGTTTTTGCCTAGGAACAAATTTGAACGCTGACCCCGGGAAGGAAGCAAGCACGAAATCCCACGGCTCGCTCGCTCGCGCCACTCGGGCGCCGTGGAGTCACGTGAGAGCAGGTGAGAGTGTGGCTTTCGGACCTGTGCTGTGCCCCCACGGACTTGAGCCCCGATCAATAAACCCGACCCGCCCACCCTAAAACTTCACGTACCGGGGAAGTTCTCCACACTCACACTGACAGTACGCACCAAGGACTATGGGTCCCATCCGTCATTGGCGCAGAGTAGTTAACTCATGAGTGGGCGGGGCGTTGCCAACAGCTGGAACGGGACGCGTGTAGCCGGGCCCGGGCCCGTTGCGTACGGAGCGGGGCTGCTATATTTTTTTCTTCTTTAATTAAGCGAGAGCACTGACGAGCCTCCATTTGCAGGCTCGGCTCGGCGAGCGTAGCACGTGAGCTCGGCTTGGCTCGCGCGCGCGCATGTGACGTGGGTCCCACACTCCGATGATTTTGTAATTGTCGTAGTACGTGTCAGCATCTGCTTTCGTTGGCGTGTGTTTTAAATTTAGAACTGACGAAGAATACAGTTTCGGATACGATGATTTTATTACAAATCAGCTTTGCACAGAGTATTTATTTGCCAACTTTGGTTGAATGCTTATTCAATGTTTGTTCCGCCCAATTTATAAAATATACTCACTGAAAAATGCCAAAACAACGACCTAAATGTGGCCAACGTTTTAACGACTATCGTCAAAGTTTATGCTCACAACAATTGCCGCACTATCCGGTCGTGATTGAGTCCTAACTGGAGTTACCGGGTACACGATAGGATTTAATGGGTAGTAAAATTGACAAAGTTATTTTCGTCTTCATTTTTGGACACAAAATTATAAATAAGCCAAAATAAAATTGCAAAATTTTCAGTCATGACCGAATGCCCAACCCTAGTCCGAACGGGCGGTCTTCGTTAGTCTGAACATAATGTCCGAACGAGAGGCTATCTAATATCTAGTGCCACCACACTTTATATGCTACCATATTTCATATAAAAAATCTATTTAAATATTTCATAAAAAAGTGTATGTTTATATGATTTTTTTTCGACAACCACCGTAATTTCATGTCTGAATTCTGATAGCGGATTCGGAAATAAAAAAGTAATCCATACGTGAATAGTGTCAATTCCAGTTTTGTCCTTTTGTGATACTATTCCTGAAATTGACAAAAATGGAATCGACACTATTCATATCATTAATAAACAAGTGTGAGAGATGATAGCGCTAGATATCTGCTCACCCGCGGATGGGAGAAACGGCTAAAATTTGGATGGCTCTAGAGACATGCTTATTTTTCTTATAATCTCGCTATACCAACACAAATTGCACACACACCACCGAAGAGAGAATTGTCGTCGGGTTGACTGCTGGTGTCATCGCTTCTCGAGTCGGGGACGACGACTTCATTGAATAATGACAACTGAACAAATATCGCCGCAACATACTCGTGAAGTTGACACTAGTCCATGCGAAACAGTCGACTCATCGCGTAGAACACTAGCAGCTCCGATTCTCATGGCGCGATTCGATACAAAGAGGATATGCAAGACCCGCGCCGATGAAGATCTTTACGACCGGACCGCCCCGCACAGGTCACTGTCACGTTACCGCTCGACACACGCATCCTCACTTCCAGCTTCAGAGCAGGAAAATAGTGACGAAGAGCAATTCGAAACAAAATCGACTACAAGTGTTAGTTCTTTGGGGGCTTACAAAATCATAGAGACAAAATACCTCAAGCACGGATAATACATTGCGTGGCAGTTGGCACTGCTACGAGGTACGAAAAGCGGAGCACCTTAGAGCATCTCCACCGGCGCGCCCAATAGAGCGTCCGACAAAGTTGCCGGACCGGCTCTTTTGGGCGTGCAGGCAGCAATTGCCGCCTATTGGGAGCGGCGCGCCCCACCGGTCGCTCCCAATAGGTTTTGTAGAAAAAAATTGAGACGTATTTCATTCAAACTTAACGCATTTCATTCAAATTTGAACCTTTTTAGAAAATACGACGAAATTTAAACTAACCCTAGTCTAATGGCCGGTGAAGTAGCCGTAGAACTCGTCCCAGTTGTGGTTGGCCACCGCGTCCTCGACGTTCCACTCTGCCGGCTCCTTCACATCCTCCTTCACCGGCGCGGCGGGAACAACATCATCCGACTCGAGGTCGATGATGTTGTTGTCGACGAGGGACCAGCTCTGGGCAAACGCGAGCGGTGCCGGCTGGACCGTGTTGTACGACAATTTCGGTGCGATCTCCATTTCGCGCTGGTACCAGGCCTCGACCTTATCCTCCGTCATCTGCGTCGGCGGTGGTGTCGAGGCGCTCTTCTTGCCGCGGGAGGAGGACGCCCCGACTCGAGCTTCACCGTAGCGCGGGGCTGGCCGCGGGATGAGGACACCCCGGCTCTAGCTTGACGCGGGGAGCGGCGGCGGCGGCGGCCCGAAGTCACGGATGGTGACGCCGCTGCTCCTGGCAGGCGGCGCCTGATACCCGTAGAAGTGATAGCCTTCAATAGCTACCTGCAGTGAAAAGTATACGGGGTTAGGTTGAGCCTCCAAGTGCAGAGTATGTAGTAATGGAGGACGTGTTTTCCCCACGAGGGTGACTCGAGGGTTTAATATCGAACTCTCGGGGAATCAGTAATGATAAATTTATCTTTATAATCCTTCTTTTGGTTACCTGCAAAACAAAGTTAAGTGTTTTGGTCCTCAACCTCACCTGTGGTTGTCAAACACAAGGTGTAGAATGATATCAAGATAAATATGCAATGATGGGTGATGAATATGCTAGGATGATGATGGCAATGATATATGATATATTTTTGGGTTTTTATGATGGATGCAAGAAGGAAAAGTCTTTTTGTATTTTCGGATTTATAAATGGCAGAAAATGGCAAGGTGGCAAAAGTGGTTGGAAAGGTGTTTCTTATGATTAAAAATGGACCGGGTTCATGGTTTCACTTATGCACTCTCTCTTTAAATGGTGTGGCAGACAAGTGGACATAGAGTTGACATATGAGATTGCAAGCACAAAGTTTGATATCAAGTTAACAATTATATGGGCATCACGTCCTAACATAGAGACCTTTTGATTATTAGTCTCACTTATACTCCACCAACATGCGAACTAAATCATAACATCTCGGTAATTAAGATGACTCGAAGTATAGCAATAAGTTTCATGACATGAAATGAAAATAAGAACATGTTGGATCTAGTCACAGGAAGAAGCTTGGTCACCCTCAACCCTTGCAGCATGGTATTTTTGTTTATCCCTAGTGAGGTAACAAAGTAAGGTAAACACCCAAGTGGATCGCGATATTAAGTTGTTAGCTTACCGCACTCACCACTCCCCGTTACTCCAACTAATGCACACATCACCCCACACACGCTCTCGTAAACATGCTTGATCATAACAAGTAGACAAGAACGGGGTACATAATATGCATCTATACTCATAACTGAAACAAACATTTGCAATCTCAACATATATTAACTCACAAAAAGATCCACCACATAGGTAATACAAATATGACCATAATCATGTTCAGCAGCTCATACGGTACTCATTAGTGAAGCTCAAGAGAGAGAGATACATAAGTTACTTCCACAAACCCATAGTCCAGAGGTGAACTACTCCCTCTTCATGGTGGAGACGGTGGAGATGTCGATGGAGATGAAGGAGACCACGCCGGCAACGCCCCGCCGGAGTTTTCCCCCTCCAATCTGCAGCTCCAGGTCTTCGTTTTCGTGTTTCTGTGATATGGCGGCGCTCCTTTCGCGAAACGCTATGGGACCTTTTTTATAGGCGTTTTTAGGTCAAGACGAAGACGGTGGAGAAAGGATCGACGGCTGCGGAGCCCCGAGGGCCAATTGGGTGGGCCCTACGCGGCTAGGTACAGTGGCCGCGTGGGCCACCCTCTTTCAGCCTTCTGGCCTCCGTTTGCTTGCTTCCTTCGCTCCGAGGTCTTCCTCCTTCCAAAATAATGATGCATGTATTTTTCCATAATTTTTGGACGTCGTTTGGGTCCCTGAAACAAAAAAGGAAAGAAATAGGGTTTTCTGCCTGCGCAGAGTTAATTCCATAAAAATAGGAAACAATTATTTATTTCCTAAAATCATTAAATAACAGTGATATAACCCTTATATGATGCAAATATGATTGGAATATAAGTGATATAGTGCAAAGTTCATGTATGCATTTTACATGCATCAACATCCCCAAGCTTAACCAATACTCGTCCTCGAGTATGAAGGTGATAAAACTAACATGGGCTTTGCAATATAGCACTAACAATGGATATCAAAGATGATTGCTACTGCTACATAGAGTCAAATGATTCATTCTTCAAAGGAGTAGCAATATGCAAAACAGTTTATGAAGTGATATCAAGTATTCAATGTAAGGATGTTCAAGATAGTTCACAAAGTGTAACATAACAGATAGTAATATGGACTACATGTATGCATAATGATAAGCATGAACATCCTACATAGGTCATAGAGTGATGATGAAAATCTGAATATGTTTGGTGGACACTTTGGAAAGATGTATAAGTGAGTAGAGGTAAAGCATGCATAAGTTTCATCTAACCTCCAAACTCTTCTACTTAAGTTAATGATTGCAATGTGGTAATACTTGGTGTCAAGCTCTCATTCCCCTATCATAGCATCTTGAATGATTATAGTTTAATGTGAGAGCAAATATGAGTAGTGTGCTTGACAAAGTAAAGGTTGGATGTCTCATGCCCCTTGAATACAAGTACCTACACCATGAGTTACTCAACTTGGGAAAAGCAAGTTCAAGTTATCTATCATTGTAAGTAATAATAGTATCATCAAGAGCGTCAACTGGGGTACCTCTTGTCCCAGGATATGGAACAAGCCCATATCAAAATGACAAGACAAACAAACAAGATGAAAAACCTCAACACCCTTTTTATTTACCATTGGAATAGCTTTTTATTGTAAGGTGTGTCATAGATAGTTCACCATAGCATGTAAGTAAATTTCCACCATGAATGATGCATGGCTTAGATTAGCGGCCCAGGCGTCTCTCTAACCATTTATACAAACTCATTCAAACTACATCATTTCCCCTTATTTCACCATGATAGGCATCCATAGACAAAAACACATGATATCAACTAAAAGAGCATGTTGAAAGCTTTGCATGTGACAGCACATATGGGCTAACTCCCAACCTCGACATTTATCAAGCCACTAGCATCATAATCTTAATCACAATGGGTCATGTTTTATTTATTGCAATGATAGTAAAAATGTGCATCAAGTTCATGAGAGCTATATAACCAACTTTTCCATGGCAATCAATAACATAATCATTTTCATTCAGAGGTATAGATAACACAAATATCATGATGAACATACTCGGAATAGCATATAGCTAGTAGGTAGATATGGTGGACTCACTGGAATAACTTTGGTTGAAGGTGTTGGAAACAAGTTTTTACTTGTTGGAATGTTTGGGCTAGCAAAAGGGAGAAAGTTGACCATCTAGATGCATGCATGAGTGTCCATAGAACTAACTTATCATGTTAAACAAAGTGAAATAACTTTCAGCATCAAAACATGAATAAGTGATAACTCTTGATAAAACATTTACAATTATTACTCATTAACAAGCTCATGAATCATGCAACTATATGTATCATTAAAAATCAACTCAAACATCCCTTTTCCCAACATGATAATAGCATCCAACATATTTCAATCCAAATTTCCAGAAACTTTCCCATATACAATTATTATGTGGTGGTCTCACAAGACTCAACAAACAAACAAAAAGACGCTCCAAGTTTATGCGATAAAGTGTTTCGATCGAAAAACAGAAGTTAGACGTGTGCAAACCGAGAGTGTGTAGGTCCAGTGGGGTTGTCTTCACATCCCCAAGCTTATGGTCTTCACCATCCTTGGATAACTCTTGGTGCATCTCCTCCAATCCCTGTGAAAAAACTTCAAAACACCGTTTCTCCCATTTCTTTTCTGTGGGGTGCATTAGTGATAAACAAATAGGTTTCTTGCTGCATATAATCCTTGGACAAAAATACATATGAATGTCCAGAAAGTGTATAATGTTGTATGCCTACTCATAAACTCATTTGAATCAAAAAGATTCAAGATAAAAGTTCAAAACATGCATAAAACAAAATGGGACAGAATCTGTCCAGAAAAACAGCAGCAGCAAAACGTATTTTTCTACCCTACTGAACTTTGTCTAAAAATTCTGAAAAAATTCATGCATACAGAGGATGAAAAGTTGCAACTACAGTTCAAATATGAGCTCATTCGAGTTACAGAATAAGAATTAAAAATCATACCGTGCACAGATTCGTGCAGGAATAAAATCTCCGAACTCAATAAGCAACTTTTCAAGACCAAATGAGTAAAACTTGGCACTTTATTAAAAACTCCAGAAACTAACTAGACACAAAATCTCCAGCAAGAGGACACAAAGAAAAATCACACACAAAAATAACCGGGTTGCCTCCCGCAAAGCGCTTTCTTTATAGCCATATAGCTAGGCTTCTTACTTGTTGTTTATCGAAGATGAAGCTCATGAGGGAGCTTGAATGATGTGTCCCTCTTCCTTGGGAAGTGTTCCATGCATTATACCAGGGTCCCATGGTGCTCTCAAACCGATCAAAATAATAGTCAAGTTGAAACCTATTTGAGAGAAACACAAGACACAAAAGTAATAACAACGAAGTCTAACTTTCTTCCTATGCATTGGTATTTTGTATATGAATGAATCACAATGATAGAAGTTTTCCAATGCATAGTTACTTGCAGCTCATAATTATTAGTAGCATACAGAGGGTTCTTATCACCTCCTCTTTCATAATAGTTGCAAGTAGTAAAAGTGTATTCAACCATATAACCAATAGAATCTTCCAACTTAGATAATTTGGGAACATAATGAGGATCATTAAATTTATTTTGGAATTCATTAGCATGCTTCCCTCTTTCAAAATAGTTGTTAAGATCAATATCAAGTTTAATATCATGGTTGCAACAAAGATTTGGAACTAGAGATAATTGCAAACCACATAAGTATTTCTCCACATAAGCAATTTTCTCCTCTATGGTGTTATTAGGAGAATTCAGGAACAAAGTAGGACTCTCATTAGTAAGAGTATTTTCACAAACAGCATGTATATCATTTTTATCCTCACATAATTTAGTAACAACTTCTAAACATGGAGGATTATCGATAAGCATAGGACCATCATCTAAAGCATTATCATATAGCTTGTTTAAGCAACACTCCTCATTATCACCAATGAGTTCACTAGTAGCATTCTTAGTTTCATCATAATATCACGGGTTATCATATAGGACCATAGAATTTCAGTTTCACACTCATCATAACATGGGTTCTCATAAATAACAAAAGAGTTTTGAGTATTACTATCATTTGTTGAAGGTGAAGTTGGGTGATCCAACTCTTCCCCAAGCTTATGTTTGACCATATCCATTTCAATCTCCTCTTCACATACTTCCTCTTCCAAGCTCATGTTTTCATCATCCTCTTCCTGCAAAATATTAGTGCTTTCCATGGCAGCAAGAGTCCTTTCTTTAACATAAACATTATCACCAAATTCCTTTTTGCAAATTTGGAGAATAATAGAAATGTGTCCTTTCATTACACGAGCTTCATGACTAGTTGAAAAAATTTTATCAATGAGAAAGTCTATCTCATGGGCTGTAACATAAGCAATATATTTCTCAACTTGTTCTATATCATGGCATGCAAATTTACACTCTTGATAAGAAGCAATAATAGGATCACTATTATACTTACATTGATAGGGAGAGTGTTTATAGTCTTTTCTAAAGCAGCAAGTTACATCATGTGATTCACAAAACTCAATAGCCATATTATTGATATGTTCAAGTAATTCAAGCATTCTATTTCCTTCTTTGGTTGATCGATATTCATAGTAAGCTCCCATAGTTTTGACATATCCATCCTCCACTTTTGCAAGTTTTATGTGTTTTTTTAATTTTTATGATGCAAAACTGAAAATAAATATGACTCACAAATGCAAACCGAATTACAAATGCAAGACACAATGCAATGACAAAACAAATGAATTTGCTTTGAAGGTAAAGATGGATAAGATGATGCTCACATAGGTGCAACCTCCCCAAGCTTAGGAGTTAGCACAAGTTGGTGATGAAGTTGACTTTGTTCTGATATCCTTGAATCAATCCTGCTCCAGAAAACAACTGTTGATGTGGAGTCAGAGTTTTCAGGCTGCACCCTTGGATAAATCTCTTCAGCTATGATTCCCCGGCAACGGCGCCAGAAAACACTTTGCTGCGCGCTAAGTTGACGAGGGAATATATTGCGGTGTTGCTTCTATCTCCCCGGCAACGGCGCCAGAAAACAGTCTTGATACCCGTAGAAGTGATAGCCTTCAGTAGCTACCTGCAGTGAAAAGTATACGGGGTTAGGTTGAGCCTCCAAGTGCAGAGTATGTAGTAGTGGAAGACGTGTTTTCCCCACGAGGGTGACTCGAGGGTTTAATATCGAACTCTCGGGGAATCAGTAGTGATAAATTTATCTTCCTTATCCTTCTTTTGGTTACTTGCAAAATAAAGTTAAGTGTTTTGGTCCTCAACCTCACCTGTGGTTGTCAAACACAAGGTGTAGAATGATATCAAGATAAATATGCAATGATGGGTGATGAATATGCTAGGATGATGATGGCAATGATATATGATATATTTTTGGGTTTTTATGATGTATGCAAGATGGAAAAGTCTTTTTGTATTTGCGGATTTATAAATGGCAGAAAATGGCAAGGTGGCAAAAGTGGTTGGAAAGGTGTTTCTTATGATTAAAAATGGACCGGGGTTCATGGTTTCACTTATGCACTCTCTCTTTAAATGGTGTGGCAGACAAGTGGACATAGAGTTGACGTATGAGATTGCAAGCACAAAGTTTGATATCAAGTTAACAATTATATGGGCATCACGTCCTAACATAGAGACCTTTTGATTATTAGTCTCACTTATACTCCACCAAGATGCGAACTAAATCATAACACCTCGGTATTTAAGATGACTCAGAGTATAGCAATAAGTTTCATGACATGAAATGAAAATAAGAACATGCTGGATCTAGTCACAGGAAGAAGCTTGGTCACCCTCAACCCTTGCAGCATGGTATTTTTGTTAATCCCTAGTGATGTAACAAAGTAAGGTAAACACCCAAGTGGATCGCGATATTAAGTTGTTAGCTTACCGCACTCACCACTCCCCGTTACTCCAACTAATGCACACATCACCCCACACACGCTCTTATAAACATGCTTGATCATAACAAGTAGATAAGAACGGGGTACATAATATACATCTATACTCATAACTGAAACAAACATTTGCAATCTCAACATATATTAACTCACAAAAAGATCCACCACATAGGTAATACAAATATGACCGTAATCATGTTCAGCAGCTCATACGGTACTCATTAGTGAAGCTCAAGAGAGAGCAGAGATACATAAGTTACTTCCACAAACCCATAGTCCAGAGGTGGACTACTCCCTCTTCATGGTGGAGACGGTGGAGATGTCGATGGAGATGAAGGAGACCACGCCGGCAGCGCCCCGCCGGAGTTTTCCCCCTCCAAACTGCAGCTCCAGGTCTTCGTTTTCGTGTTTCTGTGATATGGCGGCGCTCCTTTCGCGAAACGCTATGGGACCTTTTTTATAGGCGTTTTTAGGTCAAGACGAAGGCGGTGGAGAAAGGATCGACGGCTGCGGAGCCCCGAGGGCGAATTGGGTGGGCCCCACGCGGCCAGGTACAGTGGCCGCGTGGGCCACCCTCTTTCGGCCTTCTGGCCTCCGTTTGCTTGCTTCCTTCGCTCCGAGGTCTTCCTCCTTCCAAAATAATGATGCCTGTATTTTTGCATAATTTTTGGACGTCGTTTGGGTCCCTGAAACAAAAAAGGAAAGAAATAGGGTTTTCTGCCTGCGCAGAGTTAATTTCATAAAAATAGGAAACAATTATTTATTTCCTAAAATCATTAAATAACAGTGATATAACCCTTAGATGATGCAAATATGATTGGAATATAAGTGATATAGTGCAAAGTTCATGTATGCATTTTACATGCATCAGCGCCGACCATCCGTGCTCCTGCTTGATCTTGATCCTGCGGCCGCTGTTGTTGATCGGCGGCGGCGACTCGATCTTGACGAAGCGCGGGGTCTAGGGCGTTGTGGACCGCGCGCTGGAGGACGACGACGAGCTGGAGGGCATCTGCCAGCCGTCACTGCGGCCGCTGGATGGGCCGGTCCAGCCGTACTCACGCATTGTCGCGTAGAAGTCGCGGCCCTCCCACCAGCGCCGCCTCCACGCCGCATTGTTCTGTCGGGGAGCCTCCGTCCCCTCGTGGTCGTCGACGGCGGCGGCGCGCTCCGCCTCCATCAGTGGGCGCCAGTTAGGATTGTTGAGCGCGAAATCCGGATCCGCCCGCTGCTCCGCCGTCATCTGGCGGTTGCGGACGAGCTCGGTGAACCGCTCCTCCGTTGGCAGCGGGAGCACGGCGTAGCCCAACGAGCTGACGTTCGAGCCGATGCCGCTGGGGAGGCCCATCCCCGTCGGCACGGGGATGCGGTGGCGGGCGAAGAACGCCGCCTCCTCCTTGCGGAGGCAGGTCTTCACCCCGCTGCTTCCCGTCGCCTGCGAGTTGTTCACCATGGTCGCTGGGGAGAGGAGAAGACGGGGAGTGCGGCGCTGGAGTGCGGTGGTGGAGGTGAGCGGCGGGGTCTTTATAGACAGGGGAAGCGGCGCGGGAAAGCGCGCGAACGCGGCGCGGGAAGACGCAGGAAGTGCCATTAACGCCGGCGTCGGTTCCCGAGGAGACGTCGGCGACGCGCGTCAGGGGAGGCGACGCGCCACCGTCTGACCTTCTTCGCTCGAAGCGTCGCGTCGTCTGCGCCCGCCAGGGGAACCGCTGCGTCATTAAGACGCCGCAATAAATCAACCGTCGACCGTTGCGTCGCTGACGCGCCGGGCCCGCCTGTCAGGTTTGGACGAGGCGCGCGTTGCCGCGGTTGCCGGCGCGCCCGGTTGCGTCCCTAGAACCTGGGCACGAAGCGGGGTTGCCGGATGTTTTATTGGGACGTGCCGGCAATTTTTTTGGTATTGAACGTGCCGGTGGAGGATTTTTCCGTGCCGGCGCGTCCAAATTGAAAACGGAGTTAGGCGCGCCGGTGGAGATGCTCTTATCCCTGAGCGCTGGCAGGAACGTTCGCTCGCTCGCGGGCAGGCTTCTAGACTTCCAGTAAGCCGGCAGGCCCCACCTCACAGTCCCTGCGCGTACAGTGTCCTCTGGTACGCCTAGCACAGCTCGCCGTCATCACATAGCCCGATCACATCGAGCTGAGCCGAGCCGAGCTGAGCCCCTTGTCCGAGCCGATGACGCGAGCAGGGGCGTTAAATCCGGCTTCAGTCATCGGCAGTGCAGTTGGAAAGGCATTCACTCACTCCGCACACTCCCCCTCCCCCTCCCCTGCATTCATCCATCCATCCACAGACAGCAGATCGATCCGGCCGCGCGATCGGAGCGCCGCCCGGTCGGCCATTGCCGGCCAGTTTGTCGGATCCGTCCGCGCGCAGGTGAGCCAGCCAGCTAGCTACCCATTCCCTTGATCCGCATTCCGTCTCTCCCTTTTTGATTGCGTCCTTTTCCTGATCGCCAATGGATGGCCCGAATTTCTCAATTTCGATCCGCTGGGGGTCTCTTGGATTGCGAATTGCGGGCTGGGGTTCCCGCAATGCGCAATTGAGCTCGGTTCTTCGTGGTTTACCGACGCGCAATTTCGATCTGGATTCGCTTCTTTGATCTGCTGCTCCCGCTGCTACTGTCACAAGTCGCCAGCATTTAATTAATTCCTAGATCGAATCTGTCTTTTACTCTACGGCAATTTACGCTCCGGGTGATTGGAGATCGTGCGTGTTGTGCATTGTGGGAATTTCGCGTCTCCCGCTCCCCCGTTTCAAAACCACGATTTGAGATCTGTACGGCACGTGTAGCTCAACTCGCATTCTGCTAGGATGCTTTATTTTACCATTCAGCTGTCATCTTCGGTCCACTAAAGTTCAGCGAGAATTCAACCCTTCACAGCAATTCAACAAGATTCTCGTAATTCTGTCTCTGTAGAAACCCCAATTTTCAATTCTTTGCAGTATAAGATCATGATCCGGAAATTAATCAATTAACTAGTCCAAGTTTGTTACTTGATCCAGTTAGATCCTCAATGCATTGCGTCTTCGTCTTGGCCGAAAATCCTAAGCTAGATCCTCAATGTATTTCTACCGGCAATTGCGGCATGCTACACTGTAGCTTCAGACAACGCATCACTAGCTTTAAATGCGAATTTACTGAAAAGCCTCAACGCCATCGAAGCAGAGCACTTTTTTTGGGGGTGTCTCTTCCTCTATATATAATCGCCGGAGGATTGGAAATTGTGTGTCTTGTGCATTGGAATTTTGCATCTCCAGTTCGTCCATTTCAAAATCACGATTGGAATCTGCACGGTGGCTAACGTACCTAAATTTGCATCCTGCTCGTGCTAGGATGCTTTATCCTGTGCGAGTTGTGATCTTGTCTCCACTGAAGTTCAACAGGATTTCATCCCTTTCACATAATTCTAGCTTCTTTCTTCCATATCGCAAATTTCCATCTCTGTAGAAATCCCTGCAGTAAGATCTTGATGTGGAGATATTTATTTACTTACTCCAACTTTATTTGATCGGCTACCAAATTTATCTCGGGACTTTGCACCAAAATCTAGCTCCATAACTCAGATCCTCGATGCATTTCTGACAGAAATTGCATTCCCAATTGCAATTCTTTTGGAGGGATGCAATTCGACATGCTACTGTAGCTTCACTATGCACACGCCAAAAAGCTTCAACTTGCAAAAAAGCTACTCCTGCATTTCACATGCTTGATTCTTGCACTCTCCTATAATTCTTGAATGCAATTGCTAATTTTGTGGACATTTCTCCGGCACTGAGTTGATGGTGCTGTTTACTATTTTTGCTGTTGAGAGTTAATCACACCCTATTCCTTGTATCCAGTTGGTTGTGTATTGATTGGATTCTGGCGCCACACCTTTCACCAGGGAGAGATCTGGCCAGCGAAACAGCATGATGATGGGGACTGACGTGTGCTCTTCGCGGATGCTGTCTCTGCCCCGGTACGAGAGTGGCGATGAGGAGCTCACCGTGCTTCCCCGACACACCAAGGTCATCGTCACCGGTAACAACCGGACAAAATCCGTGTTGGTCGGCCTACATGGTGTTGTCAAGAAGGCTGTTGGTCTTGGAGGCTGGCACTGGCTGGTGAGGCTCTCCCTCTATTATTTAGGCTTCTCACTGAAACTTTGCGTCTTTCCCTAGTGGTTGCTTCTGTATCTTGAAAATTGGAATAATATCTCTTGACTTTTCTGCTCGGAAAGTGTCTAGGCAAGCATTTTTAGTATCATTAGCATAAAAGTTGAAGATATATGGAAGCATAGTGTAAAACAGCATCCACATATTGTAGTTTTCCACATATTGTAGTTTCCTGAGATATTATTGTAAAACCAGGTTCTGAAGAATGGTGTAGAGGTGAAGCTGCAGAGGAATGCTTTGAGTGTCTTGGAGGCTCCAACTGGCAACGAAGACGACGACGAAATCGATGGCAACAATTCATTCTGCAGCAGCTTCGACATGGGAGAGAAAGACATGAACTACTGTAAGACTGATTTGCAATGCAGCCAACTGCTTAAAACTGTTGTTAGCACAACTGACTAATCATTTTCTTCTGTTACTCGAGCAGCGAGCATAGAGTACCAGAAACCAACAAAGCCAAGGGTTCGACGCACACGACCATCGTCCTCCTGTACAATGTCCAGCAGCCGAGGCAACTTCCACTCGAGTTCGAAGCTGCGAGCGGTAATCACTGTCACTATCTCACAGCAACTAAGCATGACAGCTAATTTACGTTTGAGGAATCAGATTGGGCCATATTATAGTATCAGAATCCAGTGTGACCCCTGGGATCACATGGCATGGGCCATGGTTAAGTAGGATCTGTCCTTGTCTTCATTGTCAACAGCTTCTCCTGGTTCTGCTAGATAATGCCTAATTGTCGATAAAAAGACAATTTTCATTGTTCATCTAGTCAGTCTCTTGTATCCTGGCATCCTAATCTCAGTCTGTATCATGACATTATGCTGACTCAAGGTTTATTCTTCCTTTTTTTTTTTGGCTTGCAGAGAGTAAATCTCACAAAGCTTGGAACACCCACCCTATGGAGATACTGGAATCTCTTCAATCTTGTAAGCTGGCTGAATCTTTTTTGTCAAGCAAATAAACAATCTATGCCAAAAGCACTACCTTTTGATTAATTGCTGACATATATATTACTAACTTGCAGGTAAGCATGAACCCCAGCCCATCTGAAGAACAGCTCATCCATGGAGTCCAGCAGCATTTCCAGTCTCAGGTAAAAATTCATTTGAAATAATGCATTGTCCCCACTGGAAAGTTATGGAAAAAGACTAATATCTATGTTTGCCTGTGCCCTCCTCCAAATGAAATGCGTCAGCAACTGGATGAGTTGCAGGTGATCCTGGGGTTCATCCAGGCAGCAAAGAGGCTCAAGACCCTGTACAACTCGTAGCCCTCAGATGAATGCTTCACTTCACCTCACCCTGTAGATGCATGTGCTTAAGTTAATCTTAGTCTTGAGAGGTGAACAGAGAGGAATTTTTCTGCTGGTACAATTGAACTGATCAGTACAAATTCCCTAATTTGTCTTCTTACCCCTGTAATGAGAGCACTGATGTTGCTGTAACCCCCATGTTGTGAACTGACCACCAGTCTCAGCTATTTGGACATAATATAATGTGAAGCTATGGATGAATGAATTATTGGTCGACACTGTGTCTTTATTCCAATCCACAATTTTTTCCTATATTTCCAATTCAACAAAATAATCTACAGAAAGTTACGCAAAACCAGAACATGTTTGCAGCGACACTCGCTTGGGGGCACGCTCCACCGCTGGTGGCGGCACACCTGTCCGGAGACTCCATAGCACCCTGACTGCAGCCTCAGTGCCTCACTGACTGGGAAGGGGTTAGTGTTCTTGTGTGTCTGAACCAAGTCTGCAGGCTGGAGAGCACATAAAAGGAAAATGAGCTGCAAATGGAAGATATTCAACCACAAACTGGAGACTATTGTGTATGAGATAGCAAACGTATTCTAATTGTGCGAATTTCAGTGTTTCATGATTGTAACTTGATGTCATAAAGTGTCCTTGAGCTGGGGCTGGGAGTTAACCTCTTTTTCAAAAAAAAAAAAACGTTCTCATGTTATGCAGAGGCTGGGGATTAACGTCCTTTTTTTTCGCATGTATGTCAGCGACCAGCGTGTCCATCACATATCCACACAGCGCTTCTTATGGGCCAGCAGGACCAGAGCATGTGAATAGGCCCAAAAGAACTACGTGGCCTCCATGATAGCTTGCAAGCCAGGAACGGGCTAAGCGAAGCCTTGTAACCGGTTTTGAGCGATCAGAATGGCTTGCAGGCCAGGAACAGAGTATTTAGGAGATTGTTTTTTTTTGGGGAAAACATCACTTTGTTGATCATCATAAATCATTACACAGAGACAGAGTTCCTCGGATGCAGTAAGGTGCAAAGTTCCTAAAAACAGAAGATGCACATTGTTCCGCAGAACGAGCTAAAGTGTGTGCTCATTCGCTAAATTGACGACGAACATGAGTGAAAGATATATCGGTGAACTTGTTAGACAAAGATTGGATGTCTTACTCGCCACGCCAGCTGCAGCTGGCCAAAGAGTTTTATTCAGGAGAGAGTTGTGTGTCTTGTGAATTTGGTTAAGAAATAAGAACAAGAACGGCAGCGTCGTGGCGAAAGCAGTTAGGATGGATCTTGGTGAGGTCGGCATGATCTCCGCCGTGATTTACCTTGAATTCCAGCAGTATAGTCCATATGTAAGTGAAACCTTACAATGTAACATGGAGTGATCCATTGAAAATTTATATTTGCTGCCCAACAAGATATATAATAGTCTTTTTTTACGAGAACAACAGGCACTTTTCTTTTGCATTTATAGAAGAGGGAAAAAGAACAGGTTACAATATCATGTCGAGGAGCTCGACAGCACTCTACGAACTCAACACTCGTGTTGTAAATTAAGCTTTTACAATCTTCATTACCCAAAGTATATATGATATCGACAGTTTCACGGGCCAAGCACGAATGTTCATCACGCCAGCTTCGGCCGGAGGATGACCCTGTGCTTGAGGTGCTGCCGGAGCCTGTACCAGTCGTGCACGCCGTCCGGCACGAGCGCAGCGAGGAACCACTGCAGCTGCTGCGACGCGTCGGGGACGCAGATCGTGCCGCCGATGCCAACCCACCGCGCCGCGTCGCGCGCGTAGGCCTCGGCGGTGGCCACGAACGCGGGGAAGGTCAGGGTCGCCTTCACCGCCGGCGAGAGCATGCCGGTGTGCACGTAGAACGGGATCTGGCACTGCACGTCGATGCCTCTGCTCTTGTACTCCACGTCCAGGCACCGAGACAGGTGAGCCACGTACCTGCATGCGCACGGCGTGCTCGGTCTATGATTAAACATAATACTGTGCCAGCTGAAATATACAGTAGAAAACAAGTGGAGTCGGTGCATGCATATGTCATCTTGCTGCTGACACTTTGGGACAAGTGTTCAATCAATTTTTTTTGACACATTCAATCAAATTTGTTAGTTGCATGCACCGCCTTCAGTCTCATAACTCCACTGTCGCCATCACGAATGGAGGGAAAACTATATATTTTACTTATATGCTTAGCAACCAAAAATTTGATATACAATATATGTATTTTTTTCAGGCAAAGTAACATTCAAATATGCCCAAAATTTACCGGCTTTGTACTATTTTTGTCAATATTCGGACGGAACACAAGAATAGAAAAATTGAATTGGGGACGAAACTGGGTTAAACATGAAATTTGGGGCAAAATTTAACCAATTTTTGTTATGTGTTGTGAGGAGTTATCGTTAAGCTCTTGCTATTCGAAAGCATGCATGAATTTGATTGAGTATGAGATCCTGGGCATGCATGCATGCAGTCATGCACCCACCGTTTCGTGGAGCTGTAGACGGTGTAGAGCGGGAAGGACGGGACGGCGACGGTAGACCCTGACCCGACGTTGACGACGGCGCCCCGCCCCCGCTCGAGCATCCCGGGCAGCACGGCGGCCGTCACCTCCGTGAGCCCCATCACGTTCACCTGGATCATCCTCGCCAGCCGCTCCACGTCCGCCTCGTGCACGTACAGCGCCCCCGGCCTGTTGACCGCAGCGTTGTTCACCAGCACGCCCACGTCCAGCCCCTCCACGGCCCTCTTAAGCTCCCGCGCCGCCAAGTCGCCGGCGGCCGTGCCGACGAGGGACAGGTCGAACACCACCGTCTTGGTCTGGATGTCGGGGTGGGCCTCACGGATGGCGTCGGACACGGATCGGAGGTTGGCGGCGTCGAGGTCGAGGAGGACGAGGCTGATGCCCCGGCGCGCGAGCTCCATGGCCGTGGCTTTCCCGAGCCCCGTGGTCGGGCCGGTGACCACCGCCCACGTGCCGTAGCGGCGGCGCAGGTCGATGGGACGGCGCAGGAAGAGGGCGAGGTGGGCGAGGACGGGGAGGCACGCGGCGGATAAGTACACCGCGCCGAGAACGGCCAGGGCGATGAACCAGGCCGGAGCTGCCACCGCAGCCATGTCGCAGGTGTGGAGTTGCTTTGTTACCGTATGGTTTGTACACTTGGACTATTGGTCTCGAGCCTATATATATACTAGTTGAATTTTGGCGTGGCGTCACGCCACGCGGTTGGTGAGATTTTATGTGCAATTTTTTATTCAGCCAAATGTTTGTGAATTTGGAATGTGCAAACATGTTTTTATTTTGTTACGAATAGTTAACATTTATTTGTGAGCATTTTTGATTTTTTTCGTGGAATATTCAAATATTTGGTGATGTGTAATGTTCAGACATGTTTATATTTCGGTGTCATTATTTAATTAAAATTAGGAAAATTCTTTTGAATTTGATTGCACATTTGGGGAAAGGTTATTCGTATGATGTCGAAATATTGGGCAAATTGTAATGTCAAAAAATATTTGTATTTTGCTATAAGTGTATAGTGTTTTTGTTTTAGCATTTTCGGTATATTTTGTTGAATATCGGAATATTCGCCCAAATGTTAACCAAATTGGGATTTGGAAATATGTTTTTTTATTTTGTTATGAGCAGGTAGCATTTTTTGTGAGCATTTTTTTATATGTTGTGCAATATTCAAATAGTTGGTATTTTGAAATGTTCGAGCATGGTTGTATTTCGGCGGCAATATTTACTTGAAATTGGAGGAAATGCATTTGAATTACCTCCAAACGGCGACAAAATTTGAGTATTCGAAATTACATGTTTGCATTTCGGCGTCAAAATTTAATTGAGAATAGGAAAAATGCATTTGAAATGTCTCTAAATGGTGGGAAATTTTGAGTATTCCATTTTTTTCTTCTTTAGCATAAGTAGTTTTTATGTAGTTATCTGAATATTTGCGTATATTGATTCATACGTGTGGTAAAATTTAAATTTGAAAATGTCTGCATTTAAAAATTGTGTAGATTTGAGCATTTTTGGAATGCAAAGAGAGCTTATGTTTGAAAGTTGTTTACATTTCGAGAATTAGTCCAATTGGAAAGTTATTTAGAGTTGAATTCTTTTCACGTTAGTAAAAAGGTTAGATTTGGAAGGAAGTTAAAGTTTTAAAATATTCAAATTTGTTTGCTGTGTTGCAGCTGTAAAATTGAAATTTGGAAAATGTCAATGTTTTAGAAGTGTGTAGATTTGGAAAGTGTTAAAATGCAAAGAAAGCTTGTGGTTAAAAATTGTTCAGATTTCGAAATTCGTTCAATTTGGGGAGTTTTTGAGATTCGATGTCTTTTTTCGTGTGTAAAATGATTAGTGTTGAAAGAAATTTGAATTTTTAAAATTTTCAAAATTGAAATTTGATCATATGCAATAAGTAGTCAGCATTTATTTTTTGTGGTCATGTTGATATATTTTTCATATTTTGTCGGTGGATATAGTTGAAGTTACTGATTTTGCAGCATTTAGTAGTTATTGGAAATTGTTTAAATATCATAAAACAATATCTATAAAGTGTCTTAAATTTTTGAAAGCATGCTCTATTTTTATTTTTATTTTTTTGATTCAATTATATTTGGTTCAAAAATTAGTTTGAAACATCTATGTGTCAATATTTTCATTTGTGGTATGACTATTTTGATTTTTTAAAGCTCATGATATAAATGGGTAGCTGTATTAAAACGATTTAACAAACTGTATTTAAATGAGATGTTTTGTACGGGAAAAGTATTTTGTTGTGGTTGTCGTAGTGAATGATATTGCCGATATGATTTATAAAATGGCAAGGTTTGGAAGGCATTTAAATTTACAAAATATTTAAATTTGTACGTCGCGGATGTGTGGTGAAATTCATTTTTTTGAATGTGCACATTAAAAAACCGTTTAATTTTGAAAATTAGTGAAATGGCAAGAAAGGATACGTTTTAAAATTGTTCATATTTGGAAGTTATTAAAATTATAATAAGAGTTGCATCGTAGTTATCGGAAGCTTTTTTTCGCCGTTGTTTTTATGGGTAGAAAAGGATAAGCTATTTTTAGAGAAGTTCAATCCGAAAAGGTTTAGCTTTAGCCGGTTAATATTAATTGTCACAAAGAATATTTAATCGCACTCTCGCCTTAGTTAGGAAACAAAATACCAGTTTGTAACAAATCACAAGTAATTCATATCAATAAATGTGTCATATTTTGTTTGGCCATATATTATCGTTGGTAATGTAATTATTAAAATATGCAAATTTGTATGGCGCGGGTGTGCGGTAAAATTCAAATTTCAGAATTTAGACATTGAAAAATCGTTTAGGTTTGAAATCTATTGAAATGCCCATCCGCGCCCTTGGTGTTTTTTTTGTAAAATATATATATTTTTTGTTCACCAAAATGTTGACTAAATTTGAATGTTCAAACATGTTTTTACGTCACGCCACGTCGTTGGTGTTTTTTTCTTGCAATATATATATATTTTTTGTTCACCAAAATGTTGGCCAAATTTGAATGTTCAAACATGTTTTTATTTTGTTATGAATAGGTAGCATTTTTCTGGGTGCATTTCTGATATATTGTGTATGATATTCAAATATTTAGTAGTTTGAAATGCTCGAGCACGTCTGTATTTTGGTGTCAATATTTAATTGAAATAAGAAAAATCCATTTAAATTTTCACTACTGGGAAAACAGCTATCAGTGGCGCACCAAATTAGAATTCTGTGGCGCACCCCCAGAATTGCTGGGTGCGCCACAGAATCCTCGCCACTAATTTTTTTTTCTGTGGCGCACCATGGGCGTGCGCCATTTCTGTGGCGCACCTGGCCTGGTGCGCCATAGAAATCCACATTTCTGTGGCGCACCTGCCTGGTGCCACAGAATTCTGAAAAAATTCAAAAAATTCAAAAACTGCAAAAAAAATTTAAAAAGTAAAAAAAAATCAGAAAATCAAAATATGAAATAATATGAAAAATCCTAATTATTGGAATTATTTTCAGATTTTTTGAACTGATACCTTCCCGCTAGGTCACCCATCCTCAAATTGCTCCAACCCTAGCACGCTTAACTTCTAAGTTCCACCCACTTCACCTACCCTTGTGCTACTCAAGTTCTTATTGTTATATATATCATATGTATCCTCTTAAGTCTTGTATGTGTATATGTTATGTATATGTTATAAACGTGTGTTTTTAAATTTCAGATTTTTCAAAAACTTCTAAACTTTCAAAAGGAGATTCAAAAGTTTCAAAAGATCCAAAAAAATCAAAAAACTTAATTTTTTTCAAAAAATCCAAAAAATCCAAAAAAATTCAAAAAATCCAAAAAATAAAAAAATCCAAAAAAATCCAAAAAATAAAAAAGTCAACAATCTTTTTTGTTATACATTTCTGTGTCTTTTTTGGAATTTTTGAATTTTTTAGTTTTTTGAATTTTTTTGATTTTGCTGCGAAAAATCGTCTGTTTGAAATAACTTTTTTTTCTTTTGGAATTTGAGGAATCTGTGAATTGCTGACCGGGTAAAATCGTCTGTTTGAAATAAGTTTTTTTTCCTGTTTGTTGCAGAAAAGGTCAAAATTCACATTTCAAAATTTCTATACCTACTAGACACTCATACGTAACTACATGTCAAAGGATTTTATTTATTGAATTTTTTATCATTTTCTTTTACTTCTGCAAGACAAAAAAGGCGATCCACGGGGGCTTGCAACATGTTGAACAATTTCTCTTTCTCATGTGTTGCTTGCTCTAATGTTAAAATGCTTGACAATGAGATTGACCCCATAGCTTTCTCACATTTTGGAGATGTTTCGTTTTCTCTTATGGAGCTTGTTCCATCCTTCACTTTGCATAGTGACCATCCACATATGTCATATTTTCCAATTAATTTTTGTGTGGTTGGTGATGTACAAATGAAGAGACACTTCATGATGGATGATGTGTTCATTTACCGTGCACATAATTTCTTCATATGGTGTCTTGTGTGTGCCGGTAAACGCATGATAATGTCAACTTCAATTGAGCATGAGTTGACAAAAAGAGCTCTTGAGAGCATATACGTGAGTAGTGGATCCAATCCAACTCTCAAGTCTTTCTCATGTTTTGCATCAAACAAGTTGAACAATTTCTGTTGCTTTTGGTTTGTTTGCAAACATGTTTGTGATATTGGTTTTCCCTATGGCAAGAATGTTTCCTTGATCTTTCATATGAATGTTTTGTGTGTTGCAACAACAATGATGAACTATTGTTCTTTAAGATGGTTTGTTTGCAACCATAATGACATTTTGAGCATGTCTTGCCATGAGTTTACTGGTTTCTACCAATTTGGTGTTGCAACAAATATGTTGAAAACTTGCTCTTTCATGTGCTTTGTTTGCCACCATGATGATATTTTGGACATTCTTCATTGTGTGTTTTTGCCAAACTCTTCGCTTATGGCATCAAGGATGATGACAACTTGTTCTTTCCAATGCCTTGTGTGCAATAATGATCATATGATTCCAAATGAGATACCTAAATGGCATCCTCATATTTTTATGGAGTTTTTGTGTGCTCATATTTTGAAGATGTTGCATTGCATTGCTTGCACTTTGACCTTGCACTTGCACTACATTTTCATATTCTTGTGTTGTGCTAACGGTGCTATGACAAAGAATGGACATGTCATTGTTGATATGCTCCTCTTTCTTGCACACACATGCTTTGCTTCGTCTTTGGTGTTTGTAGGTATGGTGAATCCCAATTCTTCGACAACACATCTACCTCCTTTACATGGTGATGAAGAGCAAGAGTCGAGGACGACTCTTTTTAAAGGGAGGGGAGATGATGTAGTGCAACCTACCCTAAGCAACCCAACACACCCCAAGTCACTATGGACCTCAAAGGTGAACTCCTTCCACTATGTGATTCACTATATGTCACCTTTGGACGTCATACTACTTGACCATTATCCCTGCGTATTGCTACTCATGACGGGCACGAGTCCATGGGAAGATGGCCAAGACGCAAGAGGAATGGAGTCCGACAAGACGGTGGCTTGGAAGAGGAGAAGGAAGAAGTCCCAGGAAGCAGCGGTACTACCGCCGGTCCACCAACGGTACTACCGCTACGGCCCCAGTCCAACGCCCAGCGCGCCCCACCGGTACTGCCGCCACAAGTTCCGCATAAAAGGGCCTCGGGCGCGCCTCAGCGGTACTACCGCCGTCAGGCCGGTACTACCGCCACGTCAAGCCAAGATGCCCGCACCACCGGTACTGCCGCCGCCACTGCCGCTTAAAAGGACTTCGGGAGCCAAGAGCGGTACTACCGCCGCGTCGCCGGTACTACCGCCGCTGCGGAGCGCAGAAGCTTCAGGCCCGCACCAGCGGTACTACCGCCGGTCACACAGCGGTACTACCGCTGCTGCGGGAACCAGCAGGGAATATTCCCTTGTATCCCTCCCCACCTACCCCTTTGTGGTCAAACCTATATATAGGCACCTACCCCCTCCAGCTCTAGATAGACTATGTTTTGAGATTAGAGTAGAGCTAGGCTCCCCACCTCAAGAAGGTCTCCTTCCTCCCCTTGTGGGGATGGTTCCTCCCGTTGTGGAGAAGATCCCTACGCGGATTCAAGACCTCTACTTGTAGTTTGACTACTTGCCAATCTTTCATCCTCGGGTGACTTTATTGGATCGGCTTGGTTGGCCGTTGGAGAAACAACCGTCCAAGATCCCTTCTTGTATCTACTTGCCAATCTTCCACCTTCGTGTGGATTCTATTGGGCCGGTTGGACCGACCGGTAAGGGAAACGGTTCTTGTATCGTGTGCGTGTTCTTGTGTTTCTTGGTGTTCTTCGTCGTGTTCTTCGTGTGGCGCACCTGGCCATGTGCGCCACAGAAATGTGACTTGCTGTGGCGCAACTGGCTTGGTGCGCCACAGAAAGTCACATTTCTGTGGCGCACATGGCTAGGTGCGCCACAAAAATATGACTTTCTGTGGCGCACCATTGGTGCGCTACAGAATGTAACCTACCTATAATGGTTTTCCCAGTAGTGTTTATTTCACATTTGTGGAAAGTTTGTTCGTATGGTGTCGAAATATTGGCCGAATTGAAATGTTGAAATATATTTGTAATTTGCTATGAGTATTTTGGTTTTTTTTTGTTTTGAGCATTTGCGTTATATTTTGTGGAACATCGGAATATTAAGCAATTGGAAATGTCTGAAAATGTTGGTATGTTGACTTAAATAGTTCACATTTATTTTTTGTGAGCATGTTGGTACATTTAAAATCGAAATGGTTGGAAAATGTTTCTATTTTTTATCAATAGTTAATTGAAGTCCATCTGTGGGAATGCACATTTATTCAATTGAATTTCATATAATTAGAGGGAGTGCATATTACTTCTAAATATTTACCAAATTGAAATGTTCAATTTGAGATCACAATTGGAGGAAGTGCATTGTGTGAGCAATTAATATATGTAACTCCACGTAATTAGAGGAAGGGCAATTAGATTTTATCCGAATATTCACCAGTTGAAAATATTAAAACATGTTTGTTTTCTCCATACATTTTTAGCATTTGTTTTTTTGAGCATGTCGATATATTGTAGAGTAGTAAGCACTTTGTTATAGCCATCTTGTTGTATTTTAGGGTAGTTTGGAATATTGAGCTAATTGATTTGGTGAAATATGTATTTATTTTGCCATAAGTATGTAATTGAACTCCATAAGTAAAGAAAATGCATTGTGTGAGTACATATTAATTTTACCTTCACATAATTAGAGGAAATGTATTTAGTTTGTTTTTACATGTGTATCAATTTGAAATGTTCAAATATGTTTGCATTTTGCCACCAAAAGTTAGCAGGTATTTTTTTGATCATTCTGAAATGTTGTTGATATTTTTGCGATGGATAGATATGAAGATATTGATTTTGTAACATTTGTCATTTTTTTGAATTTGTTTACATAAGATGGTCTATATTATTTGGAATTTCGGAGGTTTGAAATAATTTGGAAAAGGTTCCAAGGTATTTGGAATGACTATTTTGTTTTTTTACAATTTTTTAGAAATTGGTCTGAATTAAGTATTTTTAAAAGGAAACTTTGAAATCTATATTTTTTTGAAATGACGCGAAGGTGTCAAATGAAGTTTTATGTACGATTTGACCTTTGCAAGATTTGAAATAACTTGAGAAAGGTCACAAAGTATTTAGAATGACTACTTTGTTTTTTGCGAATATTTGGAAATTTGTTTGAATTGATTTGGACTTATATTTCAGATGTTTCAAAAGTGTTGGAAAATAAAAAAACAGGATGGAAAAAAAAGTGGGCCGAGGCAGGCGCCCAGCAAGCAGGCCGGCCCAGCGGATGGCCCACTGCCGAACCCAGGTCCGTGGTGACGTCAGGATGACGTTGTTCACAGGCGGAGCTGCCGCGGCGGCGGCGCGGACGCCGGCGTCGAACGACGGCAAGTCAAGATGCGCAGGCGGGCGCACTGGACGCGCCTCGACGCGGGCAACGCAGGGGTGGCGGCGGCGCCGCCTGTAGGTCGCCGGAGCGGCGGCTGCGGCCTGCGGACGCGGCGGCGGGCTGTGAGCGCCTCGGCGACGATTCCGGCGAGGTGGCGGCGTTTCGGGACGCGAAGCTCAGCGAGGAGGCGGAGGCGCGGACGGCGGAGACCGCCGTGTCCGTCGATCTGGACGGGGAGCACTGGAGCGACGAGGGCGCGCGTCGGCGGCGGCGCGGCGATTCCGGCGTCGCGGGAGAAGAAGGAGGGGAGGGGGGCGCTCTGGACATTTTTGCAGAAAAGTCCTTCGGGTTTGTTGTAATTTAATATAGGTCCTTCTCCTCGTGAAACTGTGGACTGCGGGTTTGTTTTGTGGGGTTTGTGAAGGGCGTTTTTGCAAAAGCGTCAAGGGCGTGTTCTGTGGACCGTCCGATCGCCGACGGACGGCTCGGATCGAAACACTGTTCAACACTGTTCCTAGGAACAGTGATGAACAGTAGCACGATCGCTGAGAGAGCGAGAAATCGCTCAGCTTTCATATAGTTAGTGATATGCCGCCCCATCGACCATATGCCGCTGCGTGGCTTAACCTATTCCAGAATAATTAATCGTAGTTTTTTCTTATATAGTTCAGAGAATTCTGTGGGGGCACTTCCGATTATTAGGAGATGGCCATGCAGAAATGAAAGGATATATTATTCAACCATGCAATACTAAATAAATTATAAAATAATTCTACCAAAAAAATAATACTATGGAACTTGTCAATGTCAGGAGCGTTGAAATTTATGGGTTGTTAGGCTGGATAGATCACAACTTTATTTTAGATAAACCAATAAGTTGCTACTCTCCGCCTAAGAGAAATAATTATCTCTGATAGAATATTCACATGTGCAAATAGTACAGAAACGCCCAACTCGTGAAAAAGATTGGATACCATAGAAACCTATTAGTGTCCTTATTTAAAGTTGATTCTACATATTTCTTTAAGATCGTTTCCGTTCTCTATCTCAATGTGCGTAATAGCATTAGCTGAGATATCCATTTGTTCATCAAGTTCGCCCAAAAAAAACCCAATCGTTATGCTCTAACTATAATTTTGACACTAGGAATGGATATAATAAAATACTTGGGAATTGAGCTAGTACTTAAGACATCTTCCACATTGAGAAGATAGGAATTACGCATTGTCCTCTCCACTTGGGCGTTAACTGCACTTGACTGAGCCCGAATTTGTTCACTGGACTGGACACTTGTCACAAGCCCCCAGCATCTCTCGAAAAGCAATTACCTCACCACCCTAGGCTGGGGCGAGATAATCTAGCCATGCATGAGCCCGCCAATGCAAGGCTAATTCGAAGAACGGGGTCATTCTCACCACCCTAGGTGAACCGAGGTCACGACCTCCTGCCACTGATCCTGCCGAGGGCCTTCCAAGCAACCTTGATAGCAAACGGAGCCACAACAGGGCTGCTAGCGCATCTATACTTCTTATAAAGCAAAACCCCACTAACTTGCATTAATTATTTTATATCTTAACATGCAAGCTATCCACATCATCCATTCTCTTAACCAACCAATTGTCCATGTCATCTTCACTAATACTTATTAATCACACATCATCTATTCTTTAAGCCACATCATGCACTATTTGAGCCATTAATTATCCATGTCATCAAACATTTATTAATGATTTTCTATCTATCCATGAAAACTATTCGCATTATAAATTATTTTATCCATACAATACCTCATCAATTTTAGTTGTTAAATATACAAAGATATATCTGGACTCTCGATTATATTGCCCAATCGATTCCTGAATATTCCCGAGAAATTTTCCCGTTGCATATGTCATATGTCGTTTCGTTTATATTACAATGTTTATAAAAAGTTCCCGCTGCAACGCGCGGGGTATATTTCTAGTATTCACAACATTTGGTCCACTACCGAAGGACCACCTCGCATCAACAGCCTAATGCACCAACCTTCTCTTTAAAAAAAATTTGTGGTCCTGCCGAAACCATTCGGGAGCTAGCTACAACGTTCCATTTTAGCAATTTGGACTAAAAAGTGAGCACAGGCAAAAATATTTTTTTACAAGATAACCGTGGACAAGTGGCTCATATGGAATGGATCCATGGAAGGTGGTGGCGGCAGAAATGTTGAATTGCCGAGAGGAGAAAGACGACGATTGCGCTTGGATAGAGGAAGTATAAGGTGACCTATTTGGTAAAGTAAACAATTTCGATCGTTAAATTAGAAAAAAAACTATGAATTATCTTATTCGTAGAAAGTTTTGCTGAACAGATAAAAAAAATTCATGGATGGAAATAACTTCAAATTATACAACATGATCCTTAGTAAGTGCCCTTTTCACTACTTAATTGGTTGATTATGACTCCTGTGTATGGAATATCTCTCATAGCTACCACCGAGTTCATCGGAACTCAATTAATCAAGCCAATGTGTTGGCCATATTGACCCTATATATATGGACCACATCATTATGCCAACCTACTGGAGACTATGTATGCAGGCTTGTCAGGCTATAAATACAGATTGGTACATACATAAAAGAGAAAGGAACTTTTTCTGCATGTACGTGTTTGAATGGCACAAAAATGTATGAAATCAGCTGGATCAGTGGAACTGCCAACTGATAACGCACCTTAATGCCAATCACTGCTTTTTGCCGAATCAGGGGCAAGCTCGATACATGTAATGTTGAAATACAATTTTTTCTCGAATTTACTCGGTTGGTGAAATACCAAAATTTTCACTATAGCGGTGACCCGGTAAAAATTATCGCTCGACAAAAAAAACCCTCATTTCTGGACAGTTTTGGCCAACCATTCAAATTGTTCAAGGATTGAGATGGAGACAATTACTATCGCCATTTTGGCCACTAAATTTGTTGATTAGGAATCCTATGCATCGATATCTCTCGTCTCTACCGCCGAGTTGATTACAACTCAATTAAACCAATTTGTCGGCCAAGTTGGTCCATATATGGACCACAGCATCATTCTCAAAATGGCTGGCCAGCTGCAGACTAGTGCCGTGGTACACATGCATGTACTCATATAGGCTTGTCAGGCTATAAATATAGATTGGTACATAAAGAGATAAAATAACCTTAGATTGCAATGTGTGGGATCGAGTGCTTACGTGTTTGAAGGGCACCGAAATGTATGAGATCATGTGGATCAGTATCAACTGGCAACCGATAACGAACCTAGCTGCTGCATTGAACTTATTGAAGACACTGTATATCTTCCAACTAACCAACCAGTACTAGTAGTTTCTAATAGTCAGACTAAACGGGGTAGCTGCAGGCTCGTCAGACTTTTTTGCTAGCTTTTCCAGAGGAACTTAAATCACCGTTACATCATCCACTTGGTAGAGAAGTTAAATTATAAACTCAGAGAAAAACAATAACAATATTCATGACTTAATTCGTCTCCCGTGGACAATGCATAAAGATCACACCGACAAACTTCTACCATTTCGAGTCATAGCTGTCCACTTCCACGACCGAAGTAGGCTAAGTGCAGGCGGCCAGAGGTCGATGGACCGGTTTAGGGATAGAGTGAATTTGGTGAGTTTCATGAGGCACATACAGAGAGTGAATTTGGTGAGGAGGCGCTAGTAGACGTACGACCGACACGTATATCCATCTCTAGTCACTCTGGCCCCATCGTTGTGGATAAAAGAGAATGTCAGGGATATTACATTTGAGCAAGATCTTTAGAAATAAAATTACCACAATTAATACAAGCTAAAGACTACTTCGATCTTGCAATGAGGCTTGGGAATGGTTTGCTCCGTAGTTTTTTTTTGACGGTAAATAGCAGGAGCTCTGCCTATACATTATTAGAAGGAATAGAATTGATCCATTAAATAAGGGAAACCGGACCCAAAACCATACAATGCGCGGTTAAAGAACCGCACACTCTAACTCATGGAACGTCGTCTGTGCCTGAAACAAGGAAAGCTAGACCCAAACTAACAGGCCACACCTCATATCCAACTAACAGAAACTCCCCAAACACACACAAACTCTCACCGCTAGAGATGCACTGGTGTGCACCCTCCACACAGAAGAGATCAAGCATTACTCACAACTAAATCTCGAAACGCCTCCATCACCTGCGGTGTGCGCTGCTTCTTGTACATCTGCAAATACATCTTCTCATCTATGACTTCGTCGGTGGCTTTCTCTTTACTCTTGAGTTTTGGGATTTCCCCAAAAGCCTCCGCCCGCCTAAACTCGGTGCGCTTGGCTGCTGGAATGACACAATCTTTGTTCTTCTTGTCCAACCGGATGCTTCGTCGCTCGACCAAAGAGGGAGCATCCATCCAAAGCTGCTTGTCCTTGGGCATGTCGGCAATTTCTCGGCAGAGCTCCACCATCGAAAAGGCAAGGTCTTCTCCTGTGGCTCAATCGCTTCATACTGAGCCATCACCTTCGCGATCTTCTCCTCCGGGCTAGGGGCATCAGAACCCCTCAACTCCTCCAATGCCAAAGGCATCTCCACTCCAAGATCCTTCACCGGGGGCCCCTGCACCACCGGGGAGACATGCTCTGAAGCAGCAATAGGCGTGGAGGTGGATTCCAGGGCAAGCACCGATGCTGAAAAGCTCACCCCCCTGGGAGAGTAGCAACCAAAGCGCTCGACCCCGCCGTCTGCGCAATCAGCATTGCCCCCCGTACACAGAGATGGTGTTGGCTCCACCTGCACCACAGCCGGCGGCAGGGACAGCCTCTCGAGAGCAGCCTCAGCCCGCTCCAGCAAGCCCCCAACACGCTCCATCAATCCCTGCACAGATTCCTGCATCTTGAGCTGAGCTGCGACCATCTCCTCAAGCTGAGCCGCGACCAATCCTTGCAGCTCTGCCCGCAACGATGTCGCCTACTCCTGCTCAGCCCGCAATAGAGCCGCCTGCTCCTCGAGGTTTTTCAGCACGTCGGACGGAGCTGCCGGGCTAGCAGGCGCAGGGCAGTCCATCTTCTTTGGCAAGCTTTCTTGGTGACAGCCGCCGGCGTGAGGGGCAGAGCGAGGGGCCGCAACCTCGGCCCATGAGCAGGAGCCATTCGGATGGAGAGCGGGAGGAGGGGTGCCACGAAGGGAAGCTTCGTGGGCGATGGAGGCAGCGAGCTGGTCGACGCAGTCCCGCGCACGGTGGCCGGAGCAGCGGCAGGTGAGGCCGCGAATCGGGTCTCTGCAATCCTTGGCGAAGTGTCGTGGGGAGAAGCAGCGGAAACAGCGCCCGCGCAGCTTCCTCCTGAAGGCAGCTTCCCGCTCGGTGCAGGCCCAATTGAGGTGGCGTTGATGGCGCGGCGGTCCAGACTCCTTCCTAGGCGGCGGGGCAGGCGCCTTCTCCGCCCTCCGGCGGTGCCGTCCCCCAACCTCCACCCAAGCCCTCTCCGTAGACACCACGGGGGCATCGGAGAAGAGCACCGGCGTGAAGTTCGGCGGGAGCTTGGCAGGGGAGGAGGCAGGGGGATCTCAGAGGACCCGAGAGACGGCTCTGGCATCTCCTCAAGCGGGCCTCGGGCTCCTCCTCCATGCCGAGCAGGGAGCTGAGGTCGCCGATGACCAAGGACTGGAACCGAGGACGCGACACATCTGGGGCGATTCCGTCCGGCACCGCGGCCTGCTGGGGCGAGGGGACTGTGCGGGCGCAGGAGACGGTGGACGACGGGGCCGGAGCGGCCGCCGCCGGGAGGGGCCGGTGGTGGGATGGGAAGGCCGGGCTCGCCTCCGCCATTGCGGGACTAGCAGCGCGAACAGGGGAGCGAGGAGGTGGATTGGGAGATGCGGAGGGATGGTGGCCGGCGGCCGGGGAGCGGCATGGCTCGGTGTGAGGAGGGGCTGGCTGGCTGGGGCTGGGCGGCGGCGGCGGCGGAGTCGCCAGCACGTCGCGGGAGGTTAGGGTTTCTATTGCTCGGGCATCCCAATTTTGCTCAGTAGTTGTTTTATTTTTTTCTTTGGTTTGTGTTTAATTGGCAAGCAATGGGCTGGGCTGAGATGGGAGAAAAGTTTGGTTCAGGTTTGCTGTAACTAATAATGTGGGCCGGGTTGTTTTGTTTGGGCTTAGATATTTGGTTCTAAAAGGGTTGATTTATCCATGGCTTGGAGACTACTCTGGCTGGACCGTGCAGACCTTGATGGCCAAAAGAAGTCGGAGTGGCCTGCAGCATTGACATGAATTTAGCTGCAACACACGGAAATAACATATGGAAATAAGCAAGGAATAATATATAAACCGCAAAATTTGAAATAACGCCGTTAAAATACAGTCCTTTCTCGACGACAACGTCGCAACCAGGCCATAGTCCTCGTGGGCTCATCGAATAAGACAGAGAGTAAGTTGGCGAGGACGCCCTGGTATAGGTGTATGTGATTGTGGCAGACGGTCGGAGAGTGAAGTAGGCGAGGAGGCGCAGGCAGAGTTTGATGTGCCAACGCAGGCATGAGTGAGTACGTGAGGAGACGCTGGTACTCATCATCCTCTAGTCGCTCGGCCTCCATCGCGGTGGACACCACAAACCACCGAGGAAATTATTTCATCGGAGCAAGATCTTAAGGATTTTTTGTAACAACTAAAGGAAGATAATACAAATTTTTATATTGCAATTAGGCCTGGGAAGGGTTTGGTATATAGTTTATATTCGTTTGCGTTTTAGGTTGGTTACTGCTTGAATTGGTCACAAATGGGCTCAGATGGTCGGAAAGTTTTGCCTGCAGAAAATAATGTGGGCCAAGTCGGTCTGTTTCGTTTGGGCTTAGATATTATGGTCTATCCATTGATTTGCATTGCTTTGAGACTGCTCTCTCCGAGTTGCCACTCTTAGCCGCCCTGCATGTCCGCACCACCCATGGCGGACTCATTAGACCTACTCCCTCCGATACAGAGTGTCGCAGTATTGAACTAGTTCAAAACTACGACACTTATATGGATTTTTTTCTTCCTTTTCTTTTATCTATGTCTTTTTACTTTTCGTCTTCACTTTTATTCTATTTCTTGTTCTTTTTTCTGTATTATTTTTATTTTCTATAAAAGATGTCCATGTATAAAAAAATTGATCGCATATTTTCAAATGTTATTCATAGTTCAAAAAATGAGCATTAGGTTCAAAGAAAACTTTCACGGGGTTTAAAAAATGTTGAAGTGGGGTTCAATTTTTTTCACCTGATTAAAAATTACATGGGGTTTTTTAGAAATTCTTCGGGTTCAATAAAGTATATTATTTCATTAATAAACGGACTTTACAAATTAAGCAGAAAGTTGTTTTTTCGGAAATGATTTTACAAAAGACAAATCACACCTGTTAACGGGCGAAGCTGCGAAGGCGAGAAGCAGACCAAAATATAGCTGCAACACCAAAAAATAAATGGTGGAAACACGCAATGAATAATATATAAACGACCGCATGTGAAAAGCATGCTGCTGATATACAGTTCGTCGAGGACGCCGGCGTGGCAAAGTGCAGCAGCACCGTCCTCGTCTTCCGCAACCTGCCAATCCTTTCAACGGAGCTTGGTTCCGGTTCAGGTAGATAGAGCTAGCGACTTGTGTGGTTGGATGGAAATTAAGAGAGTATCTAGGATGAAGACAACCGACATGCGCTTGTGTTCGTGGTTGATAACGTTTGGGTGAACTGATAAGAAAAGAATGGATGGACGGAAATTAAGAGAGTAGGATGAAGACAACTTACATATGCGCTTCAGTTTGTGGTTAAGAAGGTGGGGATGAACTGATAAGAAAAGAATGGATGAGCCAGAAGAAGACGGAGTGGCCTGCAGCATTGACAGGAATTTAGCTACAACACAGGGAAAAATGGAAATAAGCAAGGAATAATATAGAAACGGAGAAATCTGAAATAATGCCGATGAAATAGAGTCCTTTCTCGACTACAGCGTCGCAACCAGGCCATAGTCGTCGTGGGCTCATCCATTAAGGCGGAGAGTGAAGTAGGTGAGATGGCCCTGGTATCGGTAATCGGTATACATTCGGAGAGTGGAATTCGGCGAGGAGACGCAGACAGAGGTTTTATATGCCACCGCAGGCATGAGTTGGTACGTGAGGTCGTGAGGAGACATTGGTCTTCATCATCCTCTTGTCGCTGGGCCTCCATCGCCGTTGACAACACAAACGGTGATGAAATTAGGTGAAGATCTTGAGGAAGCAATTTGCAACAACTAAAGCAAGATGAAACATACTTCTATATCGGAATAGTCTTTTTTTTTTGAACAAATTTGTAACCTTTATTGAATCAGGCAATATGGGTTACATCTTCCACAAGCTGTGGATACAAGAACACATGCGGTTCATCGAGCCAAAAATAATAATCATCTGCACTACTCGCAACTAAGTGTGCCGCCTTGTTCGCTTCTCTCGGACAGTGGGCAAGCCGTGTCGACTCAAAACCTGCCATGATCAAGCGACATTCATCTAAAAATGCAGCGCCCATCGTCCTATGGTTGATCGGATCAGAAAGAGAATTTACAACCTCCAGAGAATCCGTTTCAATATAAATCCTATTGCTTCCGATACGTTCCCCGTCTCGCAAAGCTTGTGCCTCAGCTGCAGGTCTTGGTAATGGTTTGGTCTGTAGTTTTTATTGGTTTGTGTTTTAGGTCGGTTTCTGCTTGATTGGTTTCAAATGGGCTCAGATGGTCACAAAGTTTGGTTCAGCTTGGCCTGCAGAAAATAATATGGGCCAGGCTGGTCGGGTTTCGTTTGGGCTCAGATATTAGTGTCTAACCATTGATTCATGCATTGGTTTGAAACAGCTCTCCCTCGATCGCGCACAAGGGAAATCCAACTTGCCGCTCTAATGTGAAAAGGATGCTGCTGAAATCCAATCCTCTCAATGGAGCCTGGTTGCGGTTCAGGTAGATAGAGCTAGCGACTTGTGTGGATGAACGGAAATTAAGAGAGTATCTAGGATGAAGACAACCTACATATGCGCTTCTGTTTGTGGTTAACAAGGTGGGGATGAACTGATAAGAAAAGAATGGATGAGCTCACGCTGCCGGCTCGCAAAGTCTTGGAATTTCTCGATCGGTGGTTGATAACGTACGTGACGGTACCGTTTTGGAATCCCAAGCTTTTCTTCTCCGACAACCACAAAAAACCTTAATGTACAGATCGCAAATCACCCTCTTGTTGGCCGGCCGGGAGTAGCTAGTAATACTATTTAAAGACCATGCATGTATTGATCTCTCTCAGATCGCAAATCACCCAGCCTCTAACCAGCCAGGCCAGCAGCAAGCACGCATACATTTTCTTTGCATGGCGCCTTCCGGCATTGCTGTCACTCTTGAGAAGCAGCTCGGCTTCGAGCCCTCCCCATGGGGCGACTTCTTCATCCACTACGAGCCCAAGCCACTGCAGGTATACAAATGAAAAACCTAGCCCGTCGTCCGTTAATAGATTCATCAATCCATCCATTCATCGATAATTCATGAGTTAATGGCACCCGCGGTCACACAACTCGACGTCAATGTGCACTTAAGTCACACTTCTTCAGAACGTGATTATTTGGTCACACAACTCGACAAGTGCGTGCACGCAGGTCACTGACCCCACTTGTCAGTCCGTTTTGGACGGTAAATTTTCAGAAAACCCCCTGGAGTAATATTAATTTTACAAAATGGTTCCCCTGGAGGACCATTTTGTAAAATTAGGAGGACCATTTTGTAAAATTAATATTACTCCAGGGGGTTTTCTGAAAATTTACCGTCCAAAACGGACTGACAAGTGGGGTCAGTGACCTGCGTGCACGCACTTGTCGAGTTGTGTGACCAAATAATCACGTTCTGGAGAAGTGTGACTTAAGTACACATCGACGACGAGTTGTGTGACCGCTGGTGCCATTAACTCATAATTCATGCATGCATGGCAGAGGTCCGAGGAATGGATGGTGACGAGAGCCGACAAGCTGAAGCAGGACGTCCACATGATGTTTACCACTTGCAAGAGCACCCGCGCCAGGATCTTCTTGGTCGATGCCCTCCAACATCTCGGAATAGACCACCTCTTTGAAGAGCAGATCCACAACGCGTTAGGCGAAATCCTTGAGAATGAACTCACTAGCTCTGCCAGCCTCTACGAAGAGGCTCTTCGGTTTCGCCTGCTTAGAGAGCATGGACATTGGGTATCTCCAGGTATATACATCTCAATACCAACCTACCTCTCTCATAGCAAAAATCTGTGCCCAGGAATGCTACAAGATTCATATATATTACTCTGCAGCTACTTAATTTGAGTATATGTTTCTCTTGAAAGACACAATCAAACTTATTTCACTTTTTACAGCTTACTATATTTTTAGAGTTGTCTTTCTTCATAGATAAAAACAAGTTGTCTCTTGGTAGAAAAAATAATATCATAAGAGGACATATATAACTATGTATATTATATAAAGTAAATTAAGTAATGATCAGTAAAAATGCATGCATATGGCAACGACTTACATTTAATTATAAAGAGAAGGACTATTTATTTGAACAATTTCGCAAACAAAGCATGGGAGATATCACCGTCGGACCCAGGCCAATCAACAACATGGTCATTAGATTACTAAATGTATTAATCTATATGGATACTGCAGATGTTTTCAACAAATACAAGGGTGAAGACAAAACCTTCAACCAGGATTTAACTACTCAACCAACCGAACTACTAAGTTTATACAACGCAGCTCATCTCCTTGTCCATGGTGAACCGGAACTTGAAGAAGCCATATCTTTTTCAAGGCATCATCTTGAACTAGTGAGTGGTAGTCTCAAGTCACCGCTAGCTCAGCAAGTCAAACGTGCACTTCATAGACCATTGCCAAGGACATGTAAGAGGGTGGAAACGTTGCATTATATCTCAGAGTATGAAGAAGAGGAAGGGCACAACCCGATTCTACTCGAGCTCGCAAAACTAGATTTCAACCTTTTGCAGCATGTCCACTTGAAGGAGCTAAAAGCTATTTCAGAGTATGTTCTTTTTCTCTTTTATAGTCACTAACATATTAAAAATCTTAAATTAACAAATAAATAATTGGTCTGTACATGCTTTCACATGCACTCCCGTAGTGTTTATAAATGTGATGCTACTACTTAACTTGAGAGGATTTATATGTCAATTAGTAAACTAAATGCATTGAAACATGAAAGAGGACCGGTGGTCATTTTCTTACTACATCTACTTTAGGACTGTGCATGCATGTTGGGCTGAAGACATCTATAGTGAAACTAACACTAGGACAAAGCATAACTTTACAGTTGGTTTTGTAACACTACCCCTGCGTCAGTATTGTCAACGCCTACAATAACTAGAGCTAATATTCCATTTATTAAGCCAGTTTTCGACTCCTTTCATAGCAAAACTCGTCCGTAAGATTATATAGTCAGAGAATGTTGTAAAACTGGTTGTGAAATTTAGTACTACTACATTTTTTCTGTTTAGCAGCCAACCTTTCAAATTCATAGCATTTTCACAACAATATCATAGCAAGCATGGTTATCACCAGATTCGCATCACATAAAATTAACAACATGACCTTCATATCATAGTTACCAAAAATTACTATCTAATAAAGATCATAAATTAGCAATGATGTAAAACATAGGAGGTACGATCACTAGTAGGAATGAGAACCACTTGACACTCTCATCATGGGTGTTGGAGCTATCTTTTGAAAGGTCTCTGATCAACACTCCTATACACCTCGCCAAAAAAACTTATATTTGTCCTCCGCACAATTTGCCAATCCCAATTCCTTTACCCATTCTGTACACATTTCCTTCTATTCATGTCCATGCAACCAGAGAGGGAGAGAGGTGAAACCAGCTGCATGGTGTATTTTTTTTGGGGGGGGGGGGGGGGGGGGGGGGGGGGGGCAGGGGACGTATAGGAGATATGGTTCATTACGTTTAGTAAGCATCAGTCTAGTGAACAGAACATATCCGGTGCAATATTCCTGCAGACCATTTTTCAACGTAAACTGACTCCAATACCTGAAGTATCTCAGTCGTTCAACATATGAATTGACCGAGGCCTCTATTACAGTCAGGTTTCATGTTGGAACCTCCATAGCAAAGAATACGGGTGTCAGTTATGGAATTTAGTGCAGAAAAAACTACACAAGTTGACTCATTGTTTTGAACTAGTGAAAGGACGTGCTATGCTTCTTAATAATATGGTGAATCACTTAATATGGATAGGTTAGGTATTTTAATAAACTATTTCTCCAGTTACTAGTTCAAATGACTCTTCTTGAAATTACAGGTGGTGGAAAGATATTTATGAATGCATCGAACTAAGCTATATTCGCAACCGTGTGGTGGAGAGCTACACTTGGGCCTATGTGATATACTATGAGGGATGCTTTGAGCTCCCCCGCATTATCATCGCCAAGATGATGTTGCTCATTACGATTTTAGATGACACTTATGACACACATGCTACCATAGAGGAATGTCGGATGCTACATGAAGCCGTCCAAAGGTTTTGTCTCATTTTTTCATTATTATTTTTGATCAATTGTTTAACAAAGAAGTCTGGTGCAGCTACTTTTAGTAATTAGAGAGAATTAACACACTACATATGGTCAATCTAATGTTTAACAAAGAAGTCGGGTGCAGCTACTTTTAGTAATTAGAGAGAATTAACACACTACATATGGTCAATCTAATGTTTAACAAAGAAGTCGGGTGCAGCTACTTTTAGTAATTAGAGAGAATTAACACACTACATATGGTCAATCTAATGTATTTTCGTTGCCATATTTTGTGCAACAAAATTAATCATGTAGATGGGATGATAGTGCCGTTTCTCTTCTGCCCGAATATTTGAAGAAGTTCTATATCGAATTGTTGAGGAGCTTCAAGAATATTGATGGTGAAATGCCAAGTGATATTAACTATGATATTGCCCACCTCAAGAAAGCGGTAACAATTTATTATTCCTTTTCATGAACAAGTGTTCTTCATTTTCTATAAATAGAAAAAATAATCTAGAATTTCTCACAATAGGCTATTTGAAGAGATTGATTTTGTTTTCACATGACCTGTCACATTCATTTTGTTATTCTCCTTTGCCCGCAGATCCAAAATAATGTTACTGGCTATCTCCAAGAAGCGGAATGGTCTCACCAGAATCACAAGCCAAGATTTATAGACCATGTGAATTTGACTTGCCGTACCGTAGGTGCGCCAACGGTATGTGTGAGTATGATGGCGGGGATGAGTGACGCGATAATGAAGCAAGCACTCGAGTGGACAGCAGATGTCCCTTATGTCGTCGTAGCAGCTGGAAAGATTGTACGTTTTATGAATGACATTGCTGCATTTGAGGTACAAAGTCTTTCAATGTTAATTTATCCATGCATATTACTCTCTTCTTATTGAAATTTCTAGTTTCACGAACTATCAAGTCTATAAGACGTGTATTGCATAAAAAAAAGTGATAATGCATTGTTCACATGGAAAAGTATCTCCCAATGATGTTATATTTGCATCACTAGCCTTTACTAATGTATTATAATTGTCGGTCGACTCAAATTTCAGCAAGTGAGCACACACTTTACCGGTACAAAAAAAATCCCGAGAGTGGTCGGGATTTTTGGTTACCCCGGTTAACGGAAAATCCCGACCAGTTACCAGATGAATTTGAAATCCAAAATTTGAAAATTCAAATTTTATAGTTCCAATTTAACCTTTACCGAAAGTTTTCTATAAATTCAAAATTTCGGGATTTTTCATCCGGTATGACCATTTCCCGAGGGTGCTCGGGAAATCCGGTTACCAACCGGTAACCGGATTTCCCGACCGGTAACCAAAACCATCGGTACACTTTAGAAGGAATAACTAGAGTTGGAGTTCTTTTTTACTTAGCATGTATGCATGCCATTTAATCAATGTAGTATATACTTATATATGTTCTAATATACAGCGTGGAAAGTGCAACCGTGATGTTGCAAGCTCTGTGGAGTGTTACATGAACGAGTATATGTCACGAGCGATGTGGCAATTGCAAGGATCAATGCACTGATAGAAGACGAATGGAGGACTCTGAACCAAGCGCGGTTTGAAAATCGTGCCCTGCTCCCAGCCCTGCAACGTATTATCGGCTTAGCCCTTAGCGCGTCGTTGATCTACGATAACAGGAAGGATGTTTATACAGACAGTAGGCATCTTCAGAAGACTATTGAGGGACTCTTCCTCAAGCCCATATAGATCGATGTGTACCTTCAGCAATCCGGCCCCCTTTGTTTCAGCAATAACTGGCGAGCTTATTGATCCATCAATCCGCCATAGCTTGTAGACAGATATTGGGGTTAAGCAACAAAATTGTCATGTACTATGATAGAAGCACCTCGAAATTGTATAATGAATGTGGACTTGTACGAATTATCCTTTTTCAGGTATATATCACATAAAGCCTTTCTAAAAGGAATACTTTGTAGGCTTTTTCTGACATGAGACGAAGTTTTATTGCTTAAGATACTCAACTCTTGCCAACCCCACTTCACCGAGTAATTAAGCAATGGGATATTGCACTGACGTCCATATTCCATATTACTGTAAATGATACTTCCTCCGTTCATTGATATAGGTGTCTAAGTTTTTGAAGTTTTTTTCAAAATATAAGGTGTATTGCGATTTATGGACAATTTTACCCATCAAAAAAGAGTCACGATCTAGAATGGAGGAATTTGACAGATTGTTTCTAGTTTGTGGCTAATAGGGACCCCTTTCTCTTGATTTTTTTAGGACAAAATTAGTCCACCACATGCAAATTACTGGCGTCTTAATATCCGTGTCAAACCTTAGGCACCTTATATCAAGGAACGGATGGAGTAGATACTTACATGGCCCGATTGTTATTTTGATATTGGTAGTAAGGGGCCTCCGATTCTAGTTTCGCCCGGTCCTTGTAAATCTCAGGACCGGCCCTGTCTAGAGATCGACAGATCCATGTTTCTCGCAGTTACCTGCTGGAGGAATCAGGTCAAATCCTGTACACTCAGGGGCGAACCCAAGTGTAGCTCACTGGGGGTCCCCACTCAAAATTTTGAATTACTATAGTATTTGTCCATATTTTATAGATATTTCTTCAGATTTTGTAAATTTATACAAACAGTGCCCCAGTCATTTGATTTGCCCCCACTCATAATTTTTTTATGGTCCGCCCCTGTGTACACTGCTTCATCAGCACGACTCGCACTGCAGTTTAAGATCAGCTCCTCACTGCGCGGATGTATGCGTGGATGTTTCACATCGTTAGCGGCCGGGTCGAATTATTAGATACAGGCGAAGACGAAAACGTCACACAGTCGCCGGTCTACTATTGTAGTCTCTCACTGGTAGCAGCCGGATTTGTTTGGACGTATATACAATTATTTTATGTTGTATATACATTATTGCACACAGAAGAAGATATTTCCGGAAGTAACTGATTGGCTTCACACAACGCAGGAAGCATCTGTGCAGCTCCGAATTAAGTTTCAATAGTGCAAAAATTCCAACAAAACTTGGAGGCCGTCATTGCATACATATGTATATATACTAGCAAAATATGCCCGTGCGTTGCAACGGGAGAAAAAAAATTCTCACCGCTGCTAGCGTCACATCCGTGTTGCCACATTTGCTGTTTGCCGCTATTGACGATTGTGGTCACGTTCTCCACCTATTCACGATGAACCTGATCAGTCCCGAGACGGCCCGTGCATTGCTACGGATCGATATTTATTGAGCATGAGCCTACTTCTTCTCAAACACTTAATTCTTCCTCTTAGAATATGTTCTTTCTCCAATGTCACAAGAGAATTCTGTATAAGAAACAAAATAGCTTCTCCCTGGACAACGTTTTTATTTTTTGAAAAAATCTGGGATAAAAACAAACCATACAGGACGCAGTATAATCTTTTCCGTGGATGCACTTCCTTCATTTTACCATAAAAGTGATACACGTTATTTTTACCTAACACATGTTTACTTAATGATTCGAAATAGTCTAGTACAAATTCGCAAAAAATAAAAAAAATTCGCAAAAAATAGTCTAGTACCTAACACATGTTTACCTAACACATGTTTACTTTCTGTGATGGCCAAATTGGAACTGGGAACGTACATGTTGGGCCTGTCAAGGCCCAAAGCGGGGGCAGCCACGCTGTCTTGTGGACGTGATAACTGGATTTTAACGCAAGTTGTTTAATACCACCTCGCCTAGTTCGATCGCATTGCATTAAGCGACGACTGTGTGAGCAGAAAAATATCGTGTACGCACGATACACACGAACCGTTTTTTAACTTATGGGTGGCAGAGTGGGTAATTAATTACAACTTGAGGGCAATTTAAATGACGTACCGCCACCAACTATCACCTCTAGCCGTATTATATAGTAGAGATATCCGTGTTACATGTATATTGCTAAGGTAGCTACAAGCCATTCGATCAGCTCTCAGTAAGATGCCTGCCATCGATGGGTGGTTAAGCTTGTGTTTCATAGCCGTCTCCACAGTGCTAGCCCTTTGGTTTCTCAAACTGTCTGGTGGCAAGAGCGACGCCAAGAAGAGGCAGCTGCCTCCTGGGCCATGGACTCTCCCGATCATCGGCAGCCTCCACCATGTTGTTAGCGTCCTCCCACACCGCACCATCACCGAGCTTGCTCGCCGGTACGGGCCATTGATGTTCCTCAAGCTAGGCGAGGTCCCTGCCGTATTTGTCTCCAGCGCAGAGGCGGCGGCGCTGGTGATGAAGGCCATGTAGGAAATTGTGTCTTGCAACATTTTATATATCTACTACATTGTCCGGAATTAAACTTCAGTGTGGAAGTGTCACGGAAATAACAGGGAATTATTGATGTGCAATACTTAAGAAAATATACTTAACGAAGCCGGTACGTCTATACTGGAATACAGTATATATGAATATGCTGGAATTATACCCGGGAACAGTATAGAGTGGAATGCCAGGTTGTCCGTAGGATTGACTCTATGGATTGTTAAAGCCTGCGAGTTTGATTGTGTATTCAAACTCGGCGCATGACTCACACATGCGTGTTGGGACCTAATTGTTTAACAGTAATAGGCTCGGTAATGGTCTGTTAGGTATGGTGGTCGTTCTAACATGTCACGAGTCCTATCTGGAAACAGATTGATTTATCTGGAATTTGGAGTCAATATAAAGGTCCCACCCTCTAGCCTCAATATGCATTGTGAGCGGCACCACCGATAAGGCAGAGAAATAGAGGGTAGACCGAAATTGCTCCAACCCTAATTTTCTAACATTGGTATCAGAGCCGATGGTTCGTCGTCGCCGGAATCCGCTGCAAAATTCTTGGTCGCCGGCGTGAGGCTGCGTTGATCGCCGCCTGCTACATTGTCCGTCGAGCAAGGAATTGATCGCTGTGCGTTGGGCTGCTCGCCGCACGTGGATTGGAAGAAGACAAGGACGCATGCGCTTTTGCTTCCCACGATCCATTAATCGCGTGTTGATCGAGGAAGATTAAGAAGCCCTAATCCTACTCGGCTACTACTCTGCCGGAAATCCGCTCTGCAATTGTCTCGCCGTTGTTCCGCTACGCGCTCGTCGTCTTGATCGGATGGCGTGGAGTATCTCGCCTTATTGCGGCTGCGTCTGCTGCTAAGATCGCTTGCTTCCGATGGTGCTTGCTTTGATCCGCTGCAAAATTAACGCAGCTACTGATCCAAACTCTCTTATCGAGGTATGTCACCGTCGGCATGTCGTCATGTTTCTCGGCTCTGTCGCATGGATTCGATCGCCGGCCGATCTGTCGCGCATGCTGCCGCTGCCTGCTGGCCCCTGTGCCGTGAACAGTCGCAAAGACTCACCAATCAACTACTCGGAAGGGATCAACTTGATCTGGTCGAGGAAGGAAACATCAATCAGGAAACAACAACTCACTCCATCCATGCCCAATTCGTTTTTGCGTGCACGGATCGAGGAAAACGAGCAAATGCATCGTTTATTTTGCTTACACGGAAACCAAAGTGATATGGGAATACTACTAGTACTTCAGTTCAATCTACTGGTGCACTCTGACCAAGTAATCGAGGGACCATCGATCCATATTAGGGACTGACTTAGGAAATCAGTTTGTCTTTCTGCGCTATATTATTCTCTTCTTGTCACGTGGAGGAATTTCTCACGGAATTTGCTGGACTAGTGGACTCTCCAGCACACGGAATTAATTTGGGCGTTCTTCTACGCCAAAGTTTGTCTACAGATCGGTAACACTTCTCTAAATGGCATCTAACTATTTTTCAGTTTGTTTAATGTTTCTAATTACACGGTTTGGAAAGGGAATCATGTATTGTTTCAGTTGAGAAAATTATTTACGTCATAAACCTGCCTAAACCGGAAAAGGCCAAAAGGAAAAGGAAAACTATTGGGAGTATGGACTAGGAAAATTGACTAGTCCACATAGGTATATCAATATTTGATTCTTTATCTGTTATATATGAGAGTGCACAGATTACATGGAATATTTTGTGTAACCTGGAAGAGGACATATATATACTTTGAAAATGTGGACTTCTTTTATTGGACACCACTCGCCTTTAGAGGAAGTTGGAATTCACTCTGAGGAAATTTATTAAACTCATTGTCAGACGGATTAATTTTTTTTTGCTACTATGTTTTTAATTGCTACGGGATTTACATTATCACCGGAATATATTGGATTCATTGGATTACTCCGAAATCTATCGGAGTATTTTAATAATTCATCGGAATTCTCTGGCGCAACGATGATGAGGCGACATGCATGAAGCATGTTTATAATGGAAGTGGCATTACTTATTATTTTGGAGGAATATGGGAAATACTCCAATGGAAGAGGAAATCGATATTTACTCAACGGTATGTCCAATGTTATTTCTTGCACTAAATATTTGTTTGTCACTACTTTTCCATATAGTTGGATTTTATACTTTGCCTCTACATCATAATTTGATGGAATACAATAGCAAATTTACTGACATGTGAACAATTCCAAAGAAATAATAAGTGTATTAATTAGTCACTAATGATAAATTGTATATACTTTGGAATTGAAAATTATGTAATCGAATTCTGTTTATGGAGGAATTATTTTTTGTCACTTACGATGAGAAGGAATTTTAATTTACACTTCTCTATCGGAATTGGTTGATTATGTATGCTATTTGGAAAAGGAAGAGTGAAATTATTGCTCAATGGAAAGGTTAGTGCAATATAGAATTTAACACAACGGTCTCATGTTCTATTAATTCCGTTGGAAGTTTGTTGTGAAGATAACTCCATAGGGAGGAATACTGATAATAGGAACACATGCTCGGAATTTATTATTGATGTTATTTACGACTTGGTCATACTCTAAAAACATAATTACGCTTGTTAATTCTGGAATTATAAACTTTAAGTGGAGGACTATCAGTTATGGATTTCTCTTCAATTTCAATGTGACATTTGGTTTTACACTCCCATTAGAGGTTCAATTATTTTATCTCATTTACAACTTGGTCACATGTCAAGGAACATAATTAGTGGATTATTAATTCTGGAATTCTAAACTTTAGTGGGAGGATTATGATACTTTATCAACACATATTTACGGTAATTTTTGGACACTCCTACTTGAGGTGGAAATATTTATTTATTTCATGATTCACTTGATATGGTTATTAATATCTTTGACAATACAAGTCGGAAGGTTTTTGTTGTATTAACATCTCATACTGAAGTGGAAAATCAGTTCATCAAAGGATTACAAGGTTTGAAACTGATTGGTGGGGGAAGTACACTTCAGGAATATTAATTGAAACTAATGTGATGAGCATGGAATTATTCACCGCCGTCTTATGTCATATACTCCATGGTTGAATGGAGGAATACAACTCTTGATTATTCACTGGATTATGAAAGCATTACATACTACTATTTGTTGAGTAAGTCATTATTTATCACAGTCACTGTTTATATTTTGTGAACTGGAAGGAAGTATTCTATTTATAATTTGGTAGTATGGAATTGGAATCATTGTTTACTCCCAACACTAACATGCTTAGTAAAAGTGGGAGGAATTAAATTGGGCCATCATATCTTGGCTACTATGCGTGTTATTTGAGGAAGTTACTCTATATTTTAGAGGAAATAAAAATAGTAAACTTGTTGCTAATGTTAACTATGGGTGGAAACATTGCGGGAAGGAATAAACTCAATGATGAATAATAAAAGTTTGGGAACTTGTTATTTTACCAAACAACCGCATGCCTATAGGTTGTTATTGGATTTATTTACAAGGAAGTTTAATGCAACATTCTTAGTGAAAGTTACAATTCTAAGTTTGTTGTTTAATTATTTACACAAAGGAAGTGTTATACTTTGTGGAAACTCTGAAATTTAGAGGAGGTGGGAACAATGACAGTGTTTGCTAATTGAATTGATCAATTCATGTTTTTTGGAACAAGCTTCACATCAATGGAATATCAGGTCATATGGTTTTATTAATGGCGGAAGACGATCATATAAAGAGGTTAGTATGAATTGTTTTTTTTATTTTACTATATGTGCTAACTATGTTCTTATTGATTTTAAAATATCACATTGATGGAAGTGAAAGCTTGGTTTGGTTCTAACTTTCTTATGAAAGGAATGTTCAAAGCTTCCTGCGTTTTGGGAGTGGAATCACATAGTGAATTTTTTGATATATTTTTCTATGGAAAAGTGCAAACCTGTCATGTACCTTTTGATTAAGGGAATGGTACTCTGCGAGAAATTATATTTGAACTCGTGAGGAAAAAAGAAGAATAATTGTCATACCACAGTTATCATGGGACATTATTCGTGCGACCTAAACTTAGCCATGCCACCGTAGTTGTTGCTATTTTTATTAGCACGGAAAAGGATTTGCTGGAATTTTTAGCAAACGGAATGTTAATTTCATAAAGATTCTTGGAATCACATAAAAGTATTTGCTGGCGCAAGGAAACGTGGATTATTCATTCTTTGATGCTCTTAACCTTCAACTGCGTGGATATATTGACACTATTTTTGGAAATAGGATCTTCGTGAAAGGTAATCTATTTTTATGTTATGTGCTAATATTTACATTTGTAGGTATTTATTATTTACAATGGAAACATGGATATTCTTTGTTTACGGAATATGAATACTTTGATGCTTGTCAAGCATTGAAGGAAGGTATATGGCTAAGGAAATTTCTTCGTGAACTTAAGGTCGTGGAAAGGTGCATCATAACCTGTTACTTTGTGATAATTTGACTCCAAAAGTCACAAAGGTTTATATACAACGTGAATGCACTGAAGGAAGGAATTAACGCATAACCATGTGATAGCATGGGAATTCACTTAGCTGAAATAAAATGTTTTCAGTCAAGTGGGAGATGTAGGAAATTGTGTCTTGCAACATTTTATATATATCTACTACATTGTCCGGAATTAAACTTCAGTGTGGAAGTGTCACGGAAATAACAGGGAATTATTGATGTGCAATACTTAAGAAAATATACTTAAGGAAGCCGGTACGTCTATACTGGAACACAGTATATATGAATATGCTGGAATTATACCCGGGAACAGTATAGAGTGGAATGCCAGGTTGTCCGTAGGATTGGCTCTATGGATTGTTAAAGCCTGCGAGTTTGATTGTGTATTCAAACTCGGCGCATGACTCACACATGCGTGTTGGGACCTAATTGTTTAACAGTAATAGGCTCGGTAATGGTCTGTTAGGTATGGTGGTCGTTCTAACATGTCACGAGTCCTATCTGAAAACAGATTGATTTATCTGGAATTTGGAGTCAATATAAAGGTCCCACCCTCTAGCCTCAATATGCATTGTGAGCGGCACCACCGATAAGGCAGAGAAATAGAGGGTAGACCGAAATTGCTCCAACCCTAATTTTCTAACAGGCCAACGATCCCGTCTTTGCGGACCGGCCGCACAGCAGGACCCACGACATCGTCGGGTGCGGCGGCAAAGGCATCGCTTATGCTCCCTACGGCGACCACTGGCGTGAGATGCGCAAGGTGTGCATCGTGGAGCTCCTCAGCCCGAAGCAGGTTATGGTTTTTGGATTTTTTTTGATACTACTCAATTTCGGTTTAAATAGTCCAAACTTAAAACATTTTAAATATTTTTTGAATTCACGTGTAGTATTAAATGTGCTGAAATATTTGACCTGATGATAATTATTTCGATGTCTACCGAAATTATTGAAATTCAATGAATTTCTTTGAAAACTCACTGAAATTTAAAACCATGAGCAGGTGAGGCGGATGGAGTGCATCAGGGCCGAGGAGATGGGCGGTTTCGTCACCGCCATCACGGCCTCGGCTGGCGCTACCGTCAACATCAGCCAGAAAGTGGTGGCGCTCAGCAACCACGTCGCGACGCGGGCGGTGTTCGGCCTCCGCTGGCTCTACCGTCAACATCAGCCAGAAGGTGGTGGCTCTCAGCAACGACGTCGCGACGCGTGCGGTGTTCGGAGGCAAGTTCCGACAGCAGGGCAAGTACCTCCATGAGTTACACCAGGCGTTTACGCTGCTTGACGGCTTCTGCCTCGTCGACCTCTTCCCGTCCTCGCGGCTCGCACGGTGGCTGAGCACTGACGAGCGCCGTGTCAAGAGGTGCTACGGCCGCATCCAGCCCATGATTGCCGACGTCATCCAGGAGCGCATGGATGCACGAGCTACAGGCAATTGGGCCTGTTGCACTGAGGACGAGGACCTGTTGGACGTGTTGCTCAGGCTGCAGAAGGAGGACTCTCTGCCGTTCCCGCTATCCACCGAGATTATAGGCGCCGTCTTGTTTGTGAGTATATTTTGTATTCCATATATATTACTGAACTACTGATTTGAGGTTTTAGCCATAATGTTTGTTAGGAATGAAGCGACGCATAAACCTTATTTCATCAAATTCTTTGTTGTTGAACAATATATTTTATTTCAACTATTTCTATATTGCATACTACTACACATAACAAACTAATAATCGCTACCACAATCTTCGTTTTCAGGACATATTTGCAGGTGCCACTGAGGCAACAGGAACCGTTTTGGAGTGGGCTATGTCAGAACTTATATGCCATCCTAAAGTTATGGCCAAGGCTCAACTTGAAATCAGAGGGGTCTTAGGGAAAGGTCGAGCTGTCATTACAAATAGCGACCTTGCTGAACTCCACTACATGAGGATGGTAATTAAGGAGGTTCTTCGGTTGCATCCTCCCGGTTCACTAATTCCACGCGTGACTAGAGAGGACTGCAAACTTATGGGTTATGATATGCTCAAAGGAACCAATGTATACATTAATGTTTTCGCAGTCTCGAGGGATCCTCAATACTGGAAAACTCCTGATGATTTTCTGCCCGAGAGGTTCGAGAATAGTAACATGAATTACGGTGGGACATCCTTTGAATTCACTCCCTTTGGGGCTGGGCGATGACAATGTCCCGGGATTCAGTTCAGCTCTTCAGTCCTTGAGATCGCATTGGCAAACATTTTGTATTACTTCGACTGGATGCTTCCTAAAGGCGCTAGCATGGCTTTGTTTGACATGTCCGAAGAATTTGGGTTGACGGTACGCAAGAAGTATGACCTGCAACTAAGAGCTATTCCATATGTATCCTCCAAACCAATGACGTCCAAATGATATAGAATGCTCATATATCAGCATTGCTCATATATTGAATTGAACGCTTATACCTTCATGCATTAGAATATAAAATAATTAAGCTCCTTGTAGACATTGTGGTATTGTACTACAGTTTCTATCACAGTGTACAAATGGGTGCATCGGATATTGGTTAAGTATGTGATTGGCAGCCATCACGGATCCTTTGGTCAATAAGTATGTGATTTGTTGAGTTTGTTGATGAATGGGTATTAAATTGTGTGATAAAGTCCTTGTGAAAGGACTAGTGGAGGATGAGAGTCGTCACCGGCTGCTCACCTGCTCCTTTGTCGACGGATGAAAGGTGTGTGAGGGCTCATATGGGCCTTCCGGCGGCTCTAACGAGGACAGGCCAGGAACACTGAGAGAGATGTTGCTCTAGACTTCCGAGGAGAGCTCCTATTTGCCAATCTATGCCGGAGCGATTTGCTCCCGCCAACAACGTCTCCCAAATGGGCCACTCGGAATGCGGCCCAATAGAAGCTAATGTTTTAATTTTATTTTCTGTTTTTATAGTAAAAGAAGAAACTAAAATAACAAATTTGTCGTAAAAAATCATATATAGAAAAGCTAAGAAAAATATTTATCTTATTTGAACGATTTTCAAAAATGAATATTTATGTTATTTGAACTTTTTTTCAAATATGAATTTATGTTTATCCATAAAAATATTGATGTTATTTGAATGATTTTTAATATGAAAATTTATATTATTTGATTGATTTTTCAAATATGAAAATTTATGTTATTTGAACGATTTTTAAAATATAACATTTATGTTATTTGAACAAAAAACTCACATTTATCTTATTTGAACAAGAGAAAAAAGAAACCAAAAATGGAAATAAAAATAAGAAAATATAAAAATAAAAGAAACATAAAAGAGAAGAAAAACGTGAAAAAACCGGGTAAAACTCAGAAAACCGGCCAGAAATTATCCAAACCAGCAGGACCAACTTACTGGGCCAGCGCATGGAGGGTACGCGGGAGCAAAACGCTCCCACGTTACACGACAAATAGGAATTGCCGCCCGTGAGGAGGACTGGCAGGAGAGAGAGAATGGTCAAGGTCTCACCCTTTTTTTGACGTTTCTACTTATTTTTCTATTCATGAAATCACATAAAAACTTATTATGGCCATAATTACCAAAACATTTCCAGGTAACTGCATAAACCTTCAATAAATCAAAATACATAGCATAATGGTATTAATAAAATAATGTCCATAAATTTGAACTTTAAATTCTTTTTAGTTTTAGAATTTTTGTTTAGGCCTTTAACAAATTCCCTAGAAGTTAATTTTTGGTTATGTAATAACTAAATATATTAATAAGAATTTCTAGAGACAAATGAGGCCAAAATACGGGAATTACACTCATGTTTCTCATATGAATAATTTCATTCAATATCCTCTCTTTTGGAAAGTGTTGAAATGGCTCTATAAATTCAAATGGTTTCCAATAAATGCAATAAATATTTTTGGATTTGTATAAATATTTCCAACCAAGCATTGGTTTTTTTAGTCTTCATGGTACCCTTCGAAAAACAAACAAAGTCTTTATAAATAGAATGTGTACACAAACAATTTGTGCACTCATTACATCATACAAATTATAGTAAATTGTTCAACGGACTAGATTCATAGTTTCTCCAAGAGATACTACCTTTAGGCATCAAGGTATTTGTTTCGGTATGTGTGGATCGCCGCATCTAGGATAGCACGATATTCAATGGTAGTTAAAGCCGCGTACATTTCGCTTTGCAGGAGTTGGACTACATTCTGTATGTTCCAGGGGGTGAGGAGGTCCATTGTAAAGTTTAGAACCTTGTGTTGCACGGCAAGATCATGGACTGCTAGTGCAGGGAGAACGTGCATGGCCACATCGTCCACACAAGAGCAATTCATGATGGAGGATCTGAGTTGCCGTAGTCCATCAAAAACTATTAGCATGCTCTCGACCTGGAGAGGTGGTGTAGGTGTCTTTGCAATCAAATTGCAGTAGGCTTTTGCTACAACACATGCAAGTCCTGGCACCACAAATGACAATGACAACATTGCATCGATGCATCCACACACTACAGAGGTATGCGGCGATGATAGCAGTGAGACGATGCCAACGATGCATCGCACACCATCGACAAGCCCAGGGAAACGGGGAAGGCATGTTTGGATGATCTCCAATGCACCGCGTTGTGCCGGTAGCATCAAATTTCTCAGATCCACAGGGTCACATAAAATGTACCCGAAAGCCTCTTCTAGCCAACAACTGTTAATGGCATGGAGGGCGCTATTGTGGGCCAAGGGATCCATTGCCGTGCTTGTGGTGATGGATGATGTTATTTCCTTCAAGGAGTCGCGGGCTGCAAGGTTGATTGTGATGTCGCTATGGGACTGACACAAAATTGAGGAGAGGCTTGCGATGAGGCGATGCAGTTGTTCGGCATCCATGAAGGCCTCGCCCTTAGTAAATAGCACAACAATGCTTCTCATTGCAGCCATCATAGCAGCAGTGTCGCCTGAATCAAGGGTGGTTGTGATCATAGAGAAGTCGGCACATGATGACTTATACTCCATGACCACACAAAATATCTCTCCAAGTAGTGTTTATGCTGACATTGGTTTTGGTATGATTAGTGGAGCTATACCATGGAGGTTATGGTTACAATGGACTTCAGGCTTGAGGTTTGTATGGTCGTATTGCAAAGGTAGGGATGACAATTATTCTATTTGTTGGTTGATACTGAAGAGCGAAGGGTTGACTTTATATAGCGGTACATAGGAATATGCATGTGAATAGCATAACTCGAAGTAAATGAATAATTATGAATGACCAATACTTTATCCTATTTCCAAAGAAAATATTTGGTAGAAAGTGATTTATACCTAGTGAATTGTATATGTGTCTGGTTGTAATTGCTAATTTGTTTGGTTGTATATGTGAATTTATTGTCTGCATTATTCATGGAATTAAATGGATCTAAACCTTTGTGGGCTTAAATGGAATGTTCAACAACCGAAACGTAAATGGGCCGACCATAATAATCCGTGGGATGAAAATCTAAAGCAGGCGTGTTCGTATTCCCATACATTAGCAATGACGTCAAATTCTAGCCCGTGAAATCATCAAAACAATGTCAGTTTGTGACAGCAGCACTATACATAGCATGTCAATATTTAGTGCTCTTCATGTCAGCAATCGTCATGATGCGGTCAACGTAGTAGGTGCGGGTCTGTCTAATCTGACGTGGCAAGGCGTCGTGCAGTATAGCATGACGCCCACGGGCCGGGCGTCATGAAAAGAGGTTAGATTGTGAAATATTAAAAAAATTGAACCATTTTAATGGGTTTGGGATCAATGGCTGGTTCGACTTGACTGGTGCAAAGTTTTCCACGGTCCAACTAACAGGGCGGCAGTTCTTGGAGGAAGACATTAGACATCACAGGGTACCACACTTCTTACTGGACCAATCTTGGCGAGTGCGTAGCTGCCTCATTGCCACACCATATCAGGTGCGTGAGTTCAGTCCCATATAATTTGGATTACACCTTACGCACCTCCTAACATTAGGCTTCCATAGTGGCGTAGCAAGACGTGCTCCTTTATTTATTCAGTAACCAAACTGTTTGTTCGCTGCATTTACTGATATATGGTTCTTGCAGGAAGACTATGCCAATGGCGAGGACATGGACATACACCTCCCTTATCTCCGAGACGCAACACGACGTGTAGCACTAACACAAGTGGAGGAGTTCATACTGTAGGTGGTGGTACAACATGATACTTTCTCACTGGAAGCAGTGGTTATAGATCCTGTTCAAAACCAATAATTGAAATATAAGATCTATGCAGTGGCATTGAAATTCAACTGGGCATCCGACAGTATTTTCCGCCGCTCTTAGTCCCATTTTCCTCTGGTGGTTGGATTGTGCTAATTGACTTGCATGCTTTAGCCCCAATTTCTTTCAAGCATTCATCTATGTTGCTCAGAAAATGCCATTCAGATGGGATCAGCATTTAGCATTTAGAATCAGCCCAGCACATTGGTAATTTGAGCATAGCGACCTGTCAATAAATTTTCGTGGCAGGCATGCACATTGTACAGCTTCTTTTTGTTCTTCTTTCGAAATAGAAAAAGATCCAGAAAGCTGATAGGATCGGACTCCATTCCATTTGCACAGCTGCAGGATTCAGACAACACAGAAAAAAGTTTGGGGTTGATTTTGCTGAGATTATTTCGATTACAGACCACTGTTGAGGCTGAAACACTACATATATGTGGCGGCTAGGAATTGAAAAAGAGAAAAAACACAGAAAATAGCTGCAGGATTCAGATAACACAGAAAATAGCTAAGTTTGGGACTGATTTTACCGAGATTAATTGATTACAGAACACTGTCCAGGCTGAACCACTAGTTGTGGCGGCTAGGAATGAACCACTTCAAGGAGAGATGCCCAGCACTGCTGCAGAAGCAGAACCATGATGAAACACCTGCCTTACAAGTGTGGTAAAAACAAATGGTACAAGTTAATCTAAAGTGTAAGCTGCTTTCTGAAAGTTGATTTCTTCAAGTTTCAGGTTCGGATCCCGACGAAGCCTCTGCACTTGGCACGCCTGCTTCTCCAGTTTGTAGTGCCATCCACCTCCTCCTAAAGCAAGGCCTTGCATGACCTAGAATTATTAATTGGACAGAACCTTAAGTATTACACATATATAATATTGTTGTTCGTCCTCGACAATAACAAATGCTCATGACAAGCATGATTACTTCCTATATCCAAACCATGAATAATTATATTACACCCTCGCATGGTCTCATACTAATATGCTCATGACAACAGCCCCAAGCCGCAGAGGAGGTTTTTATTTGGCTTTTGACTTTGGCTTATAAGCCCAAAAAGCACCTAAATAGGTGCTTTTGGCTTTTGACTTTTGGCTTATGTTGACAAAAGCCAAAAGGCAAAATCACCTATTTAGGTGCTCTCGTGACTTATAAGCCGAAGCCAAAAGCCAAGAAAAAAACCTAACCAAACACCCTACCCTCGTCACCTCCCTGCCGTGGCCCGGCCCGGTGTTTACTACCTTTTTCCTGCCATCACATGCTCTGGGATTATAGTATTATTGTTTGATTGAATGTAGCTCGTATACTGCATGGTGTCGACTATGAAAACCTCATGAGAATTCACAAGCACATGCTTGAGACTGTATTTATCCACCTAATTCCAGTTTCTTTCCTAAATTATTTTTGACAAACTAACAAAGGATGACTTGGTCTGACGGCTGCATCCAATAACTTCACATGTGATCCCTCACATTTATCAGCATTCTTAATTTTTTGGTTCATTAGCTTCGCTTTAGTTTAATTCTTTGGAATTAAAATAGACCCTGCGAAAGCCCTGGACTTGGCATGCCTGCTAGATTGTAGTGCCGGCACCACATGGTCTGGAATGACATGCACGCATTATTTGTAGCACTGTTGGTTGCTGCTCGCATGGTCTCAACAATTAACAAATGTGAATGGGAGCTATGAGATGGTGGTGGTTTATAGTAGTGCCCACCTCTGTCTTCTTAGATTCAAACATGTCTAGGTAGTTAGCACGTAGCAGCCAAGCTTACTAGCACGTAGCAGACAAGGTAGAGCCAACACTGCGTACCCGTACCCGTACTAGCAAGAGGAGTTCGCTACTACTGGTTGGCCGCCGCAACACTCATCCTCATCCTGGGTTATGAACTCTGCTATTATCTGGTATATGTGTTCACCACCGCTTCTGAATTCATGATCGAGCTGATCCTTGTACCAGCCTTATATTTCCTGAAACAGGGTTGTCAATCCTCTTGTATAAATTATTTGTTGCGCATAAAGAGAGGTATATCACTTACTTATCCATGGTCATATATCCTGCTAGTGCAAATTATATCCTTCTTGCTGCTAAATCCTTTACATGATCCAAATTTAGTGTTGGCATGAATGTTTGCTGTTGTGCGCCATGCTAATGCATGTTTTTGCACTGCAGGATCAACAATGGCTGGAGGTCCGTTGAATATCTGGAATGAGTGGGCTACCCAGATCCTGGTACTCTTGAGCCTTGGCCTCCAGGTCATTCTCCATGTCTTCGCAAAGGCACGTCGGCGCAAGGTTGGCCCAGTTATGCAGAGGCTCCTCCTCTGGCTGGCGTACCAACTGTCCGACACGACTGCGACATATGCTGCCGGCCAGCTCTTCTTCAGCAGCACACCGCAAGGACACCACCTGGTCGCCTTCTGGGCGCCGTTCCTCCTGCTGCACCTTGGGGGCCCGGACAACATCACCGCCTATGCCCTCGAGGATAGCAAGCTCTGGAAGCGCCACTTTCTGAGCCTTGTGGTGCAGGTCCTGGGAGCAGGGTATGTCATCTACAAGCATATCGTCGGCAGCGGAATCTTGCTCCTGCTAGCTGCCATATTGATGTCCTTGGTTGGTGTTGCCAAGTATGCGGAGAGGACATGGGCGCTGTGGCGCGCCAACTTCAGCAGCCTCCGGAACTCTCTCAAGGCACTGGCACGTGACAAGAATCGCCAACATTTTTATACCGATCATGAAGACCGGCACAATGCCTTAGATGACGATGATGGTGACCTCCTCCTGCAGCGTGCTCACTCCCTGTTTCATATCTGCAAGCGTGGAATTGTTGATTCCGTGACCGAGGTGGATTCATCAGACGCCACAGTCATCCTGGGTCTTATGGAAGACCGGCAGCGCATGTGGACGGTGATGAGATGGAGCTTTCCCTTATGTACGACATCCTGTATACCAAGGCAAGTGTGATCCACTCCTGGTCTGGCTACTGCATCCGTGTCATCTCGCCGCTCGCCATCGTCGCCTCACTTGTGTTGTTTCAGCTTAGAAGCAAAGATGGTGACAGCCAAGTTGACGTTGCCATTACATACACCTTGTTGGGTGGCGCGTTGGTCCTGGAGATGAAATCTCTCCAGGGCACACTAGGCTCCAGCTGGGTACTTGCCTTCTTGTGTGCCACACGATGGAATTGGCTCAGGCATGCAGCTCTGTGCACTGGAAGGTGGCATGGGTTTCGGCGCTCACTTGTTTCTCTTCGCCGGTCCGGACCTGGCAAGATGATCATGACCGGAAACTCGAGGAGGTGGTCAGACACCATGGGACAGCACAACATGCTGCGGTTCCGCACCGGGCAGGTGGATCCGGTGAGTCGCCGGCTCGGAAGTCTGTTCAGGATGCTGGGACTCGGTGAGTGGTGGGACAGGAAGTATTACTCGTGGACGGTCGTGGTCCCGAAGACAGTCAAGAAGCGGACACAGGAGGTGTACACAATGTTCTTGCCAAAGGACATGAACACAATGGGCTTGCTGAGAAAGAAGTGGGGTGAATTGGCACTGGATGACAGCAAGTATCCTGGCTTGTACAAGGAGCTGAGTGACTGGCACGGAGTTGACTTCCACGAGAGCATCATAAGCTATCACATCGCCACCAACCTGATCCTGGCCACAAAGGAGCACGACGACGACCGTGTGGAGGCAGTCAGGGCAGTGTCCAACTACATGATGTTCCTCCAGTGGATCGCCCCGACATGCTACCAGGCCTCCCTCAAAACTGGCTGTACGAGCTAACCTGCATTAATCTGGACGAGCTATGCGAGAAGCACCTCGTCAGTTCCCCCCTCAGCATCTGCACCTTGCTCAGCAATTTGTTCCGATCACACCATCATCACCGAGTCTTGAAAACCTCAAGGCTTGAGAAGGAGCTTGCCAAGATTATATCTCGCCTGCATCACGGCAAGGAGCTCTCCTTCTTCTCCAAGGTTCCTCGGCTCACGTACGCTGGCAATATCGCACAGGTGCTGCTCCGCAGGAAGGAAGATGCCGTGGAAGTGCTGCTTGACCTGTGGATCGACTTCCTAGCGTACGCGGCCAACCGGTGCAGCAGGGAGGCGCACGCAAGGAACCTCAGCACCGGCGGCGAGTTGATGACAGTCCTCTGGCTCATGATAGAGCACCTCTTCCAGAAAGACATAAGGAAAGGGTAGGGACATTTTCATTCCATTAAACTATAGTGAGTTGATCTCTACCGAGCAATTCGCATAATTATTAAGCTCACGATCCGACCTTAGAGATGTGTACAGAGCACAGTCAGGCATGCATGAATGACTACTAACCCACTCCAGTTGTAACTGGTCCTGATGTAGTTTTGCCTTTGTTCTTTCTTACTCAATTTGTGGTTGCTTATGAAGAATTAATATGCCTGAGCACAAAATGTTCATTACTACCTCCATTCCTTTAACAAGGAAAAAGGCTTATATTTTTTCTAATCAATGTTTAACTTTGACTAACTTTGTAGAAAAACTATTAAAAATTATAAAACTTTGTAAATATAATAAAACTATCAAATATTACTAGTCTGACCAAAACAGTTTCTATGCTTTACTGGACAAACTAGTCAATACGACAGAAAGCAAGTAGCAGAAACGAAAAAACTCATAGCGAGCACGAGAACGAATCTCAAGGCAGCAAAACAGTAAATGGGCCAAGCCCAAAGAAGGAGCTGGGATACATACAAAGCTTCATATCCAACGCTTAATGCGTCCTATAGGAGCTCAATATTTTGTTTCACTCCCAGCATTTCATTCACTTTTAAAATTATCACATTATACATAAGAACCAGCAACAGCCATATGGTTAAGATCACATAACCCATGACAAGCATGTTCACATCACATAGCACTTATTATGCAGAAGGACAAATACACACATCTAGAGGAATAACTGGAAAACAGCAAGTAATCAAAACCCATGACTTATTCAGGTGTTCGCTATTCAAACTCACCACCACAGCACCAGGTCCGCCCAATGATGCCAAGCAGAGCGAAAAGAAACTGTCGATGACCCAACCATCATAGCTGAAACATTAGGAAAGGAAAAAAACAAACATAAGATTGATATATGCACTAGCTCTTTGTTCAGGTACATGTGGAAACAAGTTCATTAGAACCAAAGACGGAACAGAGTATGGGCATCTTAGAAAAACGTTCAACAAGATAAATAACACCTAACCTGTTAATGTGCTTAGCAAGCACATACAAAGGAAAGAAAAGTAGAATCATGGAATGACCAGCATGGCAAAAAATTACACACAACTACCTCTTTTAACATTACATACTCAAGAGTTGTTGAAACAATCTGGGAAGCATATAAATTTAGGACATGATCAAGTGGAAGCACAGAAACGTGGCATACATCTAGACATTTAGTATTGAACTGAAGCTTATGATTAACAATTATAACCAGGGACATTAATTTTGAAAATTTACACAACAGAAAACCATTTAGTTACTCTCTATGATGGTAATATAGTTCCTAGAAAGAGAGTCAAAGCTAACCATGTCATGAATCCTCTTAGACTCTAATCCTTCATCCATGGCCAGGTCTGCATCTCTGGAAGTCACAAGAACAAACTTTTAGCATAAATAGAGAGTACCAAAATAAAAACAGCACAGTGATACTAATTAATTGTTCAAGGTATAACTTTAATATAGCAAGACACATTTCATGAAATAATACCTATAAACGATTCCATAGAAAAGTAGAGCAGTTGTACTAGGCTGTTGGCTGGTTATATCAGTTGATCACCAATATCTATGTTGCATAAACTAGTAAAACCTAAGCAGTAAGCAACAAGATCTCGAGCACAAGCCAAAAATTCAATGCATTTCAAGCTCTGGGGGCGCAACGCTGTGCACTACGTACCAATTGGACCGACCAACATCAATAGGTGAGGAATCGTAAGGCCTCACCTTGCAGCTTGCTGGAGGGTTCCTTGAGGGAGAAGAGCTTGATGGAGGAGAGCTTGCTAGAGGATTGCTAGAGGATTCTCGGGGATGAGCGGATCCGGTGGCGTCGGCTCCAGTGGCCCTCCCCTGTGACTGGCCCATGAAGCAGAGGAGGAGCTGGCCGCCTCTCCGGACGAAGGAGGAGCTGGTTGAGAAGGGACTGGCGGTGGCCGGCGGCGGGTCTGGTGGACGGCGCCTACAAGGGGTTCGCTCAGTGACCTCGAACAAACTGGGCCGCCATGAACTTCTCTGGAGGCCACAGCCCAAAACAACTTCTCTTTTTTTACTCCATGCACTGCACTTTCTTTTCATATATTTTCTTTCTCTGGGGAAGGTTTTGCTTATTCGGATTGAGGTCCTGTACAAAATTGATGGTGAAACTATTAAAATCACTTGTACTTGACAAGATTTGGCATATACTAGTTCACGATATATTTGGCACATAGGTGCATGTTGGCATGAAAAACAATGTTCCAAAGAATTTTTTTCAACCTTTTTTTAAACAAAAATCATTTTGCATCTTCTAAGTTTCAGATGGGGTTTTATCGTGAAACAAGTAAAAAAATATGGTGCAAAATGACACTGTTCCAATTTCACACAAAGTAAAACATATTTGATGAACAATTACCATATGTCTATGTATTGACCGGCAATTGATTTATATGTCGGCAGAGACCAAGATCGTGACGGGTGAACACACGTGATGGGATTATGTATAGCTAATACCTTTAGAAGGCAAAACTTTCAGACCGGCTGAACCGCGAGCTGGAAATCAGGCCAACACGTACAAGACCACCAAAGGATAGAACGTTCTGTAAACTCAAGGGCCTCCTGGGCGATATCCGCTTAGTCGTCGGTCCTGCGGAGCCTACTTGTCGTACCGAGCACAAAGCTCCATGACTAGGCTATTGCCCAAGCCGCGTCATCACACGGCATGGCGAGCAGAGTCCTAGCGTCGTGCTGCATACTGACCGGTCAACCGGACTTTAGCCGTAACTTCCGTCCCATCATAAAGGGTAGTGTGCCCTTATATAACAGGTATAGAGATCATTCACACACACACATACCACCATACACCTTCTCCACCGGAGAAACCACCTAGCGAGCCGAATCGCCAGACATGTTTTGTACGTTAAACGTCTCACACGCCGGAATACATAGATCCACACATGAGTAGGGTCGTTACCGGAGACGATCTTGGGGCTCGAACTTGTATACATTTTTGTGTGCTTGAGGTTGTTACCTCATCTTACCGTGGTAGCAAGCCTTTAGCTATATACAAATTAACTTTTTTTTTTTTTTTTTGCGAAACACAGTACAACGCAAGCGCTCATATACACGCGCACACACTCACCCCTATGAACGCACGCACGCACACCCTACCCCTATGAGCACCTCCGAGAGACTGAGCCGGCGGGTCGAGTCTTGAGATTGACGAAGTCACCACGGGCGCCTCGCTGTCGACGGGAACGTCGCCTCCCACTGAAGAATATTCCGCCTTAAATGAGAAACACCAGCGTCAAACCTGGGGTTTGAACTCTGGTGGGCTGGGGGTACAACCACCCACCTAACCATCTTGCCACAGGCAAGTTCTCATATACAAATTAACTAGCCGGGTACGAAACATCAACAGTTGACGCGCCACGTAGGGACTTTGTACGGTAGTGTAGGAGCATCGCAATGGGATCCACTTCGTTCACCTTCACCACTAGCGACCCCAAGGGTGCTCTGACTCCTGCTCGTCGTTCCGTTCGGGTGGACGACAGATTCGCTGCCGGCAAATCACTTCAGGAGTCTCGCGTTCACCGTCGACAAGAAGGACGAGCTGCATCTTCTCGGCCTCGCATCTCCGCCACCGTTGTCACCCACCAGCAAACTTTCAAGGATAGCACCCCGCCCGTAGCCAACCTTTGGTGTCTCATAGCACCCCGCCCGTGAAGGCCAACGGAGGAAAGCACATGGAAGCAGTTCAAAGTCGGCGCGCCAAGGATCAGAAGCAAGACAATGGAGGCTTGCTTCATAGGGAGCCAAGGATCAGAAGCAGATGTATTTGCAAACAGTTCCGCTAGTAAGGTTATCTTTGTCATTGCCGTCACTTTTTAGAAGACTTGTTTATTTATTCAGTCAGATAATTTAGCTATTTAAAAACCATTTGAATATGATAACAAAATATTTTCCGATAGAGGAAATATACATAATATATTAAGCTAATATAAGGATAGCCGTAGTGCCGTACTCTGCAACAATATAATGTCAAGAGCTCTTCAAGAATAGCGCCAAATTATCAAAAAATCATATGATAGAAAAACATGAATGAAATTATTTAACATTCCTTAAGCTTACCAAATTCTACAGTCCAACACAGCACAGTTCAGAGTATAACAATAAATCTCAAACTTCTGGTTATATACCACCCAAGATTGAGGTGTGCTGTTGAAAGTCAAGAGAGACATATGCCGATATTTACAGATGCCGTGCTATATTCTTTTAACAACTGGCCTGTTAGGATCTGTGGATTATAATACAGTAATAAGCCGAATCTCTTGTAATTTACTGTGATCTAGCTCTTGGTTCTGTTAATGTAACGTCTTCCTGAATACGAAAATATAATCCCGGAACCCACCAAAGGTTCTTAGCAGCAAACCCTCTGCTTAATTTGCAAGTTACAAATGGCCACCGTCATGTCGAGGACTAAGCTGCATACTTTGAGTTTGCGGCGGCCAAAAGCGCCGCGCCAATCCCCGAGCCATCTTTCGTGTGCTCCACGACGACGTGCTCTGAGTCCCGGGGGCCGAGGAGCTCCACTATAGCCTCGGTCATATACGACCTGTACTGAGGGAAATTCTCGTAAAGCCCACCATCCATCGCGACCGCCGTCCGTCTCCCTAAAACCAGCCCATTGGAGTCGCTCTCCATCTTCTGAAGAATGCCAGCAACGCCGGCACCGGCCAACCGCCCACCTCTCTTGACGATGCAGTCAGAAACTTCTACGATAGCCCTTCGTGCCGCTAGGGAAGAATGGTTTACCTGCAACCATCCATGGTTATGGGAAAGAATTGCAGGTTCAGGTACTGCTCGGCTAGATGCCCACAAATGCATGACCGTACGAAGTGTAGAAACTTACACCGATCACGTTGTGCAAAATTAATTCAACTTCTCCAAGATCATTGGAGCTATCTTGTTGCATAGCGCACAAATGGGGTGTTCTGTACTAATGTTATGTTTGTGCTTCAGCTTAGACCGGCACAAAATTTTGAAAGGAAGAGGATAATTTTGTTACTGGAAGCTGGAACAAGAACTTGCCTTAGAACAAATGGCTCGGCAAGTTTGTCAGCCAAAGAATGGCCAAACAGATCAGACTCTTGAGCCATTTTGGCGAGCACCCTCCGAACAATTTCTCCAAGGTACATACCGGATATCGTCTTCTCGAATATCTGCCGGCATTGAGAGCACAGTACGACTTCAAACTAAGAAAATTAGCAGATATTGGAGGAAAACCAAGGTATTTTACCTGTTCTCCAGGGTTTATGCTCTCAGCATCCATGTCCCTATCAAATTCAGTTAGTGGAAGACCATCTGAAAAAGCTCCCCACTCAGTGTTGATAATCTGCAGTCAACTCAGTCTCAGTGCGATGACATTTGTTTTCCTATATGAACATTGAACAATGAACCTTTTGTAATAACTAGGTTTCTACTGAATTTTATGGTTATGTGTATCGATTTGCAGAGACCACGGTTACCACATACATTTTCTACAACAAACTTTATTTGCACCATTGTTTTTGGACAAAGCATGCATCCAATTTGGGTTCAGTAAGAAGTACATATGCCGCCTTGTTACTGCTTACTGTATTTCCTGTTACAGGCCCAAGGTGTCGGAGCTTTGGGATACAATCAGTTCTCTCAATGTAGCAAGCATTTGTGCCGGTACCCAAAATAACCGCAACCATCACGTCCTCATCCCAGTAATGTGCTCCAGCTAGGGTTCCAACGGTATCGTTTACCTGTTAGGTGTAATTCAATTACTTAAAACAGCATGATATACCATTTGAGTGAAAACGATGTCATCTGAAGTATGAACACAAATCAGCCCATAACAAAGCAGACCACAATCAAAAAGCAGAATTCAGTATCGACTATGGATGTCCCAGTTCTCTCAATGTAGTTGCCATTATTTGTTTAAAAAAAATGTACTTGCTACTATAAGGTTTCTTGCAGCTGTTTGCTGTAACTCAAAATACTTGACAATTTCAATAGAAATTGGGGGCCGTGTGGCTCCTTTCATCGAAAAAAAAGGTTTCTTGCAGCTACGTGCATTCTTCTGATGCAGATGCCGGAAGGCAATAAAGCTCTTCCCTTATTGAAAAAACTATGAGTTTAGATGCTAGCTTACCAGAGCAGATACACGCATGTCGAGCCCCTGTCTCTCCATTGCAGCATTTAGACAGGCAACTACATCCTTCCCAGCCTGTGAAGACCACATAATGCTTGATTGTTAGCATGATCTTTTCTGAAAAACTAAACTAACATGCTGGTCCATAAACTTTATCTTGTGACAAGAAAGCACATATTGGTTCGAGCATGGAATTTTTGGCGCTGCGACTATTTTGGTACTCCCTCCGATCCATATTAGTGGGCACAACTTTGTCTAGATACAAATGTATCTAGTCTAAATACTTAACTAGATACATTTGTATCTAGACAAAGTTGTGCCCACTAATATGGATCGGAGGTAGTACTAAAAATGAACAAGCGATACACAACATGAGAAAATGCCTTGGAAAAAAAAGGAAATCTTACAGTTCCAGAGACAGCAAAGCCTTTTGTCCACTTGATCAGAATGCCGGAATCAATGGAAGTTTGCTTTACCGGAAAGGAGAACGTAAATCCAATCTCCCTCTTCCTTCCACTCTGAAGACGAAAGTTACCACCCTCCTGGGCTACAAAACTCGAAAGGCGGGCCGCAATGAAATCGAACAATTCCTGTTCAGCAACAAATTTTAGTGTCAATTATCAAATTCTAACTAATGTAGAACCCAATTTTCTTTCAGCAAGGAGAATCAGCTTATAATACGAAAAAAAGGCGATGAAATCGATTACCTCGGTTGTACCATGCATGATTTCTTTTGGGATGGACACTTGCTCGGACTCGCTGTCGACGACACGCCTATCTTTTCCTCCCAGCTGCACCCTCAGCACTCTGAAGTTGGTGCCTCCAAGATCCAGGGCATAGAACAGCCCTGTCTCGTTCCTATACAGCGTAACAATCACGATGAGTTATCTATTATGCGAGCTGAATCAAGCGTTAACCAGCAGATAATTTCATGAATTCCTACATGCACTACCCAAATTTCAATTATCCTAAAAGCAGAGTTCGTTTACTATTGGTAACCAGAGTCTCTGAATCGGTAGCGAGGAGGCACGGGTTAGGTGGTCAGTTACCCTGTGGGGAGCGAGTAGACGTAGCTGGGGATCATCTTGAGCTCGCCGGCGCCGTCCGTGGCGAGCCCGGCGCGCATGCCGGCGGCCATGGCGTCCGCCACGTGCCGAAGCAGAGGGAGCGGCGTCGCGCACCGCAGCCTCAGATCGTCCAGGATGGGCGTGGCCGCCGAGGCCGAGCACCGGATCACAGCCCGCCGCCGCCGGTGCTGCACGACGACGGCCGAGGGCGGGAACGGCGAACCCACAGCGGCGGACATGCCGAGGCGGTTCGGGAGTAGCGAGCTGGCTGCCTGGTCGGACCGTCGGAGCGATCTACTATGCGATGAGTGACGGAATCGAGGAAGGTGGCAGAAAATGCTCTGCCCTGTTTTATAATCAGAAAAAAAAGTCGCTTCTTTGGGCGCTCCGCTGGCTTCCTATTTGTCATCGAACGAGTTAAGCATTATTCTGTAGACACGTCAGCTATTTTCGAGGTTTTGCCGAATCAGCACTTGGAATTTTGGAGCCATGATATGGAACGGATCAATGAGTGCTGACTGAGCAGCGAAGGAGATGTTTACAATGCATTGACGTAGGCTCCAGCACTTGTATATTTTTACTCTTTTTGTTTTGAAACAGCCATGGGATACATTTACCAAGAGGACCTCGACGAAAATAAAAATTATAACACAACCCTCACAGTTTACAAAACGCACTCCGGCCCTTCTCCACCAACGAGCTCAAAGCAACGGCCGTCGATCCCACCATTGGGGAGGTACGATTTATGTGGATTCAGCGATGAACACCACGTTGAGCTTGAAGATCCTTCCATTTGGAGGAAGAGGAGACCTAGGGACAGACAAGCTTGGGAATTCTAGTACCTGAAACTTCGCGCAATTCCCCATCGCCTCCAGATCCCGCCACCCCCATCCCCTGCTCGCCAACGCGATGACCAAAATAGGGGGAACCAGCACCTAGCAGCGCCTAGGGCATATTCGGGAGGGAAAGGAAGGTTGCGTTGTCAGCCGTCATCTTCTCCATCCTCTGGAACACGGTGGCCCACAACAAGCACCTCACCCACAACCAGTGGCAGTCTGAGCACCGCAGCGATGAACCTCCCCTATTGTTAATTTTTGGCTATAGTAATAATTTCATAGTTACATTTTTGGGGTAAAATGGCATGACATGTACTCCCTCTGTCCAGATTACCCTGCGTTTTTGAATTGGTCAAGGTCAAACAATTTTTAATTTTGACCAAGCATACAGACAAAAATATCGACATCTATAATACAAAATATTTAGTCATTATTGTAAATATTCATATTTTTGCAATATGCCTAGTCAAACTTTACAAAGATTGACTTCAACTAAATCCAAACGCTGGGTAATTCTAAACATAGAGAGTATCAGCGACTCAGCGTGTAATCAACTCAATATTCTCTAACGAGATGTGTATCCATATTCCCTAGGTAGGTGATATCGTTGCAGATTTTGTCGGTTAGTAATAAAATTGCATCATATTTCATTAACGTCAGTCGTAGGACCGATTTAGACTCTATGCCAATCTTTTTTATCTAAACTTCGTGCATCCAGTAGTACCTAAGAGACAATCAAAAGTTTAAAATGGGCCATCGCACATTTATCGAATTATCACTATGCATGAGTAGGCGATGGGTTGTCAACTGCACACGGTTTTTAAATTTGTGCGCCATGCATAGGGTTCACAATCGAGATGGTCGTTGCTTCTCATGGGGAACTAGGTTGAGATGCAACTTTCCGAGGGGATTCATTGCAAAATGGTAAAAGATGGCAAGAAACACGGGTTGATTTACAATTTTAGGGGCTAAAATGCAAAAGGGACAGCGTAGCTCCGGTCGGTGAACCTTATTATATACTACTCCTCCGTTTTTTTAATATAAAATGCATGCACATGTATCTGAAAATGTTTTAATTTGTATGTGCACTCTTTTTAGTGTAAATCTATTCTTTTTTGCAAAGGAAAGGCTGATTATATTAACCACAGTCCATTACAGAAAGGTCCAGCACAACAACGAAAATTACAACAAGGTCCTTCCTGGCCTCCGTCTTCGTCAACGCCAGCAAGCCGCTCCGACGGCGCGCCGCCGCAACGCCTCTCTTCAGCCTTGGACTAGAGGCGTCCCCATGCGGTCGGGAAGTCGTCGGTCCTCGAACTCCGCAGAGCCTCCACCTTGCTCCGTCGAGTCGAACGCTGTGGTCTCCATCGTCAGCTCCTTCCACTTCTACACACGGCCGGCGCCGCCGCTCCACGGTCGCCGGTGAGGGGAAACCCCGCAGCACAAATCCGAAGATCTGCGAGCAGGGAGAAGGCAGCAGCTCCACGCCAGACCTCCACAGAGACCCGGCGCCGGAGAGGAAGAGTGCCGCCGCAAAACTCCGCATCAGCCGCGCCGCCAGCTCCCGGCGCCACCAACTGGAGACCTACCCGAGCCTACGCTGTACACTAGACGAGATTCGAGGCTCCCCCACCCTCCCGCCGCCGAGGCGGCCGACGGAGAGAGGGGGACCCGGCGAATCGCCGCCGGTGAGGTGGTTCGAGCGGTGGGATCCAAGAAATCGCCCTTCTCTCCTGTAGCGCGAAGGGATAAGGCCAAGGCTCCTACTCTCGATATTAGTGTAAATCTATTCAACATATATAACAGCTAAAACATCTTATATTTAAAAACAGAGAGTAGCTCTGTTCAAATTGTACTACGTCTTCAAGATGGATAGATAGAGCTGGTAGTAGATAGAAAATAGATAGATTAAGATACATTGAGTAGACATAAAATAATTGAATGTGGTGAAGAACAGCACCACCGCTGCTGCTTCGACGAACATGATAGTTGACCGCGGAAGTCAACCGTTAGTCCCCTTGCCACCTGCTATATAAACGACACCACGATCCAGATCACATTTCATGCACACTTCACACTTGAAGCATCCACTGTTCCCCACCGAACGAAGCCAATCAAGCTCGAAGCCTGTTGCCATGGCCGCCCAGCTCTCGTACCTGCTGCTCCTAGTGGTGGTACCGCTCCTCTACCTCGCGGTCGCTCGTCGCTGGAGGTTCGGCTCCGGCCAGCGGCTGCCCCCGTCGCCGTGGGCGCTGCCGGTGATCGGACACCTGCACCACCTCGCTGGGGAGCTCCCGCACCGCGCCCTGCGCGACCTGGCGCGGCGCCACGGCCCGCTCATGCTGCTCCGCTTCGGGGAGCTCCCGGTGGTCGTCGCCTCATCGCCGGACGCCGCACGGCAGATCATGAAGACCCATGACGTGGCCTTCGCGACCCGTCCCGTCGGGCCCATGTTGCGCCGTGTGTTCCAGGGCGCCGACGGCCTCGTCTTCACGCCCTACGACGACGCGTGGCGCCAGCTCCGCAAGATCTGCACCGTCGAGCTCCTCAGTGCCCGTCGCGTACACTCCTTTCGCCCCGTCCGCGAGGACGAGCTCGGCCTACTCCTCCGCTCCGTTGCGTCGGAGGCATCCGCGGCAAGGCCGGTGAACCTGTCCAAGATGATCGCGGCGTTCGTCGCGGACTCCTCGGTGCGCGCCGTCATCGGCTGCCGGAGGGCGGAACGAGACACGTTCCTCAGGCTGCTAGAGGAGGCGTTCAAGGTCATGCCGGGGATGAGCCTGCCGGACGTCTTCCCTTCGTCCCGTCTCGCGATGCGCCTCAGCCGCGTCCCAGGCGAGTTCGCACGCCGCCGCAACGCCATGTTCGGCTTCGTCGACACTATTATCCAGGAACGCCGGGAGAGCAGAGCTGCCGCCGCTGAGGAACACGAGGACTTGCTTGACGTGCTCCTGAGGCTCCAGAAGGAGATGGACTTCCAGTACCCCCTCACCACGCTCAACATCAAAGCCGTCATCATCGTAAGCTCTCGTTACTACAATCAGCAAGATGAAGCTACCATTCTCCATGTTCACTTACTATGCTTCTCTCGCAGGACTTGTTTGCTGCGGGCAGTGAGACATCATCGACGATGCTGCAGTGGGCGATGGCCGAGCTGATGCGTAACCCAACCGTCATGCGGAAGGCGCAAGAGGAGGTCCGTAGAGAGCTCGTCGGCCACGACAAGGTGACGGAGGACCGCCTGACGAACCTGCACTACCTGCGGTTCGTCATCAAGGAGACGCTGCGGCTGCATCCCGCGGGGGCGCTGGTGCCGCGGGAGTGCCGCAGCCCGTGCGAGGTGCTCGGGTTCGACGTGCCCCAAGGCGCGATGGTGCTGGTTAACGCGTGGGCGATCGGCAGGGACCCAGCACACTGGGACGCGCCGGAGGAGTTCGTCCCGGAGAGGTTCGGGGAGCAAGGTGGCAGCGCCGGTAGGGACTTCAAGGGCGCGGACTTTGAGTTCACGCCCTTCGGTGCCGGCAGGAGACGGTGCCCTGGCATGTCGTTCGGCCTGGCGCACATTGAGCTCGCGCTCGCCGCGCTGCTGTTCCACTTCGACTGGGAGCTTCCGGACGGGATGGTCCCCGAGGAGATGGACATGACCGAGGTGGCCGGGCTCGCCACGCGACGGTGCTCTGACTTGCTTGTGATCGCCGTCCCCCGTGCCCTGCTGCCGATAGATCAGTAAAGTATGGCATCGTGTGTATGTGCCGGGTGTAGTCGTTTTCTTCAGAGGGTGTCTGTCGTGTGTACCATGGTTTGTTGTCTTGTGAATTGTGTTCGTATTTCTTCATTGCCAATGTATACCAGAAATATATTTTAATTAGACTATGGTGTGGAACACACATGACAAGTAATCTATCTCTGTATCTAATAATAATATAGCTACACCTATATCTTATCTATTTCTATGTCTATCCCTATGTCTATACCTAATAATAATCTAGCTATATCTATATCTAATACTAAAGACAACAAATTTTCGGTGGTTTGGTATGATACGTCAACTAAATTATCCCTAAAGTCGTACATATACAATAGTTCCACCCGTAAGTAAAAAGGTTCCACTGGTTACAAACGAGAATTTCTCCTCTCACTACAAGAAAAGTGTAACACCCCAAATTTTGGAACTAAGAAAAACTTTGTTTTACAAGGCCCAAAATTTAGAACCAACAAAAACTTTTTGAAAAGCTGCACTAATGTTTGTGTTTCCCTTGTTATTGCTCTGTTTGACCTTGTGTGACTCGTTGATTAAGTTGTTTGACCAAAAATTATTAACCTAAATATATCAAGCCTTGGTGATCATGTCATGACAAGAAAAATAATCCATATATCCTTTCCACTCTTATTTTTGCCAAATTCTATTTCAATAATACCTTGTTTTAGCAACAACCAAAAATACATATTAATTGGGAAAGCAAAAGTATTTATAAAAATAAGTCTTTCTAAAACTATGGAGATCTATATATTATCTCCCACCTATATTTCAACATTGATATTTTCTAGTATTTAGCACTTATTTTCAAAACCTCTATTTTGACATCCTTTGAAAATAACACTAGTGGGAAACATATCATCCCATATATTTTCTCTAGCATAACCTTTGACATATAAAATTATTAGCTGAGCATCCTTAACATCATCTTGTCATGGTTAAAGTGTGATCACCCAAACACATAAATATGTTGAGAGTTCTGAAAATTGTTGACTACCTTATGCCTGTGATTTGACTTGTGCTGACTTATGTGTGTGTTGATCATTTTATGTTTGTGCCTTGCTTATCTTGATTTCTTGATTTCTTGAGTGGATTGTTTCCTTGTTGATCTTGTTACTTGTTTGCATTAATTAAAATTTGAACTCAAGAATAAATTGGAGACCATGACACTACTTGTCATGTGATCTAAATTCATAAAAATTTACAAATCAATATTTCCTTTTACAAAAATCCAGAGGAGAGATGATATGAACTCTCACCTATTATTCTTATATCTTCCCTCTCAAAAACATATATTCAAAAGCTTATATTTCGAATTCTATTCTTTCTTTGATTCTTTAAATTATCAAATACACCAATTTATACTTCAACAATAAATTCAAAGAAGAACCACAATCCTTGATAAATGAATAAAGATCAAATCATAAACAACATTCATACAAATTCAAATTTAAATCTCACACAGGAGTTCTGTCGAACACCTAGTGTGCAGAGAATTGAATTCACTCGAATTCGAGATGAACCTGAGCCAAATTCACTTGTTTTTCACTCAAACCTCTCACAGCTCACTCACTCTCACTCGCCCTCACTCACCAGTGCACTTGTGCACGAGGTTCGGCCACGTTAGCCAGCTGAACGCCGGCCACGCCGTCGTCTCTCACCCCGGTCGTCCCCACCTGCAAAAGAGAAAGAAAAGGAGGTGTGGCACTGGCCAGCACCGCGCCACCCCACTGCCCCTGCTCCCCACTCCCGTTGGGCAAGGCCATGCACGCGAGAGCTCGCCTCTGCCGACTAAAATCGTCCACGTCCTCCCCCGCTCGCCATGCCCATGGACACCACGGTGTCCACGACCACCACTGAACCCCAGCAAGCACCACTCGACGTGGCCTCGCCTGCTCCTGGACTCGGCCCCGTGGACATGCCCACGCCACGTCCTCCACCCCGCACTGCCTCCAGCATTCCGTCGAGCACCGTTCGTGCGTCCACGGACACCTACCACCCCAAGCTCGTCATGGCCGCACCTCTGCACACGACGCACGCCCTTGACCCCTAACGCCGTCCGTAGACGTTGCAGAACTGCCCAGACCACCAATGGCGCACCTCCGCGTCGCCGAGCTCGCTCGCAAGCCGTACCTACCACGCCGGACCTCCGGCTATAAAATCCCCCGCCCTGGACTCACAACTCGTCACTCCTGCTCTCTGCTCTCTCCCTCTTGCTCCATTCTCTCCAGTGCATCTCCAGTAGGCGAGCACGCCGCTGCGGCTCACTGCTGCCGTAGCCAAGCACGGCCAGGCACTGCCGGAGTCGAGGTCGATGTCGACCATGGCCATGTCGTGCCCCTCTCCCCTTTCTTCTCCCTCTCCCTCGCATTAGCACCTCCATTAAAACCGACCTCACACGCCGCGGTTTCCCCCTTTTCCATGCACAGGAGTGCCGCCAGGACGTCGCCGGAGTTCGGACAAGGCCGAGAACGCCGTCGAGATCGTCGCCGGCAACTAGGCCATCCTCGACGCGCACGAGTCCTACCCCGAGCTTCCCCAGGCCGCCTCAGCCGATTCCGACCGTCTCCGACGCCTCCCAAGCCCTCTAGATGAGCCTCCGGCCCGCCTCCGTCGTCTCTGGCCACGGCGGCGCCTCCGATTTAAGGTCGCCGCCGGCGCGCCCTCTCCCAGCCGTTGGATCGCGATCCAACGTCAGCTTACCTGTTCAGTTTAGTTAAGCCGCTGACGGGACGGTCCCACCCGTCAGGGTTTTAACCTTTTTTCACGCGCGGGGAAAATATAAAGCTGGGCCAAGCCCAGTGGGCTGGTAGCCTTCTCGGCCCAGTTATTTTTTTTTTCTCTCCTCTTTAGAATTTAGGATTTAACAGAGAACTTTTTAATCTGTATGCATGTTTAAAATTCAATATCTCGAGATTTATAAGTCCAAATAATATGAATCAAAACTCTCTGGAATGCTTGTGAAATTTTCTGTGCATCTAAGCTAGTTTCACCTTGTTTTGATTAATATTAAATGCATGCTAATTAAAACCGTACACAAATGTAATTAGCTTAACATGGGTGTTGTATATTTTCTGTTAGTCCAAATTTAGTAAATCCAATTTTTTTAGCTTAGTATTACAGTAACTTAGCTACCTTAATTTTTGTAGAATTTATTATGCAACTATAATTGTTTAGCAATTGATTGAAGATTGTTAGCTCTTCTTCACTAGAACATTTTTAGTGGTTAAATGGTTAATCCAATTGAGTTGAAACCAATTGTGTTAGCTTCTAGTACTAAAAGAGAACCCACGTCTAGCCTTGAATAATTGTTTGGTTAGCAGAACATTTTATGTGCAAGGTTTAGTAAAGATGTTGTATTCTGCCTTTAATAACAAGAAGTGATTTAAGTGCCTTCACTAGAATATTGTTGTTGTGTTATGTGATGCATGTTTAGGTGTTGTTTCATGCTTGTTTATGTTGCTCGACTTGCAAGTGTATGTTAGTATTGTTAGTAGGTTTGATTTGAGTTAGTCTTGTGTTGTTAAGTGGTGATTAAAAACCTTAATAATTGTTTAGTTATGCTTGAGTTGTTTGATAACTTACATGAGCTTAATAACCACTTTCAAACTAGAAATGTTAGCTACTGGTTGTTTAAGTTTATTAATAATGCTTAGCCTTGCAAGTTAGTAGTAATGCCTTAAAATTGCCTAATCACTCCTTTAACCCTTTTTGTAGAAAATAAATGTTGTTGTAGTTGGCAACCTTGTTTTGTAAATATTGGTCTTGCACCATGCTTGTTGATTGTTAGTTGCTTCCTGTCAAACCCTATCTTAGTAAAGGGTTTTGACCTAAAGAGTTTACTTGATTACTTAACTTTTGTCTGAAGTATTTCCTGTTTAGGAAAGGTGCTTGGTGTTTACTTTTAGCTAAAGTAGTTTTGTGCTCTATGTTTATAGCATGTTTGTGGTGTCATATTTCCGTTAGTATGATGCCCATGAGTCTATGACTTGATAAAAGGGCTTGTTAGGAAGCACTGCTTTGTTAGCAGAGGATGAAACTTGTATTAAGTGTCCTCCAATTAAGTTTAACTAGTGTCTTTGGTTGTTTAGAAAATGTGCTTAGTTGGTTGCTTGAATGATTAATTTTATGCTTGTGATTTGTTACTTGTTGTGTATCATTTGTGGTTTTGTTTGGTGTATTGAGTGTTGTTTATTTCCCTGTTTGCGACGCTAGGTATTGACGCTACCGGAGTCGCCGATGAAGAGGATTTATTTGAGAAGTGTGGGAATTCATTTATATTGATCAACAAGGAGAAGTCCAGGGATATTATGTTGAAACCAGGCAAGCTACTTTCTGAGCTTTGCACCCCATTTATATGATGCATCGATATTTTGAGAATGCGTGATTTATTCAAAGCAACTTGTTTTCGAAATTATATGAAAAACTATTTTGCCACATAGCTATATAAGCACACTATAGTTCTCATCAAATTATAGGATGGGAAAAATGTTTCTTTCAAAAACTCCTTTGTGGTATCCTTGGTTGGATATCGGTATGCCGAAGGGTCGGCAAGATGAGAAGTGGACAGTGTTGGTTTTATTTAAAAGCTCATTGTGTCTGGGTACTTACGTCGACCAACCTAACTTCTGCGACCACTCCTACCCCAAATATGGGACAGGGCTTAGTCATATAGTTTGCTCATTTTAGTATGGGATGCCTCAACAACGGAGGTGACTCCTGACATGGGTATGCCTATCGGGTACCCTACCATGAGGGTACCTGGTGCACGTATCGACTAGACCCAACTATCAGAGCCTACATGAAGCCCATGAAGGGAGGCCCACGAAGATGGAGTATCCTCCAAGTTTGGCGAAGCAATAGTCGGTTTAGAGTTTCCTTACTTGTAAATCGAGTCGGTTACGAACACCGAGACCCAGCCTATTATTTAAGGACTGGGAGGGCCATCGAACCAGACCACGTACTTTCAGAGCCACCAAAACCCTAGCGAGATCGACATCTCGCCGGGACTCTTGTAACCATCATATTCACAAAGCAATAACAGACAGGCAGGACGTAGGGGTGTTACCTCCACACGAGGGCCCTGAACCTGGGTAAAATCTTTGCCCTGCTTGTCAGCGACGATACTTCCAGCTCTACCACGTTCTCTCCCCCATATTCATAACCTAGGGACCTTAACCATGGGTCTTGATGAGTCTACCCCTCGTCAACTCCGTTCCATGAGGGGGATGGTTCAGTGAACTAACCCTGACCTGGGTCCTCGCTCACAAATGGATGAGGAGGATAGAAGTTGCCACCATACAACGCCAGACAGAACTACGAGTCCTCACATTTAGGTTCCGAAGGGCTGGACTAAGTCATCCGCAGACGCAGCCGCTCGCAGGCCTGCACAATTCCCATGCACGGTAACCATGCCGGATGGGGTCACAACCTTGACAATCACGGAGGAGATGGCAGCAAAAGCAGATAAAGTCATAAAGGAGTGCACAATGATGCCACCAAATTCCACCCCAGAGGAGATGTTGACCTTCCAGTACTTCAACTGGCAGGAGTCAATTCGACTGCAAAACTACCGAGCGACGCTCGAGGAGCGCAAAAGGCAAGCCAGCCTCTCGAGTGCCCGAAGAAGGGAGCAATCCCTCGGGTCCACAATGCAACCAACCCCACCTAGGTCGCGGTTGGCAAGCCTTCCAGAACATGAAAGGGTAGCAATCACCCGTAACCTGTCGTTCATGACAGAGGACGCTAATGGAATCCCAGTGCCCAAAACTGCTGCGGGTGCATTATTCTCCGTAGGTGCTTACCTCAAGGCAATGCAACCTCCGGCGAATGACCCTAACGCAGCCCTGCATCGCCAACAACTCAAATCGCTAGCTCTAGCGGCACAGGCTATACAGCCAGAAGAAAAACTCCAGCAAGGAATCGCGATCGCGACATAGTCGACTCACGACACGCAGCACATCATCGCAGTGGTCGCAGCCACCACTCGGATGAAGGAAGGAGAAGCACGCGCCGGCACAGGTCCAGCAGAAGCAGATCTCGAAGATCCTATAGCAGCGATTCATACTCTGATCGTGAACCAGAGCCATGCGGAGCATTGTGCTTCACTCGACGCATCCGTGAGACGCGGATGCCCAAACGGTTCAAGTTGACAGGCGAACAACCCAAGTACAACGGTCGCCAAGAACCTTCTGGGTGGTTAGAAGATTACAGACTCGCCGTGGCATGCCAGCGTGGCACGAACACCACGGCGATGCAGTACATACGACTTATGCTCGAAGGAACTGCCCGCGACTGGCTCAAGTCGCTCCCTCCATCATCATACGACTCGTGGGACGATTTCCGCAGAGACTTCATCAAAAACTTCGAGCCTCTGTGTGAGCGCCCGAAGACATTCGAGGAATTAAGGACATGCACTCAACGATCAGACGAGTCGTTGAGATCATACATACGGCGGTGGACCGAAATACGCAATTCGGTTGGCAAAGTGTCAGAAGACAGGGCCATGGATGCCTTCATACAAGGTCTCGCCAGGAAGGACTTCAAAGAGGCACTTGGTCGTGAAAAGCCAACCTCCCTGGCTGACCTCATCAAAGTTGCGACTGAGTGGGCAGATGGAGAGGATTCTGTACGCAGATCCCGTGCTTCCCCACACGCGACAACTACGAAAGCGGCAGTCGAGGCCGCAGAGATTCATACAGAGAAGATCGCAGGCGCAAACGTTCCAAACGTCCTTACGACGATAACAGACCCGAGTTCATGGCGGCTGGATACACACAACCCGGGAAGACCAAGATAGAAGCAATCGACGCTCGGATGATCGACGGGACAGTCGAGATCGCGAGCAGCGGAGCGACAGCTACAAAAGGCAAGAATGGCGCAAACGCAGCGACGCAAAACCCGAGCGGTCATTCGAGGAAAAGATGGACGACTGGTGCAGATTCCACCTCTTCAAGGGGGACGACGGAAAACTACGCTCCAATCACACCCTAAGGAACTGCAGGGAATTCGACCAAATGGCGACTGACTACATGATACGACTCAAAAGGTACGGCCCAGCACCTGCTCAGCCCACGCCTGCACCCGCACCACAGCCGAACGCTGTGCCCGCTCTCATGGCGCCACAGCCGCCACCGCAACCACCACCACAGCCTGCTCCAGGCGCAAACCTCGCAGGTGCCATACAACCCGTACTACGGGCGGAAGATGATCAATATCCACAGCCCCACGGGCAGATGTACATGATACAAAAGGGTCGCCCTCCAACAGGCAGCAAAAGCTAATCACTCGACAGTGAACATGGCTGTCATGGCACCTCCTGCCGTGCCGAATTTCTGAAGGGATCGGAAACCATCATAAGCTTCAGTCGAGAGGATCATCCCCCAGCTGTAGTTCGACCAGGGCACGCGGCTCTGGTACTCGACGCGCAAATAGGAGGCTACGCCATGACCAAGGTCTTCATGGATGGAGGCAGCGGCATAAACATCATCTTCGCGGACACGCTCCGCAAAATGAACAGGTCAGTCGAAAACCTCCCAAAATCTTCAAATACCTTCCACGGTATTGTTCCTGGCAAAGCAATTAGCCCAGAAGGCACCATACAACTCGACGTTACGTTCGGGGACAAAGCCACTTCAGGACAGAGTCGATTGAGTTCGAGGTCGTCGACTGGAAATCACAATACCATGCTATTCTTGGTCGCCCGACGTTTGCTCGATTCATGGCGGTGCCACACTATGCGTACCTCACGCTGAAGATGCCAGGACCAAAGGGAGTCATCACTGTCCGTGGAAACTTTCAAAGGTCCGATGCTTGCGACCGCGAGTTCAGCAAAATCTCCGAGATGTTCGGGGTGGAAGAATCACTCGCCGACTTGGCGATTACCAACGACCGCACACTCCTTCCAGAGCATAAGAAGTTGGCAGTCGACAGATCCTTCAATGCTACAAATGACACAAGGTCGCATCAGGTGCACCCGACCGATCCGTCCAAGACAGTCAACATATCTTCGAGCCTGCCTATCGCATAGGAAGGCGCGCTCGTCGAATTCCTCCGTGAGAACTGGGAAATATTTGCGTGGTGTCCAGCCGACATGCCAGGTATTCCCAGGGAATTCGCCGAGCACTCTCTCCAATTGTTTCCAGATGCAAAGCCAGTCAAGCAAACGATGCGTCGAATCTCCGGCCCAAAGCGAACCGCAGTCGAATCTGAAGTCGACCGGTTACTCGCAGCAGGATTCATTAGGGAAATCAAGAAATCACAATGGGTGGCCAACCCCGTACTCGTAGAAAGAAGCATACAGACATCCTTCGGATGTGCGTGGACTTCACAGCGCTGAACAAGTGCTGTCCAAAGGATCACTTCCCGCTACCCGAATCGACCAGATCGTCGACTCCACCGCCGGATGCGCACGACTCTCCTTTCTGGATGCTTACTCAGGTTATCACCAGATAAGGATGAAGCAAGAAGACGAAGAAAAAACGGCGTTCATAACCCCACTCGGGGTCTACTGCTACACAACTATGCCCTTTGGGCTCAAAAACGCGGGTGCAACATACCAGCGCATGATGCAGGACTGCCTCAAAAAGCAAATCGGACGCAACGTCCAGGTCTACGTGGATGACATTGTCATTACCACAAGGGAAGAACACACACTACTCGACGATTTGAGGGAGACGTTCGCAAACCTCAAACGCTTCCATATCAAGCTCAATCCTAAGAAGTGTACGTTCGGCGTTCCAGCCGGGCAGCTCCTAGGGTACCTAGTCTCTGCCCGTGGAATCGAAGCAGACCCGGAGAAAATACAGGCCATCCTCACAATGCAAAGGCCTTCAAAGCTTCATGATGTGCAGAAACTAGCAGGACGAGTAGCAGCGCTCAGTCGATTCATCAGCAAACTGGGTGAAAAGGCTTACCATTCTATCGACTGATGAAGAAGGCGGACAAGTTCGAGTGGACGCCAGAAGCTGAAGCAGCCTTCACAGATCTCAAGCGGATCCTCACAAGCCCTCCGATCCTCGTCGCACCTAAGGAACGGGAACCACTCTACCTGTATGTCTCGGCTACAAACAGGGTGGTGAGCACCGTACTGGTAGTCGAACGCATGGAGGAGGGGCACATCCAAAGCATACAACGTCCAGTCTACTACCTAAGCGAGGTTCTCTCCATATCAAAACAGCGGTACCCGCACTATCAAAAGCTGGCATACGCTGTATTCATGTCCTCAAGGAAGTTGACACACTACTTCACCGAGCACCCGATCACCGTGGTAAGTAACTCAGCAATCGGTGATATCCTCACAAACCCCAATGCAACGGGTCGAGTCGCAAAATGGCTCATCGAGCTGGCTCCAAGAGACATCAAGTACGAGCACCCGAAGGCTATCAAAGCACAAGTCCTACCCGACTTCACAACCGAGTGGATAGAGGCCCAATTACCTGGAGCACCAGACGTGTCCAATTCCTGGACCATGTACTTCGATGGGTCCAAGAAACACGAAGGCGCAGGCGCAGGCGTCATCCTCATATCACCAAAAGGGGACAAGCTACGTTATGTTTTGCAGATGGGATTCAAACTACCCTCCAATAACGAGGCTGAATACGAGGCCTGATCCATGGCATGCGGATGGCAAAAGCACTTGGGTGCACTCGATTGATGATCTACGGCGACTCCAATCTCGTGGTGCAGCAAACAATGAAGGCCTGCGACGCAATCGCGGACAACATGATCGCTTATCGCGACCTGTACAACACACTGGAGGGCAGCTTCGAGGGCTGTGAGTTGAGGCACATAGGAAGGGAAAGTAACGAAGAAGCAGACATGCTAGCCAATCTTGGCTCAACTGGCGCACAAATTCCACCTGGTGTCTTCCTCGAGCGCATCGAACACAGATCTATCAAGGAGAAACGAGAGCCTCCTCCGTCGACTACGCCACCCAAAAGCAAAGTGCCTAGCACAGAGGACCCCCCAGTCGAGGTATTTCTCATTGAGCCAACTGGACTCAACCTTTTCTGGCTTACATACTCCGTGGCGAGCTACCAGATGACATAACCGAGTCCCGACGCGTGACTCGAAGATCAAAAGCATACACCGTTATCAACGGCGAGTTATACAAGCGCAGCATATCAGGTATGTTCCAAAGATGCATCGCATTCGAAGATGGCCAAGCCATACTTCGAGACATTCATGCAGGTACCTGTGGGCATCACGCCAGCAGTCGATCACTCGTAGCCAAAGCCTTTCGCGCAGGGTTTTACTGGCCTACAGCACTCAAAGACGCGGAGGACATAGTCAAAAGGTGCGTCGGCTGCCAGAAATTCGCAACAAGGCCGCACGCACCCGCATCGGCGTTGAAGACTATACCGCTGGCCTGGCCTTTCGCCCAATGGGGGCTCGATATGGTTGGGCCACTCAAAAAATCATCGCATGGCGGGCATACTCACCTACTGGTGGCAGTCGACAAGTTCACAAAGTGGATCGAGGCGGTCCCCATCACAAATTCGACTGCTACTACGGCAGTCAACTTCATAAAGAGCATCATCTACCGCTTCGGTGTCCCAAACAGTATCATCACTGATAACGGCACAAACTTCACGGCTGAGGAGTTCAAAACCTTCTGCAAAGAGCAGGACATTACGCTCAACTACGCATCCGTGGCACATCCACAATCCAATGGCCAAGTCGAAAAGGCCAACGGACTTGTGACGAGTGGGATCAAGAAGCGCCTCCTGGTGCCACTCAAAAGAGCTGCGGGTGCTTGGGTCGAAGAACTACCATCTGTGCTATGGAGCCTACGCACAACTCCCAACACTTCTACGCAGTTCACCCATTCTTCATGGTCTATGGTGCAGAGGCAATTCTGCCATCAGATGTAAGGTTCAATGCGCCACGAGTTGAAGCATACAATGAAGAGACGCGGAAGAAGCACTCGAAGATGCAGTCGACTTGCTCGATGAGCGCGAGACACGGCCTTGGCCCGCACAGCTGTTTACCAGCAGATCTCCGCAACTACCATAGCCGTCGACTGCGAACCAGGTCCTTGTTGTGGCGACCTGGTTCTTCGACTGAAGCAAAAGAAGGTGCACAAGCTCGCTTCCCCATGGGAGGTCCCTTCATCATCACGGAGGTCCTTGGTGGAGGCGCATATCGACTGAAGCACGCGAAGACAGGCGAACTCTCTCATAATCCTTGGAACGTTGCGCATCTGCGCCGTTTCTACGCATAAAGTGCTCACAGTCATACAATGTAATAGGCTATATGTCGGATGGCTGCAGGTTTCAGACGCGCTCTTTTCCTTACCAGGGTACCTAAGGGGACTGGAAGGTTTTTAATGAGGCGGCCTGCAGCCTAACATTCAAAAGAGGAATAAAATCAATGTTCCTTCGACTTCTTTGTGACTACTACCCGCATAATTCATACCTTAACCGCACCCGAAACCCTCGGGGGCTGTGTTATGATCAAATGAGCTCTCGCTCTTGCAGAAACACAATGCCTTAGCCGCACCCGAATGCTCGGGGGCTGCGTAACAAGGATCCAAACAAAAACACAAAAACTCTGCAGCCGCACTCGAATACTCGGGGGCTGCACAGTCATTGGTTCACAACCAACCATATTTCACAAACCCCGCTCGACTGACTCGGGGGCTCGACAAAAAATCAAAGTATACAAACTATACAATATACAAAGAGTCAAAAATTACACTCGGGGGCTGCCCCCTATACAAAAATTGCACTCGCAAACTATTCTAATCCTCAGGCTCGTCCTTTACGGGCAGCTCGGGACCGCAAAGCTGTTCGCGAGTGCACTCGATTAGTGTCTCCGCAGCTGGATCGTGTCATCCAGGTCTTTTGTTCGAGAACCTCTCCGGCTGCAGGTGTCCGCAACACCAACCTTGGTTTTCGACTACGCATATACGCCATTGCAGCGTTGGCTCCAATCACAAGTCTCTGAGACAGCAACTCTCGAATGGGATTTGTTTGACGGAAGATGTTCAACAAAGCACGAATCCCTTGTGGTTGTGGCCCCGCAGGAAAAAGAGTCTCGTTCAGGCGAATAAACGCTGCCCGGCATAACTCCAGCAGTTCAGCACTTCGCCAGACGCGATCCTTCAGGGTGGCGAGTATGCGGGCATGGTACCTATCAAGCCAAAAGTGTTGACGCCCAGTCGTAGGGTCGTCAACCACGCTATCCAGACGCCCTTCCACGCGAATCTTTTCAGCCTGGAAGTTGTCGACAAAGCCTACAAACACGGGCGCACCAGTCAGATCAAAAGGACAATAGCTACGCAAAAAGCTTGTAAACAGAGCAAGACTCGAACTTACACTCGAGTTGCCTGTTCACAAGATCCATCTCCCCGAGCACATATTCCTCGCGTTGGGTGGCCAACGCGGGTCTCGCCCTCAATCGATTCAGCTCAGCCTGGGCGTCCTTCAGATCTTGCTCCATTCTCACAAATTTGGCCTTCATATACTCCATCACCTTGGCATCATTTACCATTGACCCTGGGATCGGGTGGTGATTGGAGCCTGCGAGGAACTAGTCGCAGTAGCAGGTTCTCGTGACTGTTCAAAGAGCATAATCACAAACACAAAGTTTGTGTCAGAAGCTAAAACTCATGTCATAAGCATACAACTCTTCGAGTGAAAGACATTAGCAAAAGACTGTTTGCATAAACAAGGTAGCACAAACAAAGCGCAGACTCGCGCAGTTCAGAAGGTATCATTACAAGGCATAAAACAAAAGGGTACAGCTACCCTAAACCTAAGATTCGATTTCCTAAGCAGACGATTGGCAGTCTCGAGTGCCCGGCGCTCCATGGTGTCATAAAAACCTCGGCCAGTCGCGCGGCGGCTCCGCTCACCCCCTTCAGAGAAATGGGCTTCCCATCTGGCTTCCGAGGGAACGCAGACAGTGCTGCCTCGTAGTCGCAATCTATCCCATGTCCCATAAGAAGCTTGATGGTGGACTCGGATCCGCGTACCGTGTTGGCGCGAGCGAAACCCGCCATGGTGGACGTCCCGGGGCCAAACACGTCGGCGAAGTCGTCCCGTCGACGGCACTACGCCAGTCGGGAACACCACCTTGTATACAGCGCCAAGTGTGCTCGTCGATTTGGCGAGTGCTTCTTTCGCCTGGTTGCATAGGCGCCTAAGCCGCCCACAGCCTGTTCCAGCGAAAGATCGTCACTCGCCACGTCCGCAGAGGCCGGTGCGCCAACAGCTTCTGCACAATTCAAAAAGGCAAAAGTCATTTCATGACACTCGACAGTTATATCGTCATATCAAAAGGAGAAAAGATTACTCACCTCCCATGACCTGCGCGAGTGCCGCGAGCTGGTCAGCATATCCTCGCTCGCGTGCAGCGGCTGAGTTGGTGGCGGCAGCCAGCTCTTTCTTCGACTCTTCGCGCTGCGCGGCGAGTGTCTTCCAGCTCCTTCTTCTCGCCTGGCCCAGCAAAATCACGTGCATTCAATACTCGACAAAATCAAGCATTGCAAAAAGAAATTCAGCAAAACAAAAGCAAAAAGGAGAACTCACGACTGAGCCGCTCTAGCTCGGCGCGCATGGTATCCCTCTCCTGCTCCACCTGGACATAAGCCTTGGCAGAATCTGCCAAGGTGTGGTAGAAGGGCTGCAAGCACACGAATTCAGCAAAAATTCAAACTCTCACAGACCTACAACTAAACGGGTCAAGCAAAAAGCTACTTACGTGGTTCATCCACGGCTCAGGAGCCGCGACTGATGTCCCGACATCTGGAGTTGCCGCCTTGGCTGCCTCAACGACAGCATCAGTGGCCATTGGCTGGGCAGCCTCGTTTCCAGTCGGTGCATAATTCGAGTGCTCCAGGGTTGGAACATTCTCGACTGGAGGAGTCCCAGGCTGATTGTTTTCAGCGCTGTGGGCAACACAACAAAGCAAAAAGACGGTCAGCACAAATATGTGACAGCACAAAATTCTCATATCATACTCAAAACACATACCTGTGTTCCTCATCTCCTCATCTTCGGAGTCGCCAAAAATTGGCCCCAAAGGCTGGGGTACCACTCGACTGAAGAGGAAGAGTTGAGCTTGTTGAGCACGCACGCAAAGGAGCGGCTTGGAAAACAGGTGGTGAGCCTGATTCCTCGTCATCCTCCAAGCCCTGCCCCTCGCGGGTGAACTCACAGCAGAAGGCGCCTTCTTGGCCAGTCGACGCCGCTTCGGTGGCGCGGTATCGACTTCTTGGTCAGAGGTGGCCTTGTCTTCAGATTGGACCTCTTCTGCTGCTTCTCCTCGACCTCCTCCACATGTGAAGTGGTGGCAGAAGGGATGGGCGACTGATCCCCTTTCGGGTCCACCACCTGTGCCTGTGTTTCTTCAGTCTCGCCATTTTCAGGCAGAGGAGGAAGGGAGGCAGCAGTCGAGTGACCCTGCATAGCATACATCACAAATTGCAAAGTCAGAATCAAAAAACACATATCGTAGAAACTACGAGTGGCAAACTATTAAACTACAGACATACCTCAAGCAAAGGGTTTTCCGTCCCGTATGGCGTGACGGGACAATCGATGTTGCAAGGGTCGGCTGTCGTCAGGCTGGTGATGTGGCGCACGTGCGTCACAAGCTCGTTCCTTGACAGTTCCTCTGGGCTCATCCGAGTGGAGTCACTCGCGCCCTCATACGCCCACATGGGGTGCGCTCGGGCACGGAGTGGCCACACTCGCCTCTTTACAAAGGTGGCGATCAAGTGAAGGCCGTGACCTTGTCCAGCAGTCCGTCGATTCGAGTCAGCAAAGGGCGTGCTTCCTCCATTTCTTCGGCTGAGAGCTGGTGATCCCACGCCTTGGTCCTGACGTAAGCCGCAGTCGAGAAGGTGGCGACTCCGTCTTGCTCGACACTCGCATAAAACCACCCTTTCCTCCAGCCTTGCGCGGAGTCGACGGTCTTCAGGCGGAAATAGCGGGTGTCGCTGCGCACCTGGATGCCGCAGCCGCCCACGGGGTAGGTGCGACCACCTCCTCTGTTGGGTCGCACCATGAATATGGTCTTCCATAGCGCCCAGCTGGGTGCGACGCCAAGGAAGCACTCGCATAGCGTGATAAAACACGCAATATGCATAATACCGTTCGGGGTGAGATCGTGGATCTGCACCCCGTAGGCATAAAGGAGGCCACGAACAAAGTCGTGGAGGGGAAGCGAGAAGCCCCTGGACACAAACTCCGCAAAGCAAACGCGCTCGTTGGCGCGTGGTTCGGGGCATACCTCCTTGGGCGATGGAGCGCGGACGGCGAGTTGCTCCGCGGGTGGCAGATATCCCTGCTCGCGGAGCTTGAGCAAATGGGCGTCCTTGATGGTGGACTTCGCCCAATCCCCGCTGTTCTTCTTCAGGGCAGCGGTGGACGCAGATGTACCCGCCACGGTCTTTTTGCCCTTGGCCGCATCGGTCGCGGCAGCGGCAGCAGCACCACGCTTGGAGCCCCACCTTTCGCCATGCAGCAGTGGAGGGTGTGGGAGGCAAAGAGCTTGGGCGCAGGAACAATGGAGGTGGGCGCGAGGAAGAAGATGAGACGAGGGGCGGCGCAGGGAGCAAATGGCAAGTAAAAAACTCTGCCAGCGCCGTCCCCCTATTTACCACAGATCGCAAAATGATCGTAACCGTCAAAACAGATGCATACGCTCCGCGCGAAATCTGGCCATACACGTGGCAGCCATGGAGAGCAACCGTCGCCGGCCACTCCGCCCACTACGCACGAGAATCCAGGAAACCATCATCACGCCCCGTGAAAATCGCGCCAGAACGGTCAAATCAAGTCCACGCGGCGTCATCCCTGGTCAGCTCTGCAGAAACGGGCCCACAAACAGGGTCACGTCTTATCAAACATCACCAAGCACGCCACCGCTTGTCAGAGATGGCAGTCGCAAAATGCGTCATTGCTGACGTTGTTTCATCCTTCAGAACTGGCATAAAAGTCACTCGATGATATCTTCGGGTGGTCTCTCGCATAAGTCTCGGTTGGTTTTTAGCAAAGTCATAGAGGCCAGTCGAAATTCTTTCGACTGCAGTATCATACTCCCATCGGGAGCGTATCAAAAAATTTCTTTGACTAAAATGTGCAGGGTAAAAGATTTTGAGATTATCCTCCATTGCAAGCAATAAAGCACAATCTCGGGGGCTACTCCCATCGGGAGCGCTGTCGCGCACCCGATAGAATAATGGCAAAAGTGTCAGTCGACGAAACATTCGACTAAGTTCATAAGCAAAATCACACTCAAAATATTCCCGAGTTGATCCGACGATCCTTGGATGCTGCATGCATAGTGCAAAGGTAAGACCCACCGATCAGTCGAGCTGGGCTAAGGACCGCTCCAGCAGCGTTATCCTTAAATTTTCCGTGTCAGCAGACATGATGAATTATCCCCGACGGACGCGTTGGGTTGATTCAAAATTATACTGCAGTTCGATTCCGTAAGACCTCAACGGCTGTTTCGAGTCTGTCCAGTTTGTTCCAGATTCGAGTCCGGGGACTCGAGTTTGATTGAAAGCTAGTATGGTTTTGCCACAAATGGTAGTTAACTGGCCCCGATCCGTCGTGTGTGCCGGGCCTGCTAAGCTAATATCCCTTGACTATCATAAGCAAAAACTCATAGTCGATGAAACACTCGACATAGCCAACATGTGCTATTTCATAAGAATTCTAAATACAGATGTAAAAAATATAACGTGCATGATGTATGAGTCCATGCCCGACTCTTCGAATCAGACAAGTACTCGGGGGCTACTGACATGGGTATGCCTATCGGGTACCCTACCATGAGGGTACCTGGTGCACGTATCGACTAGGCCCAACTATCAGAGCCTACATGAAGCCCATGAAGGGAGGCCCACGAAGATGGAGTATCCTCCAAGTTTGGCGAAGCAATAGTCGGTTTAGAGTTTCCTTACTTGTAAATCGAGTCGGTTACGAACACCCGAGACCCAGCCTATTATTTAAGGACTGGGAGGGCCATCGAACCAGACCACGTACTTTCAGAGCCACCAAAACCCTAGCGAGATCGACATCTCGCCGGGACTCTTGTAACCATCATATTCACAAAGCAATAACAGACAGGCAGGACGTAGGGGTGTTACCTCCACACGAGGGCCCTGAACCTGGGTAAAATCTTTGCCCTGCTTGTCAGCCGACGATACTTCCAGCTCTACCACGTTCTCTCCCCCATATTCATAACCTAGGGACCTTAACCATGGGTCTTGATGAGTCTACCCCTCGTCAACTCCGTTCCATGAGGGGGATGGTTCGGTGAACTAACCCTGACCTGGGTCCTCGCTCACAAATGGATGAGGAGGATAGAAGTTGCCACCATACAACGCCAGACAGAACTACGAGTCCTCACATTTAGGTTCCGAAGGGCTGGACTAAGTGTCGATGGAATGTGTCGTAGCGGCAGGGTCCTGTACTAACGTGACCAAAGGAAAGGCTATGGTCGGTAACCCAACTTCGCATACACCTTGTATGGCGGGACGTGACTGACACGATGGGTTACCGAATGGGTGTGGGTAAAGCGTACTATCTCTGCAGAGTGTAAAACTATTCGAATAGCCGAGTCCTTGGTCATGGACAGTTGGGAGGCCCTACCGAGATCATGAGCAAAGTGTTGAGTTTTGAAAACCAAATGAGTTTATACGACAGCTATACTAAAGGACCTGTATGAGCTTGTCGGTGTTGTTCGACCATGAAGGGCTATGGTCGGGAAAAAGAGGAGTTTTTGGAAAAATGATCATGATGGCTATTTCTAGAAAAGTTCTAAAATTCTTCTTACCCTTTTTCAACAAAGAATACATAGATTTCAAAGCAAAGTTTTCCTAATCAAAAGTCTATTCTTTTCAATAAAGGTATAGGGATTTCAAAACAAAGTTTTATTAAACAAAAATCTATCCATTTGTTTTCAACAAAGGTATAAAGATGTTTTCTAAAATAAATGATTTTTATTAAAATAAAAATGATGCTAGTGCATGCTCATGTCGGGGGTAGTTTGCGAAGTACAATCCAATGTACTCATAATGGTTTCGTCCCTGGCATTCGTGCGATGCCAGATCTCAAGGAGCACTATGAAGAGGAAGACTATGACAACGTCTCTGCGAACTAGGGCGCTTCCCAGTCAGCTACTGTAGGGTTGTGGCAAATGACTTGGGCTCCACGTGTTTGATGATTTCCGCTGCAAGTACCAGTTGAAGTTTATGACTTCACTCAAGTAAGTAAATTCATTTGGTATTTATGGATGTTCTTTTGATACCAATTTGATTGTACTCAACGACACACTGATCATGGGATCGCTGATGTTGTAGGCAAAAGGGTATTTCGGACAGCTAGTCCGAGGTCCCCACAGACTTGGTATCAGAGCCATCCTGACTGTAGGAGACCTTAGTTAGCATGGATGTTAGTTAGGAAAGGAAATATTTTGTTGAAAACCTATTACTATCAAAAATATATTTTATCTAGGGAAGTCCAAAAATGACTTCCATTCTTCTCACCTCTTCAAATATTCCTAAGTCTTACCTCTCCATTTGAAATTTTCAAAGATTTTTCAATTATCTCTTCCCGTTCAAACCAAGGTATATACATGACAATGAACCCAAGTGAGACCTACTTAGCTAGAACCTAGAAGAAGAGGTTCCCGCTCAAGACCTCAACTACGATACTCCGGTTTCTGCACCGAGGTGATGAAATGAAGACATCAGCAACCATGTTTAACCAAGACCCATAGGAAAAACATATGATAGGAACCTTTGGTTGTACTACCCGACTACCATGAGTATTAGGCGTCCTTTGGTTCTAAATATACCTGGTGTGTTGTTTGTTTGTGTGTACTCGGCTTGTGTGTTGTTTCATGTGTGTTTCACCATCACGCCTTGTCGGCAGCACAAAGTAACCTATAGTGCACCTTTTTATAAACATCCTTTTTGTTTTCAAACAAAGGCTTTTGGCCTCTTGGCCATAGATGCACCTTGCTACTGATATAAACCGTCTAGGAAACCTTTCTAAAATGTTTTCCCTCATCGAAAACATTGAAGATTATCTAAGCGAAATTAAAGCAAGAATCAAGCACCATCAATGTCACCTGTTGGACAATCTCCTTATTCATCTGCCTCGACCATCAAACCAAGGGAGGATGCAAGAACACAAATGAAGACTACTGACATGAAGCTTTCTTTTCTAACTTTTTAAGACTAACTGTGAATGTGACCTTTGGACCTTCGTCGAGCCGCAAACTAAACCACCTATCTCTAGGCCCTCTGGAAGTTGTGCATCCTATACTCTACCTCTTAAGACTCTTACCAAAGCTTCGTGAAGCTCAAGAACCAAGAAGTCATCATGAAGTTCCTCCTTTACTCAGCTGAAGAAGGACAAGAATGAAGACAACCGACCAACCACGGGATACTCGGAAGAATCAAACGACGGAAGCACTTGCAGCTGACTTCATCAACCACCAAGCAAGATGAGACGCAACCAGAAGTTTCTAACATCCTCCTACTAACTAGAAACCGGAAATAGTGAAGTACACATACTTGACCCATCCTGAAAACAACGCGTCCTCATCCGTGTCCCTCGCAAGGCGACAATATCAGAACGTGATGTCTGCACCAAGGAGCGACAACCAAGATGAAGATGGTCAAGCTACCTAAGAAGAACGATGCCTCCAAGTCGACTCCAGCTGCAGCTTTCAGCATGACCGTGCAAAATCCCTTCTTAAGGGGGGAAGACATGCACTACGTATACCAGAACGTGTTAGTTCCTTGCGCCTTAACCTTCTAGTATCTAGAAAACAACCAACTGAGCTCTCCAACAACGTCGATCGTGAAGTCAACCCCATCATCAAGGTTCTGAACTCAGCACAGAAGATTATCAACAAAGGAAGCCCTCACAACCTCAAGTCGTCAAGATCCAGAAGGCACCTCATTGAAGAAGCAACGACCTCAGAAGTATAGCCAGACCAAAACCCTTGCCTCGAACTCCCCTAGTACACCGCCTAGCCAATCTCGAGGACGAGATTTATTTTAAGGGGGGAAGGATCTGTAACACCCAAATTTTGGAACTAAGAAAAACTTTGTTTACAAGGCCCAAAATTCAGAACCAACAAAAACTTTTTGAAAAGCTGCACTAATGTTTGTGTTTCCCTTGTTATTGCTCTGTTTGACCTTGTGTGACTCGTTGATTAAGTTATTTGACCAATAATTACTAAACTAAATATATCAAGCCTTGGTGATCATGTCATGACAAGAAAAATAATCCATATATCCTTTCCACTCTTATTTTTGCCAAATTCTATTTCAATAATACCTTGTTTTAGCAACAACCAAAAAAACCTATTAATTGGGAAAGCAAAAGTATTTATAAAATAAGTCTTTCTAAAACTATGGAGATCTATATATTATATCCAACCTATATTTCAACATTGATATTTTCTAGTATTTAGCACTTATTTTCAAAAACCTTATTTTGACATCCTTTGAAAATAACACTAGTGGGAAACATATCATCCCATATATTTTCTCTAGCATAACCTTTGACATATAAAATTATTAGCTTAGCATCCTTAACATCATCTTGTCATGGTTAAAGTGTGATCACCCAAACACATAAATATGTTGAGAGTTCTGAAAATTGTTGACTACCTTATGCCTGTGATTTGACTTGTGCTGACTTATGTGTGTGTTGATCATTTTATGTTTGTGCCTTGCTTATCTTGATTTCTTGATTTCTTGAGTGGATTGTTTCCTTGTTGATCTTGTTACTTGTTTGCATTAATTAAAATTTGAACTCAAGAATAAATTGGAGACCATGACATACTTGTCATGTGATCTAAATTCTTAAAAATTTACAAATCAATATTTCCTTTTACAAAAATCCAGAGGAGAGATGATATGAACTCTCACCTTTATTCTTATATCTTCCCTCTCAAAAACATATATTCAAAAGCTTATATTTCAAATTCTATTCTTTCTTTGATTCTTTAAATTATCAAATACACCAATTTATACTTCAACTATAAATTCAAAGAAGAACCACAATCCTTGATAAATGAATAAAGATCAAATCATAAACAACATTCATCCAAATTCAAATTTAAATCTCACACAGGAGTTCTGTCGAACACCTAGTGTGCAGAGAATTGAATTCACTCGAATTCGAGATGAACCCGAGCCAAATTCACTTGTTTTTCACCCAAACCTCTCACGCTCACTCACTCTCACTCGCCCTCACTCACCAGTGCACTTGTGGCACGAGGTTCGGCCACGTTGGCCAGCTGAACGCCGGCCACGCCGTCGTCTCTCACCCCGGCCGTCCCCACCTGCAAAAGAGAAAGAAAAGGAGGCGCGGCACTGGCCAGCACCGCGCACCCCTGCTCCCGCTCCGTTGGGCAAGGCCATGCACGCGAGAGCTCGCCTCTGCCGACCACAATCGTCCACGTCCTCCCCTGCTCGCCATGCCCATGGACACCACGGTGTCCGCGACCACCACTGCACCCCAGAAAGCACCACTCGACGTGGCCTCGCTTGCTCCTGGCCTCGGCCCCGTGGACATGCCCACGCCACGTCCTCTACCCCGCACTGCCTCCAGCATTCCGTCGAGCACCATTCGTGCGTCCATGGACACCTACCACCCCAAGCTCGCCATGGCCGCACCTCTGCACACGACGCACGCCCTTGACCTAACACCGTCCGTAGACGTTGCAGAACGCCTAGACCACCAATGGCGCACCTCCGCGTTGCCCAGCTCGCTCGCAAGCCGTACCTACCACACCGGACCTCCGGCTATAAAATCTCTCGCCCTTGACTCACAACTCGTCACTCCTGCTCTCTGCTCTCTCCCCCTTGCTCCACCCTCTCCAGTGCATATCAGTAGGCGAGCACGCCGCTGCGGCTCAGTGCTGCCGTAGCCAAGCACGGCCAGGCGCTGCCGGAGCAAGGTCGATGTCGACCACGTCCATGGCGTGCCCCTCTCCCTTTCTTCTCCTCTCCCTCGCATTAGCACCTCCATTAAAACCGCCCTCACACGCCACGGTTTCCCCCTTTTCCATGCACAGGAGCGCCGCCAGGACGTCGCCGGAGTTCGGACAAGGCGAGAACGCCGTCGAGATCGTCGCCGGCAACAAGGCCATCCTCGACACGCACGAGTCCTACCCGAGCTTCCCCAGGCCGCCTCAGCCGATTCCAACCGTCTCCAACGCCTCGCAAGCCCTCTAGGTGAGCCTCCAGCCCGCCTCCGTCGTCTCTGGCCACGGCGGCGCCGCCGATTTAAGGTCGCCGCCGGCGCGCCCCTCTCCCAGCCGTTGGATCGCGATCCAACGTCAGCTTACCCGTTCAGTTTAGTTAAGCCGCTGACGGGCCGGTCCACCCGTCAGGGTTTTAACCTTTTTTCACACGCGGGAAAAATATAAAGCTGGGCCAAGCCCAGTGGGCTGGTAGCCTTCTCGGCCCAGTATTTTTTTTCTCTCCTCTTTAGAATTTAGGATTTAACAGAGAACTTTTTAATCTGTATGCATGTTTAAAATTCAATATCTCAAGATTTATAAGTCCAAATAATATGAATCAAAACTCTCTGGAATGCTTGCGAAATTTTGTGTGCATCTAAGCTTGTTTAACCTTGTTTTGATTAATATTAATTGCATGCTAATTAAAACCGTACAGAAATGTAATTAGCTTAACTTGGGTGTTTCTGATTCTCTGTTAGTCCAAATTTAGTAAATCCAATTTTTTAGCTTAATATTACAGTAACTTAGCTACCTTAATTTTTGTAGAATTAATTATGCAACTATAATTGTTTAGCAATTGATTGAAGATTGTTAGCTCTTCTTCACTAGAACATTTTTAGTGGTTAAATGGTTAATCCAATTGAGTTGAAACCAATTGTGTTAGCTTCTAGTACTAAAAGAGAACCCAAGTCTAGCCTTGAATAATTGTTTGGTTAACAGAACATTTTATGTGCAAGATTTAGTAAAGATGTTGTATTCTGCCTTTAATAAAAAGAAGTGATTTAAGTGCCTTCACTAGAATATTGTTGTTGTGTTATGTGATGCATGTTTAGGTGTTGTTTCATGCTTGTTGATGTTGCTCGACTTGCAAGTGTATGTTAGTACTGTTAGTAGGTTTGATTTGAGTTAGTCTTGTGTTGTTAATTGGTGATTGAAAACCTGAATAATTGTTTAGTTATGCTTGAGTTGTTTGATAACTTACATGAGCTTAATAACCACTTTCAACTAGAAATGTTAGCTACTGGTTGTTTAAGTTTATTAATAATGCGTAGCCTTGCAAGTTAGTAGTAATGCCTTAAAATTGCCTAATCACTACTTTAACCCTTTTTGTAGAAAATAAATGTTGTTGTAGTTGGCAACCTTGTTTGGTAAATATTGGTCTTGCACCATGCTTGTTGCTTGTTAGTTGCTTCCTGTCAAACCCTATCTTAGTAAAGGGTTTTGACCTAAATAGTTCACTTGATGACTTAACTTTTGTCTGAAGTATTTCCTGTTTAGGAAAGGTGCTTGGTGTTTACCTTTAGCTAAAGTAGTTTTGTGCTCTACGTTTATAGCATGTTTGTGGTGTCATATTTCCGTTAGTATGATGCCCATGAGTCTATGACTTGATAAAAGGGCTTGTTAGGAAGCACTGCTTTGTTAGCAGAGGATGAAACTTGTATTAAGTGTCCTCCAATTAAGTTTAACTAGTGTCTTTGGTTGTTTAGAAAATGTGCTTAGTTGGTTGCTTGAATGATTAATTTTATGCTTGTGGTTTGTTACTTGTTGTGTATCATTTGTGGTTTTGTTTGGTGTATTGAGTGTTGTTTATTTCCATGTTTGCGACGCTAGATATTGACGCTACGGAGTCGCCGATGAAGAGGATTTATTTGAGAAGTGTGGGAATTCATTTATATTGATCAACAAGGAGAAGTCCGGGGATATTATGTTGAAACCAGGCAAGCTACTTTCTGAGCTTTGCACCCCATTTATATGATGCATCGATATTTTGAGAATGCGTGATTTATTCAAAGCAACTTGTTTTCGAAATTATATGAAAAACTATTTTGCCACATAGCTATATAAGCACACTATAGTGCTCATCAAATTATAGGATGGGAAAAATGTTTCTTTCAAAAACTCCTTTGTGGTATGCTTGGTTGGATATCGGTATGCCGAAGGGTCGGCAAGATGAGAAAGTGGACAGTGTTGGTTTTCCTTAAAAGCTCATTGTGTCTGGGTACTTACGTCGACCAACCTAACTTGTGCGACCACTCCTACCCCAAATATGGGACATGGCTTAGTCATATAGTTTGCTCATTTTAGTATGGGATGCCTCAACAACGAGGATGACTCCGTTCCATGAGGGGGATGGTTCGGTGACATAACCTGACCTGGGTCCTCGCTCACAAATGGATGAGGAGGATAGAAGTTGCCACCATACAAAGCCAGACAGAACTACGAGTCCTCACATTTAGGTTCCGAAGGGCTGGACTAAGTGTCGATGGAATGTGTCGTAGCGGCAGGGTCCTGTACTAACGTGAGCAAAGGAAAGGCTAGGGTCGGTAACTCAACTTCGCATACCTTGTATGGCGGGACGTGGCTGACACGATGGGTTACCGAATGGTTGTGGGTAAAGCGTACTACCTCTGCAGAGTGTAAAACTATTCGAGTAGCCGAGTCCTCGGTCATGGACAGTTGGGAGGCCCTACCGAGATCATGAGCAAAGTGTTGAGTTTTGAAAACCAAATGAGTTTATACGACAGCTATACTAAAGGACATGTATGAGCTTGTCAGTGTTGTTTGACCATGAAGGGCTATGGTCAGGAAAAAAAGAGGAGTTTTTTGAAAAAAGATCATGATGGATATTTCTAGAAAAGTTCTAAAATTCTTCTTACCCTTTTTCAACAAAGAACACAGAGATTTCAAAGCAAAGTTTTCCTAAACAAAAGTCTGTTGTTTTCAATAAAGGTATAGGGATTTCAAAACAAAGTTTTATTAAACAAAAATCTATCCATTTGTTTTCAACAAAGGTATAAAGATGTTTTCAAAAATAAAAGATTTTTATTAAAATAAAAATGATGCTAGTGCATGCTCATGTCGGGGGTAGTTTGAGAAGTACATTCCAATGTACTCATAATGGTTTCGTCCCTGACATTCGTGCGATGCCAGATCTCAAGGAGCACTATGAATAGGAAGACTATGACGACGTCTCTGCGAACTAGGGCGCTTCCCAGTCAGCTGCCTATAGGGTCGTGGCAAATGACTTGGGCTCCACGTTGTTTGATGATTTCCGCTGCAAGTACCAGTTGAAGTTTATGACTTCACTCAAGTAAGTAAATTCATTCGGTATTTATGGATGTTCTTTTGATACCAGTTTGATTGTGCTCAGCGACACACTGATCATGGGATCGATGATGTTGTAGGCACAACGGTATTTCGGACAGCTAGTCCGGGGTCCCACAGACTTGGTATCAGAGCCATCCTGACTGTAGGAGACCTATTACTATCAAAAATATATTTTATCTAGGGAAGTCCAAAAAATGACTTCCATTCTTCTCACCTCTTCAAATATTTCTAAGTCTTACCTCTCCATTTGAAAATTTTCAAAGATTTTTCAATTATCTCTTCCGTTCAAACCAAGGTATATACATGACGATGAACCCAAGTGAGACCTACTTAGCTAGAACCCAGAAGAAGAGGTTCCCGCTCAAGACCTCAACTACGATACTCCAGTTTCTACACCGAGGTGATGAAATGTAGACATCAGCAACCATGTTTAACCAAGACCCATAGGAAAAACATATGATAGGAACCTTGGTTGTACTACCCGACTACCACGAGTATTAGGCGTCCTTTGGTTCTAAATATACCTGGTGTGTTGTTTGTTTGTGTGTACTCTGCTTGTGTGTTGTTTCATGTGTGTTTCACCATCACGCCTTGTCGGCAGCATAAAGTAACCCTATAGTGCACCTTTTTATAAACATCATTTTTGTTTTCAAACAAAGGCTTTTGGCCTCTTGGCCATAGATGCACCTTGCTACTGTTATAAACCCGTCTAGGAAACCTTTCTAAAATGTTTTCCCTCATCGACCAACATTGAAGATTATCTAAGCGAAATTAAAGCAAGAATCAAGCACCATCAATGTCACCTGCTGGACAATCTCCTTATTCAGCTGCCCCGACCCATCAAACCAAGGGAGGATGCAAGAACACAAATGAAGACTACTGACATGAAGCTTTCTTTTCTAACTTTTTAAGACTAACTGTGAATGTGACCTTTGGACCTTCGTCGAGCCGCAAACTAAACCACCTATCTCTAGGCCCTCTGGAAGTTGTGCATCCTATACTCTACCTCTTAGGACTCTTACCAAAGCTTCGTGAAGCTCAAGAACCAAGAAAGTCATCAATGAAGTTCCTCCTTTACTCAGCTGAAGAAGGACAAGAATGAAGACAACCGACCAACCAACGGGATACTCGGAAAAATCAAATGACGGAAGCACTTGCAGCTGACTTCATCAACCACCAAGCAAGATGAGATGCAACCTGAAGTTTCTAACATCCTCCTACTAACTAGAAACCGGAAATAGTGAAGTACACAGACTTGACCATCCTGAACACAACGCGTCCTCATCCGCGACCCTCGCAAGGCGACAGTATCAGAACGTGATATCTGCCCAAGGAACGACAACCAAGATGAAGATGGTCAAGCTACCTAAGAAGAACGATGCCTCCAAGTCGACTCCAGCTCTAGCTTTCAGCATGACCATGCAAAATCCCTTCTTAAGGGGGGAAGACATGCACTACGTATACCAGAACGTGTTAGTTCCTTGCACCTTAACCTTCTAGTATCTAGAAAACAACCAACTGAGCTCTCCAACAGCGTCGATCGTGAAGTCAACCCCATCATCAAGGTTCTGAACTCAGCACAGAAGATTATCAACAAAGGAAGCCCTCACAACCTCAAGTCGTCAAGATCCAGAAGGCCACCTCATTGAAGAAGCAACGACCTCAGAAGTATAGCCAGACCAAAACCCTTGCCCTCGAACTCCCCTAGTACACGCCTAGCAAATCTCGAGGATGAGATTTATTTTAAGGCGGGAAGGATCTGTAACACCCAAATTTAGAAACTAAGAAAAACTTTGTTTTACAAGGCCCAAAATTCAGAACCAACAAAAACTTTTTGAAAAGCTGCACTAATGTTTGTGTTTCCCTTGTTATTGCTCTGTTTGACCTTGTGTGACTCGTTGATTAAGTTGTTTGACCAATAATTATTAACCTAAATATATCAAGCCTTGGTGATCATGTCATGACAAGAAAAATAATCCATATTTCCTTTCCACTCTTATTTTTGCCAAATTCTATTTCAATAATACCTTGTTTTAGCAACAACCAAAAATACCTATTAATTGGGAAAGCAAAAGTATTTATAAAAATAAGTCTTTCTAAAACTATGGAGATCTATATATTATCTCCCACCTATATTTCAACATTGATATTTTCTAGTATTTAGCACTTATTTTCAAAACCTCTATTTTGACATCCTTTGAAAATAACACTAGTGGGAAACATATCATCCCATATATTTTATCTAGCATAACCTTTGACATATAAAATTATTAGCTGAGCATCCTTAACATCATCTTGTCGTGGTTAAAGTGTGATCACCCAAACACATAAATATGTTGAGAGTTCTGAAAATTGTTGACTACCTTATGCCTGTGATTTGACTTGTGCTGACTTATGTGTGTGTTGATCATTTTATGTTTGTGCCTTGCTTATCTTGATTTCTTGAGTGGATTGTTTCCTTGTTGATCTTGTTATTGTTTGCATTAATTAAAATTTGAACTCAAGAATAAATTGGAGACCATGACACTACTTGTCATGTGATCTAAATTCTTAAAAATTTACAAATCAATATTTCCGGTTACAAAAATCCAGAGGAGAGATGATATGAACTCTCACCTCTTATTCTTATATCTTCCCTCTCAAAAACATATATTCAAAAGCTTATATTTCAAATTCTATTCTTTCTTTGATTCTTTAAATTATCAAATACACCAATTTATACTTCAACAATAAATTCAAAGAAGAACCACAATCCTTGATAAATGAATAAAGATCAAATCAAATACATCATTCATCCAAATTCAAATTTAAATCTCACACAGGAGTTCTGTCGAACACCTAGTGTGCAGAGAATTGAATTCACTCGAATTCGAGATGAACACGAGCCAAATTCACTTTTTTTTCACTCAAACATCTCACAGCTCACTCACTCTCACTCGCCCTCACTCACCAGTTCACTTGTGCACGAGGTTCGGCCACGTTGGCCAGCTGAACGCCGGCCACGCCGTCGTCTCTGACCCGGCCGTCCCCACCTGCAAGAGAGAAAGAAAAGGAGGCGCGGCACTGGCCATCACCACGCCACCCCACTGCCCCTGCTCCCCGCTCCCGTTGGGCAAGGCCATGCACGCGAGAGGTCGCCTCTGCCGACCAAAATCGTCCACGTCCTCCCCTGCTCTCCATGCCCATGGACACCACGGTGTCCACGACCACCACTGCACCCCAGCAAGCACCACTCGACGTGGCCTCGCCTGCTCCTGGCCTCGGCCCCGTGGACATGCTCACGCCACGTCCTCTACCCCGCACTGCCTCTAGCATTCCGTCGAGCACCGTTCGTGTTCACAGACACCTACCACCCCAAGCTCGCCATGGCCGCACCTCTGCACACGACGCACGCCCTTGACCCCTAACGCCGTCCGTAGATGTTGCAGAACGCCCTGACCACCAATGGCACACCTCCACGTCGCCCAGCTCGCTCGCAAGCCGTACCTACCACGCCGGACCTCCGGCTATAAAATCCCCCGCCCTGGACTCACAACTCGTCACTCCTGCTCTTTGCTCTCTCCCCCTTGCTCCACCCTCTCCAGTGCATCTCCAGTTGGCGAGCACGCCGCTGCGGCTCAGTGCTGCTATAGCCAAGCACGGCCAGGTGCTGCCGGAGCCGAGGTCGATGTCGACCACGGCCATGTGATGCATGTAAAATGCATACATGAACTTTGCACTGTATCACTCATATTCCAATCATATTTGCATCATATAAGGGTTATACCACTGTTATTTAATGATTTTAGGAAATAAAATAATTGTTTCCTATTTTTATGGAATTAACCCTGCGTAGGCAGAAAACCCTATTTTTTCCTTTTATGTTTCCGGGACCCAAACGTCGTCAGAAAAATATGGAAAAATACGGAGGTCATTATTTTGGAAGGAAGAATACGTAGGAGCGAAGGAATCAAGCAAACGGAGCCCAGAAGGCCAAAAGGGGGTGGCCCACGCGGCCCTTGTACCTGGCCGCGTGGGGCCCACCATTTTGGGCTTCGGAGCTCCGCAGCCGTCGATATTTTCTCCACCGCCTTCATCTTGACCTAAAAACGCATATAAAAGAAGCCCCACGACGTTCTCGAAAACAAGCGTCGCCATATCACAGAAACACGAAAACGAAGATCTGGAGCTGCAGATTGGAGGGGGAAAACTCCGGTGGGGCGCTGCCGGCGTGGTCTCCATCTTCTCCATCGACATCTCCACCATCTCCATCATGAAGAGGGAGTATTCCACCTCTGGACTATGGGTTTGTGGAAGTAACTTATGTATCTCTCCTCTCTCTTGAGCTTCACTAATGAGTACCGTATGAGCTACTGAACATGATTATGGTCATATTTGTATTACCTATGTGGTGGATCTTTTGTGAGTTAATATATGTTGAGATTGCAAATGTTTGTTTCAGTTATGAGTATAGATGCATATTATGTACCCCGTTCTTATCTACTTGTTATGATCAAGCATGTTTATGAGGGCGTGTGTGGGGTGATGTGTGCATTAGTTGGAGTAACGGGGGGTGTGAGTGCGGTAAGCTGACAACGGAAATATCGCGATCCACTTGGGTGTTTACCTTACTTTGTTGCCTCACTAGGGATAAACAAAAATACCATGCTGCCGGAGATGTGGGTGTGACCATTGCCACTATTCCATGACTAGATCTAGCATGTTCTTATTTTCACTTCATGTCATGATACTTAAAGCTATACTCTGATTTATCTTAATTGCTAAGGTGTTATGATTTAGTTCGCATCTTGGTGGAGTATAAGAGAGATTAATAACCAAAAGATCTCTATGTTAGGACGTGATGCCCATATAATTAGTAACTTGATATCAAACTTTGTGTTGCAATCTCATATGTCAACTCTATGTGTCCATTGTCTGCCACACCATTAAAAGAGAGAGTGCATTTGTGAAACCAAGAACCCCGGTCCATTTTTTAATCATAAGAAACACCTTTCCAACCACTTTTACCACTTTTCCATTTTCTGCCATTATTACATCTGAAAATACAAAAACACTTTTCCATCTTGCATTCATCATAAAAAACCAAAAAATATCATTTACCATTGTTATCATCATCCTGCACATTCATCCACCACCATTGCATATTTATTTCTTGTTTGCATTGCATATTTATCTTGATATCATTCATACACCTTGTGCTTGACAACCACAGGTGAGGTTGAGGACCAAAACAATTAACCTTATTTTGTAGGTGACCAAAAGAAGGATAGGGAGATAAATCTTTCACTACTGATTCCCCGAGAGTTCGATATTAAACCCTCGAGTCACCCTCGTGGGGAAAACATGTCTTCCACTTACTACACACTCTGCACTTGGAGTCTCAACCTAACCCATTTACTTTTGACGCAGGTGAACTACGCACCGGAGATCAAGACTGCATCTCTACAACAGCTGTTTTCTGGCGCTGTAGATCAACCTCTTCAAGGGCCATCAAGACTGTTTTCTGGCGCCGTTGCCGGGGAATCATAGCTGAAAAGATTTATCCAAGGAGCTCCTGCACTAGTCCTGTTTTCTAGTGCCGGATTCATCACAACAAAGTCAACTTCATCACCAACTTGTGCTAACACCTAAGCTTGGGGAGGTTGCACCTACGTGAGCATCATCTTATCCATCTTTACCTTCAAAGCAAAATTATTTGTTTTGTCATTGTCTTGCATAATATGTGTGTTAAAGTATGGGAAACTTTCTGGAATGGCTATGGGTAATGATTATTTTAAAAAGTATGACGCCTACTCTGAATATCAATCAACCAAAGGGGAATAGAGTGGGTAAATTGCTTAAAGCTCTTCACAAAATAGAGTACATGGTATAACTTGTTGCAATAGAAGATTTGTTAAACATTCCCATTATCAATGCAAGTATAATAGTGATCCTATAATTGCTTGTTATCGTGAAGATGAATGTTTATGCCCTGATATAGAACAAGTTGAGAAATATATTGCTTATGTTGGAGCCCATGAGATAGACTCTCTTCTTGATAAATTTCTTACAACCAGTCATGTAGCTCGTGAAATGAAAGGGCAAGTTTCTATTATTCTCCAAATTTGCAAAAAAGAATTTAGTGATAATATTTATGTTAAAGAAAGAATTCTTGCTGCCACGGAAAGCACTAATATTTTGCAGGAAGAGGAGGATGATGAAAACATAAGCTTGGAAGAGGAAGTATGTTAAGAGGAGATTGAAATGGATGTGTTACAACCTAAGCTTGGGGAAGAGTTGGATCTCCCAACTTCACCTTCAACAAATGATAGTAACACTCAAAACTCTTTTGTTATTTATGAGAACCCATGTTATGATGAGTGTGAAACTGAAAATTCTATGGTCCTATATGATAACCCATGCTATTATGATGAAATTAATAATGCTATTAGTGAACTTATGGATGACAATGAGGAGTGTTGCTTAAATGTGCTATATGATAATGCTTTAGATGATGATCCTATGCTTATTGATAATCCTCCATGTTTAGAACTTGTTACTACTCTATGTGAGGATAAAAAGGATATACTTGCTGTTTGTGAAAATACTCTTACTAATGAGAGTCCTACTTTGTTCCTTAATTCTCCTAATAACACCATAGAGGAGAAGTTTGCTTATGTTGAGAAATACTTATGTGGCTTGCAATTATCTCTAGTTCCAAATCTTTGTTGCAACCATGATATTAAACTTGATATTGATCTTAATAACTATTTTGAAAGAGGGAAGCATGCTAATGAATTCCAAAATAAATTTAATGATCCTCATTATGTTCCCAAATTATCTAAGTTGGAAGATTCTATTGGTTATATGGTTGAATACACTTCTACTACTTGCAACTATTATGAAAGAGGAGGTGATAAGAACCCTCTGTATGGTACTAATAATTATGGGCTGCAAGTAACTATTGTTAATATGCATTGGAAAACTTCTATTCATGTGATTCATTCATATACAAAATGCCAATGCATAGGAAGAAAGTTAGACTTCGTTGTTATTACTTTTGTGTTCTGTTTTTCTCTCAACCAGGTTTCAACTTGACTATTATTTTGATCGGTTTGAGAGCAACATGGGACCCTGGTATTATGCATGGAACACTTCCCAAGAAAGAGGGGAACATCAAAGTTCAAGCTCCCTCATGAGCTTCATCTTCAATAAACAACAAGTAAGAAGCCTAGCTATATGGCTATAAAGAAAGCGCTTTGCGGGAGGCAACCCGGTTATTTTTATGTGTGATTTTCTTTGTGTCCTCTTGCTGTATCAAGAGAGTTTGTTTTTAGTTTAGTTTCTGGAGTTTTTAATAAAGTGCCAAGTTTTACCCATTTTGGTCTTGAAAAGTTGCTTATAGCGTTCGGAGATTTTATTCCTGCACGAATCTGTGCACGGTATGATTTTTAATTCTTATTCTGTAACTCCGAATGAGCTCATATTTGAACTGTAGTTGCAACTTTTCATCCTCTGTATGCATGAATTTTGCAGAATTTTTCGGCAAAGTTTGGTAGGGTAGAAAAATACGTTTTGCTGCTGCTGTTTTTCTGGACAGATTCTGTCCCATTTTGTTTTATGCATGTTTTGAACTTTTATTTGAATCTTTTTGATTCAAATGAGTTTATGAGTAGGCATACAACATTATATACTTTCTGGACATTCATATGATGTTTTGTTTAAGGATTATATGCAGCAAGAAACCTATTTGTTTATCACTACTAATGCACCCCACAGAAAAGAAAATGGGAGAAACGGTGTTTTGAAGTTTTTTCACAGGGATTGGAGGAGATGCACCAAGAGTTATCCAAGGATGGTGAAGACCATAAGCTTGGGGATGTGAAGACAACCCCACTGGACCTACACACTCTCGGTTTGCACACGTCTAACTTCTGTTTTTCGATCGAAACACTTTATCGCATAAACTTGGAGCGTCTTTTTGTTTGTTTTTGTTTGTTTTTATTTTGTGAGACCACCACATTATCATTTATATGAGAAAGAGCTACTGGAAATATGGGTTGAAATATGTTGGATGCTTTTATCATATTGGGAAAAGGGATGTTTGAGTTGATTTTTAATGATACATATAGTTGCATGATTCATGAGCTTGTTTATGAGTAATAATTTGCAAATGCTTTATCAAGAGCTATCACTTATTCATGTTTTGATGCTGAAAGTTATTTTACTTGTTTAACATGGATTAGTTAGTTCTATGGACACTCATGCATGCATCTAGATGGTCAACTTTCTCCCTCTTGCTAGCCCAAACATTCCAACAAGCAAAAACTTGTTTCCAACACCTTCAACCAAAGTTATTCCAGTGAGTCCACCATATCTACCTATTAGCTTTATGCTATTCCGAGTATGTTATCATGATATTTGTGTTATCTATACCTCTGAATGAAAATGTTTATGTTATTGATTGTTATGGGAAAAGTTGGTTATATAGCTCTCACGAACTTGATGCACAACTTTATTTTTATTGCATAAATAAAACATGACCCATTGTGATTAATAATATGATGCTAGTGGCTTGATAAATGTCCGAGGTTGGGAGTTAGCCCATATGTGCTGTCACATGCAAAGCTTTCAACATGCTCCTTCATCATTTAGTTGATATCATGTACTTTTGTTTATGGATGCCTATCATGGTGAAATGAGGTGGAAATGAAGTAGTTTAAATGAGTTTGTATAAATGGTTAGAGAGACGCCTGGGCCGCTAATCTAAGCCATGCATCATTCATGGTGGAAATTTACTTACATGCTATGGTGAACCGTCTGTGATGCACCTTATAATAAAAAGCTATTCCAATGGTAAATAAAAAGGGTGTTGAGGTTGTTCATCTTGTTTGTTTGTCTTGTCATTTTGATATGGGCTTGTTCCATATCCTGGGACAAGAGGTACCCCAGTTGACGCTCTTGATGATACTATTATTACTTACAATGATATAACTTGAACTTGCTTTGTTTCCTAAGTTGAGTAATCATGGTGTAGGTACTTGTATTCAAGGGGCATGAGACACCTAACCTTTACTTTATCAAGCACACTACTCATATTTGCTTTCACATTAAACTTTAATCATTCAAGATGCTATGATAGGGGTAATGAGAGCTTGACACCAAGAATTCCACATTGCAATCATTAACTTAAGTAGAAGAGTTTGGAAGTTAGATGAAACTTATGCATGCTTTACCTCTACTCACATATACATCTTTCCAAAGTGTCCACCTTTTATATTCAGATTTTCATCTACACTCTATGACCAATGTAGGATGTTCTTACTTATCATTATGCATACATGTGGTCCATATTACTATCTTCTATGTTACACTTTGTGAACTATCATTGAACATCCTTGCATTGAATACTTGATATCACTTCATAAACTATTTGCATATTGCTACTCCTTTGAAGAATGAATCATTTGACTCTATGTAGCAGTAGCAATCATCTTTGATATCCATTGTTAGTGCTATATTGCAAAGCCCATGTTAGTTTTATCACCTTCATACTCGAGGACGAGTATTGGTTAAGCTTGGGGATGTTGATGCATGTAAAATGCATACATGAACTTTGCACTATATCACTCATATTCCAATCATATTTGCATCATATAAGGGTTATACCACTGTTATTTAATGATTTTAGGAAATAAAATAATTGTTTCCTATTTTTATGGAATTAACCCTGCGCAGGCAGAAAACCCTATTTTTTCCTTTTATGTTTCAGGGACCCAAACGTCGTCAAAAATATGGAAAAATACGGAGGTCATTATTTTGGAAGGAGAAGACGTAGGAGCGAAGGAATCAAGCAAACGGAGCCGGAAGGCCAAAAGGGGGTGGCCCACGCGGCCCTGTACCTGGCCGCGTGGGGCCCACCATTGGCCTCGAGCTCCGCAGCCGTCGATCTTTTCTCCACCGCCTTCGTCTTGACCTAAAAACGCCTATAAAAGAAGTCCCACGGCGTTCTCGAAAACAAGCGCCGCCATATCACAGAAACACGAAAACGAAGATCTGGAGCTGCAGATTGGAGGGGGAAAACTCCGGCGGGGCGCTGCCGGCGTGGTCTCCATCTTCTCCATCGACATCTCCACCATCTCCATGAAGAGGGAGTAGTCCACCTCTGGACTATGGGTTTGTGGAAGTAACTTATGTATCTCTCCTCTCTTGAGCTTCACTAATTAGTACCGTATGAGCTGCTGAACATGATTACGGTCATATTGTAATTCCTATGTGGTGGATCTTTTTGTGAGTTAATATATGTTTGAGATTGCAATGTTTGTTTCAGTTATGATAGATGCATATTATGTACCCCGTTCTTATCTACTTGTTATGATCAAGCATGTTTATGAGGGCGTGTGTGGGGTGATGTGTGCATTAGTTGGAGTAACGGGGGGTGGTGAGTGCGGTAAGTTGACAACTGAAATATCGCGATCCACTTGGGTGTTTACCTTACTTTGTTGCCTCACTAGGGATAAACAAAAATACCATGCTACGGAGTGTGGGTGTGACCATGCCACTACTCCATGACTAGATCTAGCATGTTCTTATTTTCACTTCATGTCATGATACTTAAAGCTATACTCTGATTTATCTTAATTACTAAGGTGTTATGATTTAGTTCGCATCTTGGTGGAGTATAAGAGAGATTAATAACCAAAAGATCTCTATGTTAGGACGTGATGCCCATATAATTAGTAACTTGATATCAAACTTTGTGTTGCAATCTCATATGTCAACTCTATGTGTCCATTGTCTGCCACACCATTAAAAGAGAGAGTGCATTTGTGAAACCATGAACCCCGGTCCATTTTTAATCATAAGAAACACCTTTCCAACCACTTTTACCACTTTTCCATTTTCTGCCATTATTAAATCCGAAAATACAAAAACACTTTTCCATCTTGCATTCATCATAAAAAACCCAAAAATATCATTTATCATTGTTATCATCATCCTTGCACATTCATCCACCACCATTGCATATTTATTTCTTGTTTGCATTGCATATTTATCTTGATATCATTCATACACCTTGTGCTTGACAACCACAGGTGAGGTTGAGGACCAAAACAATTAACCTTGTTTTGTAGGTGACCAAAAGAAGGATAGGAGATAATCTTTCACTACTGATTCCCCGAGAGTTCGATATTAAACCCTCGAGTCACCCTCGTGGGGAAAACACGTCTTCCACTTACTACACACTCTGCACTTGGAGTCTCAACCTAACCCATTTACTTTTGACGCAGGTGAACTACGCACCGGAGATCAAGACTGCATCTCTACAACAGCTGTTTTCTGGCGCTATAGATCAACCTCTTCAAGGGCCATCACCATGTCGTGCCCCTCTCCCCTTTCTTCTCCCTCTCCCTCGCATTAGCACCTCCATTAAAACCGCCCTCACACGCCGCGGTTTCCCCCTTTTCCATGCACAAGAGCGCCGCCAGGACGTCGCCGGAGTTCGGACAAGGCCGAGAACGCCGTCGAGATCGTCGCCGGCAACCAGGTCATCCTCGACATGCACGAGTCCTACCCTGAGCTTCCCCAGGCCGCCTCAGCCGATTCCGACCGTCTCCGACGCCTCCCAAGCCCTCTAGGTGAGCCTCCGGCCCGCCTCCGTCGTCTCTGGCCACAGCGGCGCCGCCAATTTAAGGTCGCCGCCGGCGCGCCCCTCTCCCAGCCGTTGGATCGCGATCCAATGTCAGCTTACCCGTTCAGTTTAGTTAAGCCGCTGACGGGTGATGACTTGCGCGTAGTTGATGAGGAAATCTTGATGTAGTGTTGTTTCTTCGCTCTTCAACAACGGCGCCAACAATCAATCTTGATACCCCTGCAATGGAAAGTATATGGGGTTAGGTTGAGTCTCCAAGTGCAGAGTATGTAGTAGTGGTAATAGTGTTTTCCCCACGAGGGTGACTCGAGGGTTTAATATCGAACTCTCGGGGAATCAGTAGTGGTAGATTTATCTTCTTTATCCTTCTTTTTGGTTACCGGCAAAACAAAGTTAAATGTTTTGGTCCTCAACCTCACCTGTGGTTGTCAAGCACAAGGTGTAGAATGGTATCAAGATAAATATGGAATGATGGTGGATGAATATGCTAGGATGATGATGGCAATGATATATGATATATTTTTGGGTTTTTATGATGGATGCAAGGTGGAAAAGTGTTTTTGTATTTTCGGATTTATAAATGGCAGAAAATGGCAAGGTGGCAAAAGTGGTTGGAAAGGTGTTTCTTATGATTAAAAATGGACCAGGATTCATGGTTTCACTTATGCACTCTCTCTTTAGGTGTTGTGGCAGACAAGTGGACATAGAGTTGACATATGAGATTGCAAGCACAAAGTTTGATATCAAGTTGACAGTTAAATGGGCATCACGTCCTAACATAGAGACCTTTTGGTTATTAGTCTCACTTATACTCCACTAATATGCGAACTAAATCATAACACCTCAGTAATTAAGATGACTCAGAGTATAGCAATAAGTTTCATGAGATGAAGTTAAAATAAGAACATGCTGGATCTAGTCATAGAGAAGAGGCTTGATCACCCTCAACCCCGGCAGCAAGGTATTTTTGTTTATCCCTAGTGAGGTAACAAAGTAAGGTAAACACCCAAGTGGATCGCGATATTTCAGTTGTCAGCTTACCGCACTCACCACTCCCCGTTACTCCAACTAATGCACACATCACCCCACACACGCTCTCATTAACATGTTCGATCAAAACAAGTAGACAAGAACGGGGTACATAATATGCATCTATACTCATAACTGAAACAAACATTTGCAATCTCAATATATATTAACTCACAAAAAGATCCACCACATAGGTAATACAAATATGACCGTAATCATGTTTAGCAGCTCATACGGTACTCATTAGTGAAACTTAAGAGAGAGGAGAGATACATAAGTTACTTCCACAAACCCATTGTCCAGAGGTGGACTACTCCCTCTTCATGGTGGAGACGGTGGAGATGTCGATGGAGATGAAGGAGACCACGCCGGCAGCGCCCCGCCGGAGTTTTTCCCCTCCAATCTGCAGCTCCAGGTTTTCGTTTTCGTGTTTCTGTGATACGGCGGCGTTTGGTTCGCGAAACGCCAGGGGACCTTTTTTATAGGCGTTTTTAGGTCAAGACGAAGGCGGTGGAGAAAGGATCGACGGCTGCGGAGCCCCGAGGCCCAAAAGAGGTGGGCCCACGCGGCCAGGTACAGGGGCTACGTGGGGCACCCTCTTTTGGCCTTCTGGCCTCCGTTTGCTTGCTTCCTTCGCTCCGAGGTCTTCCTCCTTCCAAAATAATGATGCCTGTATTTTTCCATAATTTTTGGACGTCGTTTGGGTCCCTGAAACATAAAAGGAAAGAAATAGGGTTTTCTGCCTGCGCAGAGTTAATTCCATAAAAATAGGAAACAATTGATTTATTTCCTAAAATCATTAAATAACAGTAATATAACCCTTATATGATGTATATATGATTGGAATATGTGTGATATAGTGCAAAGTTCATGTATGCATTTTACATGCATCAACGGGCCGGTCCCACCCGTCAGGGTTTTAACCTTTTTTCACGCGCGGGAAAAATATAAAGCTGGGCCAAGCCCAGTGGGCTGGTAGCCTTCTCGGCCCAGTTATTTTTTTCTCTCCTCTTTAGAATTTAGGATTTAACACAGAACTTTTTAATCTGTATGCATGTTTAAAATTCAATATCTCGAGATTTATAAGTCCAAATAATATGAATCAAAACTCTCTGGAATTCTTGTGAAATTTTATGTGCATCTAAGCTAGTTTAACCTTGTTTTGATTAATATTAATTGCATGCTAATTAAAACCATACAGAAATGTAATTAGCTTAACTTGGGTGTCTCTGATTCTCTGTTAGTCCAAATTTAGTAAATCCAATTTTTTTTAGCTTAGTATTACAGTAACTTAGCTACCTTAATTTTTGTAGAATTAATTATGCAACTATAATTGTTTAGCAATTGATTGAAGATTGTTAGCTCTTCTTCACTAGAACATTTTTAGTGGTTAAATGGTTAATCCAATTGAGTTGAAACCAATTGTGTTAGCTTCTAGTACTAAAAGAGAACCCAAAGTCTAGCCTTGAATAATTGGTGTTTACCTTTAGCTAAAGTAGTTTTGTGCTCTATGTTTATAGCATGTTTGTGGTGTCATATTTCCGTTAGTATGATGCCCATGAGTCTATGACTTGATAAAAGGGCTTGTTAGGAAGCACTGCTTTGTTAGCAGAGGATGAAACTTGTATTAAGTGTCCTCCAATTAAGTTTAACTAGTGTCTTTGGTTGTTTAGAAAATGTGCTTAGTTGGTTGCTTGAATGATTAATTTTATGCTTGTGGTTTGTGGTTTGTTGCTTGTTGTGTATCATTTGTGGTTTTGTTTGGTGTATTGAGTGTTGTTTATTTCCCTGTTTGCGACGCTAGATATTGACGCTACCGGAGTCGCCGATGAAGAGGATTTATTTGAGAAGTGTGGGAATTCATTTATATTGATCAACAAGGAGAAGTCCAGGGATATTATGTTGAAACCAGGCAAGTTACTTTCTGAGCTTTGCACCCCATTTATATGATGCATCGATATTTTGAGAATGCGTGATTTATTCAAACCAACTTGTTTTCGAAATTATATGAAAAACTATTTTGCCACATAGCTATATAAGCACACTATAGTGCTCATCAAATTATAGGATGGGAAAAATGTTTCTTTCAAAAACTCCTTTGTGGTATCCTTGGTTGGATATCGGTATGCCGAAGGGTCGGCAAGATGACAAAGTGGACAGTGTTGGTTTTATTTAAAAGCTCATTGTGTCTGGGTACTTACGTCGACCAACCTAACTTGTGCGACCACTCCTATCCCAAATATGGGACAGGGCTTAGTCATATAGTTTGCTCATTTTAGTATGGGATGCCTCAACAACGGAGATGACTCCGTTCCATGAGGGGGGTGGTTCGGTGACCTAACCCTGACCTGGGTCCTCGCTCACAAATGGATGAGGAGGATAGAAGTTGCCACCATACAACGCCAGACAGAACTACGAGTCCTCAGATTTAGGTTCCGAAGGGCTGGACTAAGTGTCGATGGAATGTGTCATAGCGGCAGGGTCCTGTACTAACGTGAGCAAAGGAAAGGCTAGGGTCGGTAACCCAACTTCGCATACACCTTGTATGGCGGGACGTGGCTGACACGATGGGTTACCGAATGGGTGTGGGTAAAGCGTACTACCTCTGCAGAGTGTAAAACTATTCGAATAGCCGAGTCCTCGGTCATGGACAGTTGGGAGGCCCTACCGAGATCATGAGCAAAGTGTTGAGTTTTGAAAACCAAATGAGTTTGTACGACAGCTATACTAAAGGACCTATATGAGCTTGTCGGTGTGTTTGACCATGAAGGGCTATGGCCGGGAAAAAAGAGGAGTTTTTGGAAAAATGATCATGATGGATATTTCTAGAAAAGTTCTAAAATTCTTCTTACCCTTTTTCAACAAAGAACACAGAGATTTCAAAGCAAAGTTTTCCTAAACAAAAGTCTATTCTTTTCAATAAAGGTATAGAGATTTCAAAACAAAGTTTTATTAAACAAAAATCTATCCATTTGTTTTCAACAAAGGTATAAAGATGTTTTCTAAAATAAAAGATTTTTATTAAAATAAAAATGATGTTAGTGCATGCTCATGTCGGGGGTAGTTTGCGAAGTACATTCCAATGTACTCATAATGGTTTCGTCCCTGGCATTCGTGCGATGCCAGATCTCAAGGAGCACTATGAAGAGGAAGACTATGACGACGTCTCTGCGAAGTAGGGCGCTTCCCAGTCAAGCTGCCTGTAGGGTTGTGGCAAATGACTTGGTCTCCACGTTGTTTGATGATTTCCGCTGCAAGTACCAGTTGAAGTTTATGACTTCACTCAAGTAAGTAAATTCATTCGGTATTTATGGATGTTCTTTTGATACCAGTTTGATTGTGCTCAGCGACATACTGATCATGGGATCGCTGATGTTGTAGGCACTAGGGTATTTCGGACAGCTAGCCCGGGGTCCCCACAAAAAGGGGGCGTGTGTTTCCAAGTGCCTAGAACACCTGGCAAAGGCTATAAAACACACATCAAAGACTTTGACGTATGCAACTCTTCGTCAAAGGACCGACCGGCAAAGGGTTCTTTGCTGATCGGCGAGACTTTGTCGTGTGTCAAACAAGCGTACTCGGCAAAGAAAGTAACTTGATGGTCCATGATGAAACGACATTGCTAAGTGCCTACTTCTTTGCTGAGTGTTCGAGGGGCAGCCTAAGTTTGATGGGCCGGAGTACTTGTTTACAACCCGGTTGGGGCCTAGCTGCCTAGGCAAAATATTAATAGGTTGGGCTTTGTAAATATAACGATTAGTTGGGCTACGAGAATCTATTCTTGCTTGGAACCAGTTTCTAGGAAGAAAAGAAAACACTATGTTGGGCACCGGGCAGTTTACTTTTGGTTCTTTTATCTTTGGGACTCAGAGTCACTGACAGCGACCTGAACCTATACTCTGTTTGAGCATCTATGTATTTCCGAATTCTTAAGTTAGTTGCAGTAGTGGACCTTGCGAGCTACTCCATGTTACACATCTGGAGGCTGTAGTTCGCAAGTAGATCGACACCCATGCATCTATGCGTGGCCACTTCGAGCCTCTAACTTAGCAAGCTGGCTAGCTACACCCTGGTTAGCTATATACAACGACCGACAAAGGGTGAAGTTGGCGTCCTGTCACTATGTCCTTGTCATGTCCAAGATATGTGCGTCGCCTCTGTACGCGTGTACATGTACATCACAAACTAGGTTAGGAAATCATAGAGTTGATATTTGAGAAATTTTGGATTTATAGCCCTGGATACATGTATATACTTACATGTGTGTAGCAACCAGAGAGTAGCGAGTGAGGGTCGGCAGGGCGGATCCTGACCGTTCACCAACGCGCAACATTTCAAAGGATGGCGGGCGGGAATATTACAGTGAAGTGGACGCGAAGCAACGAACCCACCTCCACTCCACTCCACTCCACCACCACATGCAATCCCTACACTACCATCATGCAGCCGCATCTTCGCGTATGAGCTTAGCTAGCACAAGCAAGCATACAACAACGTTGTAACCTCTTCCTCTTCTCGCCTAACCACATCCCCACTCCCATCGATCGCGACACGCATCATCTTGCTTGTTGCCGTTTAATTTGTCTCATCTTGATTAGTTGCATCCGGCTACATACACATATATATAAATACATGTGCTTGCTTTTCCTGAGCTGATCGATCAATCGCTGGTTGCTTTTCCTTGGAGTTCGATCGTTTGGTCTGATCGAGCAGAGGCAGAGATCGTCGATCAATGGGTGGCGGCGGCGGAGGCGGCGGCGTGGTGGTGGTAGGGCGGGCGGAAATCGACACGAGGGCGCCGTTCAAGTCGGTGAAGGAGGCCGTCGCGCTCTTCGGCGAGAAGGTGCTTGCCGGGGAGCTTCTCCACGCCGGCCGGCGAATCAGCACCGAGGTACGTACATACCTCCACGGCCAGCCCGGCCAGACAGTTACGTTAAGTTGTCGATCATGCATCCTTAATTCTATCCTCCATACATGCATGACTGTTTGACTGCATGTGAATTTGCTCGATCGATGATTTTTTGTCAAAAGCAATGCCATGCCAACAACCGATCAAACCATAACATTGTTTTGATTCGAGAGAAATAGTATCCACGTATATACCCTATCTTTACACGTAGAAAGAAGGCACTTGGCCCGGTTTATGTAGAAAACACCAATACGTACGTATCATTTGTAACACATGAAACCGTTTACGAATACAATATTCGTGTTCTATTCGTTTCTGGTGTAATTAAGTGCTTTCTAGGGACAATCTATTTTTTTATTAATCCCTTTGTCCATTCTAACACGTGTTCTATTCGGTTCCGGTGTAATGAAGTGCTTTCTAGGCACAATCTATTTTTATTAATCCCTTTGTCCATTCTAACACGTATGCATGTCCACTATATATGTGCACACATAAATCTCAGTAAGAAATTACTTTGTAAACGGTGTAAATAGCATATCTTGTGTGCTCAAAAAATCATTTTTGACATCACTCTTTTTTTGTTTTTTCAATGGACACAACATAAACATAGTTTGTTTCATCACTAAGGATTGTATACATGTAAAATTCACAAATGTGTAGACTGTTAAAAAAACTAGAATTTTATTTTATCACAAAATCACTTGCTTTGACATGTTTGTTTACTATACATTCTTGAAACTAACTTTTGAGGCAGGTGTAGATGATGAAATGGTGGTTAATGTTGGTGTAAGATAAAGTTTTCTTGCTAGATAGCTTTGCTAGCTATTCCTTTCTTCCAACTCAAGAAAAATGTGTCAACAAAGCAGCCTTCTTTCTTTGCTAGCGCTGTCCATGCGTGTATGCAGTGGTTCTTCTTGCGCGCGCAAAAGGCATGTTGTCTTCTCCTACCTACAAACTCAGACACTAGAAAAGCTACAGCCATGTACAACAATATAATCCCTTTTCATTACACTAGTGAGCTAAAGTAGGACAGCGAGCTAGATTGATGGGATCAGATTGGAAAGTGTGTTCATCAAGACTTTAAGGTAGGTTCCTTCCACCTGAATTAAGGCAACAACAAAAGGTGTATCCGAAGATGCCCAGAGCCTCCATTTGATAATTTGTATATCATACAGTACTACCTCCATTTTAAAGTAGTGCTAATTTAGTGAGGTGCCCTAATGATCACCGTGAGAGAAAGACATGCACTAGGCTTTAATTTTTTATCAATTTAGGAGTTGGTGACATAAATGTGAAAATAAGAACCAAAACTCCAAACTATATCATATACTACTTCCATTTCATCTCCTTATTGTGGAAATTGTAGAACCCTAATATTTTGTTGTTGTATTGATGTGACCCTCGTGGGGTATATAAGGAGTATAAGACTTGGTAGGCAAGATGCCTATAACTTGGAGTACAAGATATCTCTAATCCTAGTCTAATACGTATCCTAACACTTATTAACTTAGACAGACGTTTAGTCAAACTACTTCCAACAACGACTACACATTTTCATATATTTATCGGTTAAATAAAATAATATGTGTAGATTTGAATGGCGAAAACATTAAATCATTTCCAGTTCAGCTGATTGGAGGACATGCTTAATTATGAAGGGGAAATAACATTTTTCTCTTTTGCCAGGTGTTTAGTAGTGCCTCTTTTCATGTATTTAAACAACCCACCTACAGTACCATGCAAAAACACACGGTACGAAGTGCTAACCATACACGCTAATGATGTACTATATTATCTCATCCATGATAAATGCAAACAAAACACATATGTAGAAGCAAATAGCATCAGACATGTCCTCGGAGATTAAACGATACAATCTGTACGAAACCTAAAATTCTACCACAATAAAGCGATTGATAAGATTATGTTTCTCTTGTTTTTATTCATGTTTCTTTTCTCCATCAATCGCGCGCAGAATCGAGTTACGGCGGCAAGACCAGCCGTTAACCACTACCAACCCGCCGGCGCTGCGGCTGTTAATGTGGCCGTGGTACCACCACCACCACCGCGTCACATAACGATGCCGGCGACGAGGGACTTGGACGACGCGAAGGACGAGCTGGAGAAGGAGCGGGAGGAGAAGCACAAGATGGCTGGCTGCATTCTGTCCCTCCAAGAAGAGCTGAGCAACGCCATGAGGGAGCTCAAGAAGCTCAAGGCACGCGACGAGGATGCGGCCGCGAAGATCATCGACTTGCAGGTGGAGGACCTCAAGTTCATGGAGATCAACAATCAGCAGAAGAGGATCCAGAGCACGCCAGCGAGCAGCGGCAACGTCGACATGGCCGCGAAACACACGGCCGCCGCCGCCGAATTCCAGAAGAAGAGGTACGTCACCTTTGCTGACCCGCCGACGGCAGCGTACGACCGTGCCCCATCGCCGCCGCGGCCGCTGCCGGACGTGGTGATGGAGCTGCATCCTCAGCAGCAGTACGTGCCGTCGGGCCGGCCGCAGTACCGCGAGGTGCGGTTCCAGAGGCAGGTGTCGGCCGGTCACCAGACGGTAAAGAAGGTAATGGCGGCAGCGGCGGCGGAGGAGGGGACGAAGATGAAGAAGAAGCCGCTGATCCCGCTGGTGAGCGCGCTCTTCACGAGGAAGAAGAAGACCTCCTCCGGACACCACGACGACGGCTCTTCTGCTGTAAAGCCGCGCCCGTCATTTTGATAGCATCGGTTGAGACGCATGCGGAAGTTCGTCAGTGGCCGTTGGATCTTGGGGGTTATATCGAGTACAGTGCACTTGTATACGACGATAGTGATCAATAAACGTGTATAACAGGCAACACATACATGTATATTTTTGTGCCTCAGTGCAACAAAAGAAAAAAGGCATGGAATTTCTTTGGACAATATGTGTAAAATGTACTTCGCCATTTGTACTGAGGAAATCCTAATGGAGACTTGTTATCTTTCCAACTCTCACCGTCATGCTTCCTTCTCTCTGGTGGCTTATCTAGGATAAAATTGCTAAAAGTTGTTGGGGCATTAAGATTAGAACTTCCCTATTATATTTAGCATTTATCAACAGTTAAATCAAATATTAGTAACAATTAGTGCAAATATTAGTAGCTACATGAATTTCTACATATTTTTAGGTCCATTTCACCTCCACTGGTCTCGATACAACCCTGGCTCTATCATCCCTTTTTTATAATTGGATTTTCACGTGAAAGCTCGTTCTTCTGCATAACTCAATTACTTGGTGAAGGATTTGAGTGATATATTTTGTTGCTTAATTTCTACTTGTTCATATTGTACATAGAAGTTACGGCTTCTTATCTCCGGGAAGGGTGGAGGGCTGGCCGGCCCACTGCAGAGAGGTGGTCTGAGCATGGATCTAGGCGTTTTCGAGGTTGTGTAGGCTCCGCCCCGTTGTGTTTGATGTTTGTTGTATGATTTCCGTCCAGTATGTTCCGCTAATAAACCAGACATCTTCATCTTAATTAATGGACAGGGCAAAGTTTTTACCTTCGTTTAACAAAAGATTCCTTAATGATGCTAGAAAAGTTTGACGACTGAAGTACACGTTGTGACCCTGCTTCACTTGCCAGCATCGCCAGCGCCGAAAACAGGCACACATGCAACGCACCAACATACAGCTGTTCATACAACTGGTCCCTCAAGTTAAGCCCACCTACAAGAACATTGGCCCAAGAGGGAAATGAAGCCGAACGTCATCATCATTCGACCTGAGAGACTCATGTATGAGGTTTCCTATAGTGGAATAATATTTGACTGCGGTTGAATGATTGAGGCCTTAAAACGCTAATACAACCAGTGCTACCTAGAAACCTGCAAAATCATCACATATTCACATGCATAATTATTACATTTGATGTTCCATTGACGGTAGATACTGACATGACAAACTAGTACAAAAACATTGTAACATGACAGATAAATTAAACAAAGAAAAAGGAAATCTAGACATGACCAAATTCAAGTAAAACCTAAGCTCGTTTAGACACATGCACATATACACAGGACGTACAGACCCACGATACGCAACGCAGCTAGTAGAAGCGTGCGGTTGATCATCCCTTCGATGAGAATTCACAAGTGGGACCAGCCTTTCACCTGACGTCCACCCTGGCCGACCTGTTGAAGAACTCTACGCAGTCGGCGATGGCCTCGTCGTAGTGCGCGTTATTCAACGGCTGCAGGTTCGAGCTGCACGACGACCTCTTTGGCACCGCCACATCGCCCCTCCTGCTCCTCTCGTCGGCGGAGAAGGTCACCGTCGGAGGCCGGCGCGGGAAGGAGATGAGCCCCACCAGCATCTTCCTGAACCCGTCCATGAGCCTGGCAGGCCACCTCGCCGGCCTCCCATGGCCACCTACGCCGTGATGCGCCTTGTTGCCGCCTTGGTGGTGAGAAGAAGACGCCGCCGCTTTCCTCCGGTAGCTTCTCGCCTGTGGCCTAGACATTATAGCTCCTTAATGGTACTTCCTAAGCGATCGATGCGATGGATGTTGATTGTTATCCGTGTTGTAAGCTAAGATTGCTAGTGGGAGGTGTGTTTCACTAATGCGGATGCTGCTATATGTAGAAGTGCCTGCCTAATGGCGATCGATTAGTTAACTAATTGAATGAGTGACCAACTGACCATTGATGTGATGGGCCAGATGAAATTCTGATGATATGATGTATGGGTGAGCCTTTTGGAAATTTTAAGGCTTGAAGGTACAAGCTCCATGTGCAGTGATCATCGCTAGGGCGGATTAAGCTGAAGCCTTTGTATATCACATATGCGTCGCATTTTCCTATTAGGAAAGGGGATATTTGTTCTGAGGTTCGCAATTATGAACATTAGTACTTTCGTTCTAGTACTTCAAAATTTGGTAGAATGGTCATCACAACACGAAACACTATTATTAGTAAATTGAGCCGATAGAAGATTTTAGTTTCAAGGAAAAGAACAATTAGAGTAATATGTGCACCTTTCGCTAGATCAGTAGGTGGGGTCACTGATAGGTGCTACCCATGAACATCAATGATAGATCTATGTTGCTTTTGTTGGCTACTTTGGAAACATCTGAATGTACATGAACTGAAGAAATTAACATGTACTGGATAAAAAAACATTGTGCAGGTGATGTTAGTTTAGTAAAAGGCCAATCCTTCAAAAGAAAATTCTATAAAGTTGCGCAACGTCCGGTTGGATGTAGCGAGGTGGCTTTAACTCCGGATAATGTTCAGTAATCTTAATTAGTACTCTAAGTTTAGTTGGATTACTTAGAAAATCTTACTAGTCACCTTAATTTGGAAAAAAACTCAAGAAATGACAAACTATTATGCAAGGATGCATGTCTCGCTTTCGGCCGTGTGCGTTCTTGGTTAGTACCCACTTATAATGATGGCATATTAGGCTCTCCTTCGTGATGATATATCTGCTCGTTAATTATATTCCAGTTCTTAGCTGCTGACGCACTGTCTTAACTGCTAGCGAAGACACCCTAGCTTAATTAGTTCCTCATCTTTGGAAAGCAATTGGATCCTACTCATAACGATGTACCATCCTAATGCATTAAGAAACAATAGTTACCAGAAAAATAATTCAGAAAAGAGCAATCTACATCGGTCGTTAGATTCTCTCTACATCTCTACACAAAATAGTTGTAAGATATTTCAGAAAAGGTTACCTGACCCAACTGAAGAATAAGTAATTTACAAGGCAAAATTAAAATACTTACATGCATGCAAAAGGACCATCTACTGATACACTAATATATGTGACAGGTCTCTGAAGTCCTCTGAGTCTGTAACTGTTTAGGTTAGAGTGAAATCAATCTGAAGATCGTTTCAAAATAGGTTCGAGGTGAACTAAATCAGACCATAGTGCTGGGCCCATTTTAGGCAAGATGACTACAAACGGCTTTCTATGGGTTCATTTAAGGCCCTTGGTCCATCCTGGCCCGGACTTTATCTTGTTAAGTTGTTATAAGTCTTCAGGATGGTCCACCAGTGTAAGTACAATGAAAGGGATCCCCTATAGCGAGCAACATGATCCGACCCATCAGAAGCTACAGTTTTAGACATTTTAAATAGTATAATCATAAAACTTTAAGAGAAATATTATGAACGTGGAAAAGTGCATTCACTAGAAACTTCAAGAAAATCACTGGTAACAATAGAAGTGTTTGTGTATTACAATAAGAAGATTCTCATTTCTCAAGTACTAAAAAAATGAATATTAAAGGTTATTCATGTTTTGGAGAAAAAAATCACTTGCCAAGAGAATTCTTAACTTATATACAAACAAAAAATTCATATATTTTAAGAAAAAAATTATATATGAAAATTCCTGGAAAATGTTTAAGTTTTGTAAAGAAAACGTTGATGTAGTTCAAAAATAATCCATTGTATCTAAAACAAACAGAGATCTCAAAACAAATGTTTAGAGCAAAACAAGATGTTCACGTCTACCAAAATAAGTGCTCGTATATCTCAGAAAAAATATCCATACGTTCATTGAAAAGAGTCAAATAAAAGCAAATTTAAAGACAGTGAAAAGAAGAAATTCACCGCCAATGAGCCGCACGTGGGTGACTTATCGTAATTACTTACAATAAACGGCATATATTGATTGCATAGTAAAATGGAGAGTAGTATAGTTTAAATCAAGGTATTCCCTAGATAGGCTTTCTTGGGCCAGACTTGTAATACCACAAACTAAAATTCCAATCTAGAGCATAGTCTGGGCATTCTAAAACTGTAAAAATGATTTTTTTTCTCCATTACCCCGTATTTAGGCTAAAAATCCAACAGGAATTCTAAAGGATTTCGATCCTTACTAATTTTTCCCATCTGGGTCATTCTATTCTTAGGATGCTTAGGATTTATTCTATATGATTACATTGCAATATGTTTAAAAAAACATTCATTTCACTCAAACGAGATATTACAGTTTCTTTGTTTCTCCTGTGATTCAAATTGTGCTTCAGGAAAATTTCCATAGGTTCGGAAATCTTGCATCATTCAACTGTGAATCATAATCCTGTAATTTCATATTCCCGTGGTTCAAAAATCATGTGAATCCCCATGAGCACTTTTTTTTAATGTGAAGCCTATTTGAAAATAAAATGTGCATTTCAGGCTTTTTGATAATTCAGTTTGGGATTTTCATAGAAAATTGAAGTCTCTACCCAACCTGACCATTGTGATTACGAGACCAGGGCCATCAGACTAGGCTGCCAATGGCTAGTTTTTTTGTTTGTATACCATCGGTGTTGATGGAGGCATATATATGGTTCTTCCTTGAGACAAAATTAAGAAACTAGTTATCTCTAAAAAAAGGGCCAACTTTTGTAAAGGTCCGCCCGACACTCTCTCTAACTATTTGCCAGTGCCAAGTCTAGCCTTCTCCTTCCACGCAGTCGACCACGGGGTGTCTTGCTCGCCACTAGTCGCAAGGAGAACCAAAGTGGGGATGGAGAGAGAGGGACGCACGAGGGTGGAGTATGCTGTTTTCCCTTTTATTTTCCAAAATCAATCAAAATGAAATATCTTTTAGACAGTTCGTCCGAATTACGAACGGTTTTCACCATTGAGTTACTCATGTCGAGACCTTCAAAATTTAATCCAACACTGCTAGGTTTTGATGAACTTATCGTTTCATACTTACAAAACTATTATCCTTGTATATTTCGTACTTCGGTTAGATACAACAGCATCATCGACTATCATGATCACTTAACCGATCTGTCAACTGTCATGTCATGTCGAAAACTTCCGTCACAATTTCCTGGGGCCTGGGGGCGTCATGGAGTGACTGATGTGCACTCTTAGGGCAAGTTTGGCCCCTTCTTTTCTTTATTTTGGAAAAGTGTAACTTCCTACAAGTTCATAGACTGAATATGCGTTTTTCTCCAGAATGAAATTTGATCTAGCATCTTACTATTCCGCTTCATGTATACAAGAGTAAGCCGAATTGTATTCAGATTGATTATTAATTGGTTAAAATGCACATTTGATGGTTAGTTGGTTAATTAAATTTTGGTCGGCATGAGGATTATATGTTGGGTCAAACCAGGATCAAGAATCAAATCCTCTAAATAGGGAGCAGTTGCTCTCACTAATTAATTTGGCCTCTCTCCCTACCTAGAATCATACCAATGCACATGCACGTATGGATTATGCATGAGCTGTGCACAGGACAAACTTCATAGACACATATCTCGCAGGATCTAGATATCTCTGCCCTGATTTTCTGAATCATATCTTCTAGAAAGGCATCAACTAACCATAATGTATATGTAATCTTCGAACTTCTTTAGGGTTATACTGTTATTTTGTTCAGGAATATAAAATTATAGTGCTTCCCTACAGATTATTTGTAGTTTTGTAACACATGAAAGCTTCTTGGTTTTTGTTTGCCACTCCGTAGAAGTTAAGTAGTTTTCAGTTCCTAGCTTGGATCAACATTCCGTATAACTTCTAATTTGTAATCATGTATTGATTCCTTAGTATACATCTTCAGATATAATTCGTCGTGCATCTCAGAAATTGTGTAGCTATTGCCACAACCAATGAAAACTTGACACCAAGAGAATGTAGTAGAAAATTAGTATTCTCTAACGCCCGCAGAAAATATATAAAAATTGCCAGCCTATCCCTAAGAATAAGGGTCTGCGTGACTGCATGCAACATGTGAATCAACAAGTTGCATGGTCAGACAATCATTGTTAAATGAACTGTGAGAAGCAAACGGTGCTCATCTTTGTGTATATAAAGCCCTCATCTCATCTAAACATACAGGGAGACAATACAAGGCAACCACCGAGAGCTAGGCTATCTAACAGCAAAGTAGAGGAAGCACGAGCTCGCTCGCCGCGAAATGGAGGCCGGGATGTACCTCCACCCCGCCGAGCCCCTGAGGGCGAACACGGTCACATGCATCCCAAGGCTTCGTGGCGGTGGCGGCAGCGTCCGCCGGCGGACACGGCAGCACGGCGGCGCTCCTCCGGCACCCGCGTCGTCGGTGTCGGTGATAGATCGCGTCCGGGACGTCCTGCTGCGGCTCGCGATGCTGTCGGCGGCCGCGGCGCCCAAGGCCGGCGCCGGCCGCCTCCCGCAGCACCAGCACACGACAACGGCGGGAGCGCCGACGAGAGCGGCGTCGGTGCGCATGAGCCCGTCGTACTCGGACTCGTACCCGAGCGACGCCGTGGACGACTGCATCGAGTTCCTCAAGCGGTCGGCGGCCGGAGCCGCCGTACCGGCCGCCCCGGAGTCAGCTGTGAGCTCGGCGCCGTCGTAGTTAGCTGCCGCTGCGCGTGCATGATCTGCATGCATGTGCCATGGAATCTTATTTCTGATCCAGTTCGGTGTGTGTTTGACTCTTCCGTACAAGTGGACGTTTGTAAATGAGTTGTAGGTTTGTTGGGTGGTGGTTGCATGCATGTGTGATGTGTTTGATATATGTCGTACGTGTTGGATGTATATAAGCCAAATTTGTAGAAATTCACCTCAAGTTGTCAAGTGGATCGAGTTACATCTTGTATGTGGGTTTATATGTCGAATATGTTTTCGCTACATGAGCTAGCATTCGTTCTATTCGTTGGAGCCATGCATGCATTTGATCCAAGCTTGTTTCAATCAATGCTTGCACCTATAATTAAGGTTTAGTTGAAAATAGATAGTTTGAATATTCTGGCAAAATCTACGATAACCCCCCAGTTCGCGCGCCTTCTATCATATGCCCCCCCTTGTGTCACTGACATGTGGGGCCGGACAGCTTCGCCTCCATGCGGGTGGTGTGCGTCTCGCGCACATGCAGCCCTTCCTCGCGAACGTCGAGCTCCCGTGTGCGAGTCTCTAGAGACACGCGGAACTCCTCCAGCTCCTGGAGCCTGGCGGCCATCCCAGCTTCAACCTCCTGGGACGTGGCGAAGGCTGCTGCCTCGCGAGCCGCGATCTCCTGGTGCCGGGCCTCGGTTTTGATCTCCAGAGCTTCGCGCTTGGCCTCCAGGCACGCGAGGGTATCTTCAGCCTCCTGCATGACGCTGGCACGGGTTTCTGCAGCGAAGCGAAGGGCCACCGTGTGCTTCTCCCGCGCCGCCTCATCCTCCCGACGGCAGCGAGCCACCACTTCCCGGAGTTGGGACCAACCCCGCGCCAGGCTCTCGAGGTTCTCTTCTTCGGCCAGCACCCTCTCGGCGAGATGGGCCTCCAGCTCCTCAAGTTTCGCCCTCGCAGAACGGAAGAGTGCGGAGCGGCGAGTGGCCGCCCGCTGACGCCTACCCTGAACCAAGGCCCGGGAGTCAACGGGAAGGCTAGCAGACCCCGGCCCCGCAAGAGGCTCAAGGCCTGGACGGCAAGGGCTTGGGGTGGCCCCGGAGTGCGACCGGGGGCTTGAAGTGAGACCTCCATCCCTGTCTGCGCCTGGGGCTGCTGTGGGACTTGGAGCCCACTCACTGTCCGCCTCCGACTCCGCCTGCCCAAAAGAGAGGAAGGACCCGTCGAAAGCAAGCTCCTCTGGCCCCGGCGAGGCCGTGTCGGCGTTTGCCTCGAGGTGCGTGGCCCGCCGTGGCGTCGCCCCCGCATCCTCACCCTTAAGGAGCCCCGCTGCTTCGAGAGGAGCCGCTGCCCCCAAGGGCTCCGCAGCAGCAGGGGGAGTGGTGGAAGGCCTGGAGCAGAACAAGGCAGGAGATGAAGGAAAGAAGGACGCGAGGACGATAGAAGGAAGGGAACAAAAAGAGACCTACCTGACGATTACATCCACCCACACCTTGTGCCTCGTGCGCGAGGAGACGCTGCCTCCCGACATGTCCAAGCCCCGCATCGCCCTGGTCCCGGGGACGGTGCGGGGAGGCTCTTCATCGCCTGATGAAACCTCAAGAACGCCAGCGTCAGGCATGGCCGCCCTCGAAGGCCCCACGGCGGCACCTGAAGAATCGGCGCCGGTCGGGGTTCCAGCACCGCCGTTAGGGTGACCCCGCATGCCACTGCATATTGTAGTGTACAAGTTGTTGACATAACACCCACGGAAGGACTTATCCGTAAATATTACATCCCTCAGAGTAGAACAACAGAAACATTGCGGGTCCACTTCATTACACACTGCTGAATATTACAAGCCAGAAATGCATAAAAACTTCAACGTCTTCCTCCGACAAGGGAGGACCGTCTATTATTGCTGTGTTGACAGGAGTCAACCTACTAGCGATAGAAAGCAATAAACTAAGAACCATATTGGCTCAGCAGCTAAGTAGTACTAGTCTAGTCTTGCTCGGCCAGGTTCCTATTAGGGTAACTCTAAGTCTCCACCTCCTCTTCATCGGCGTCGCGCCTTCTACTCCTCCAGACAGATCAGGTGCTTCAAAGTACACCTCGTCGGCATGGTATGCTCCAAAGTCCACGTCCGTGACCTCCTCAGAGTCTAAGCAGGGGGTCAAAAGAGGAAAGGGTGAGCAACTCTAGCGTTACTCAGCAAGCTCAAGTAATAGATGATAAGGTGTATGATGCTCTATCTACCATCCTGACCAAAAAGTCATGGATGAATATGCAAGTTTTGTTAAACATTTTTAGAAAAAGGTCCATTTTATTTTAGAAATCTATGCCCCCAGTCTCCACGGGTTTATAGTCATCACTCGGGATGCCTTTCCCGCTGCGGTCTGTAGTCCCCTCCTGGAATAAGGATGTGACAGTCACAATTTCTTTGTTTTAACTCTGCAGAGCAGCACCACTTTACCCAACAGCAGCCTGGCTCTTTATGCTCTCTCAGCACACCGTGTGTGCTATAGCCAGAACTCAGGGCAACAAGTCATGTGGAGTCGCCTCCTCGCACAACGCATATCCGCCCATTTGTGACGCGGCTGGTAACTAAGACCACTGGCCCACCACCGCTCCCGAGCTTCTATTCCAGTCACCCCGTCGAGTGGGAAGGTCACGCGCTTCCACGCAGTTGGCCGCCGCAACGGACGCAACCAGGTAATAGCCTGCCGAGGATATGCGAACGGAGGAAGTAACCTCTGACGAGCCCATCCATAGTGAATCTGTTGGCTGATGCTTCAATACGGCGCTAGGATCACTGGGCCATGGGTTATTAATCCTAGATACATACTTTCCCGTACAGTGGAACCTCCACCACAACATCAAACCGTGGTTCCACAGCCAGCCAACCATATACTTATAGCAATTCACATCATTCGAAAATAGATTTTTCTTTTTCATGCAATGATAAACCATAGTACTTTGCAATTACTTTGATTAAAATAATCAATCGAGGATATGCAAGTTGGAACTTGCCTTGAGACTGATAGGTAGTGCAGTCTAAAGCTTCCGACGAATTGGGAATCGCGTGTTCTGAAAATCAATATCACTGTCTGTATCAGACAATGTTGAAAAACCAAATACATGCCAATATGCATAGGATGAGATGATTTTTTATTTTCCCCAAAATTCCCCAGAGTTTTGTTAAGGATATCTTTTGATGATTTCTTTGACTTGAATTTTAGGTAGGATGAGTAACATGACAGTCTTAATGTAGTTCAAATTATACTTTGAACTTGATTCATAATTTCCCCATATTATTTTCTTTGAAAACAATTTGAAATATTTCAAAGTCATTTCCACTTAAGGATCCTTTGAATTTTTGCTACAAGAAATCATTTTAAAAAATTCAAAGAGTTATTTTATTTGGGTAGGTTATTTTCTGCTGATATTTGTAGATATTTTGTTTGTATTTTTAGGATTTTATTTGAATTTTGAGAGTTCTTTGAAAGATTTGAATTTTTCCAATTTATGAAATTTACAAGTTTGCCCCTGGTCCAACCTGGTTGAACCAGGTCAAAGACTTGGGTCTGGCTCGGGTCAGTCAACCGACCGAGCCACTCTTCTCTTTCCTCCTCTCTCTCTCGCTCGTGCCCGTGATCGACCTCGCTTGGGCGTTCATGTCGCCCGTGTCGTCGCCGCCTCGACCCGGCCAACTCCGGCCATCTCCGCCGCCGTGACGTGGGGCAAAATACTCCCCTTGCTCCGCTCTACTCCCTCACCGGAGCGATTTGTGTTCCGCTTCCTCTCGCGGCCGTGCACAACCCGTTAGGGTTTCGGTGCTGGCCCTGCTTGCCGCCATCCGCGACCTTCTTCCCCGGCGTGCTCGCCATGGCTGGGCGCAGTGCTTCGTCCCCTGTGCCGCCGTGGTGCGGTGGTGCCATCTTCTACCACCGTGAGCCCCCTCCAATGGTTGCGCGGGCACTGCCTCGCCACCGTGGAGCTACGGCCATGGTCGTGTGGTAAGAAATATTCCCCTCTACTCTACCCCCTTCTGCTCTTCTGCTAGCTACTCGAAGCACTGATTCGAACTATTGCTCAAACCAGGACTTGGTTCATGATGTGCAGAAAATGATGTGTTGATGATTTACTCAATTTAGTGTACTGCCTTCTCTAAGTGCATGCAGTAGAGGTGTATGGGTAGATCAAACATGTGTAGATCATCCCCAAGCTTCTGGAATTATTGTGGAGAGCATTTCTTGCTCACAGATAAAGAATTTGACTTTAAGAAATTAATTCTGAGCTAGAACTTGTACTAGCTGTGATGATTATTTGATTTAGAGCATGATTTAATCATGTTTTGCTTACTGCGATGCCTCCTTGTAGAGTTACACAGTAGCTTTCTTGATTAGAAATGCTTTTTATGCTTTCCTGTGCTTCTTCCAAGTGTTCAGATGTGCATAGCTCAGCTAATCCAGCTCTGCTGGTTCACTGGCTTGTGTGCTTTGATAAAAACAGATTAAGAACAAATACTACTCTGAAAACATTTCCCTTGCTTCTGTAGATGCTCAAACAATTGCTAAAACACTCAACTCCACTCCCTTTCATCTCTCTGCCCTATTTCTTGCACAGAACAGAAGTACTCTGCCTTGCAATTCCATATCTATAGCACCACACCTTGCTGAGCAAGGTTCTGTTAAGAACAGATGCTAAAATCAGCACTCAAGCATGGTTCTGTCATGTACAGAACCTGCTAAATCACCTTGAACTGGTCCTGATTATATACTGTTTTGGTGATTCCTGTGCTTGTGACACCAGGATAATTGGCTTGTGATGATTCACCTGCTTGCAGTGGCCCTTCTCACCTCGAGCTGCCTATTTGGACTGCTTTTACTATTCTTTTAACACTGAAGATATGCTTCAGCTGCTGCTGCTCAGTTCATCCCCCTTTGGTGATAAAACTTGAGTTACAGCCGAGTCATTGATCCTATCTTGATCTAGATATTTTGCTGGTTTGCTTGGCTGTGAAGTATTTTATTAGTGGATGTCGGTTTGAGATGTTTAACTCAAGTGTATGTGTAATTAAGCTAGTTCTTAGCTTAATTAAGTGGGAATTAGGATCCATTTGTCAATTAATGGCAAATGTGATACCATTAAGTTGCCTTTGCTTTTATTTGCTTCCTGGTTTAATTGTGGAGTTTGTGAATGCATAAGTTGCTTTGCTTAAATGATTATGAGATTAAAATGCTCAAACTGCATTTGTTGCCTTTGTTCTAAGTTGTCTGAAGTTAAATCTGTGCAGTGCTGCCATTAAGCCTTTGCCCCTCTTGTTGCCTTCGGATTAATGAGCATGATCCATATTGATCAGTCCCAATGTTGCCTTTAGTTTGCATTCTCCACACTTAGCCTAATTAAACCAAAGTTTTGGTTAGGCTAAAAACCAGGTTTCATATATTAACATGCCAGCACCAAATGGTGTGGCAACATTTTAACACTAACCCAAATTTCTTCTTATTTGTGTTGTTTGTTTTGCAGGTTGAAGATCCTCTGGATATCCAGAAGTGAAGATGCAGTTTTAGGATTTTTATTTCTCTCTTTTGTAATATTCACACTTGTTGTAATAATGTAGTTGCAATTCTGGTTGTAATGGACATATTGTATTATTTGAGTTGCTTGGAAATGTAATGATGTGCTCTTGTAAAGAAATTGAATTCCAATATGTGATGTTGCAATTAAACTTGTAATTGTTGAAGAAGAGATGATCATGTATTTAAATGTTGGAAATTATGTGTGTATATATATTGTGTTGATATCATTTGAAATGATTCATTTTCTTTTGTTATGAATTATATGACTTGTGTTGTTGAAATATTTTTTGCGTGTGTATAAGATTGGATAAGATATAGAATTGTGTTTACTTTAAGAACTTATAAATAAGTCATGTCAAAATTTATATGATCATTTTGGGAAAGATAGGGTTTTGAAAATAAGTCGTAGGGTTTATCGACACCTCTCGACTAACTGTCAATGTCTGACTCCCAGACCCTCGACAATCGTCTGATATCGACCCTTGATACTTTTAACACAAAAGCGCGAAAATTATCCAGTTTTCACCAAAAGATGCATGTATGCACAAATGCAGTTCCTATTCTACCCTCTCGAGTCCTATAACTGCGGGGTATTACATCCTCTCCCCCTTAAACTAAACTTCGTCTCGAAGTTTCTTTTCTGAGGTACATGAATAATTGTGGGTAATCTTGTCGAAAATCTTCTTCTTTTTCCCAAGTTGCTTCTTGCTCTGAGTGGTTCTTCCACCGAACAAAACAAAACTTGATTTCTCTATTCCTTAATCTTTTCCAATTCTCCCTCCGTATCTTCTCAGGCTGTTCCTCATATGATAGTTGAGACACATGGAACACATTGTGAACTTGTGATAATATAGCAGGTAACTCCAATTCATAGGCTACTTCACCTTTCCGGCTTAAAATTCTGAATGGTCCCATGTATCTGGGACTCAACTTTCCTTTTACTCCAAATCTCTTCACTCCTTTGGTAGGACTAACTCTTAGATATACCATATCTTGTACTTCTGGTTCCCACTGTCTTCTGGATAGATCAGCGTAACTCTTCTGTCTACTCTGAGCTATTTTGAGACGATCTCTGATAATATCCACAATCTGCTGTTGTTCCTTTATGTATTCAGGTGCAAATTCCTTGCTTTCTCCCACTTCAAACCAACATATTGGTGATCTACACTTCCTTCCATATAGAGCTTCAAATGGTGCCATCTGAATACTACTCTGATAACTGTTGTTATAGGAGAATTCAGCTAAAGCTAAGTGTTCATCCCATGATCCTCCAAAATCAAGTGCACAGGCTCTCAACATATCTTCAAGTATTTGATTTGTTCTCTCAGTCTGTCCACCAGTTTGTGGGTGATATGCAGCACTGTACTGTAAGTTTGAACCCAACTGTTTGTGAAGATGTTTCCAAAAGGCTGAAGTGAATATGGATCCACGATCCGTTACAATACTTTGTGGAACTCCATGCTTACTAACTATCTCCTTCACATACTGTTCCGTCAACTGTGCTGCGGTGTCTTTCTGATTTATAGCTAAGAAATGTGCACTCTTTGTTAATCTATCCACTATTACCCAGATAGAGTCCTTATTTCTCCTTGTTTTGGGTAGTCCTGTAATAAAATCCATACTGATCTCTTCCCATTTCCATTTGGGAATTGGTAGTGGTTGTAACAACCTTGCTGGACTTTGATGTTCCGCCTTTACTTGTCTGCAAACATGACATTCCGCAACATATCTTGCAATCTCCCTTTTCATATTATTCCACCAAAATGTCTTCTTCAAATCCATGTACATCTTAGTACTACCTGGATGTATAGAATATGGTGTCTCGTGTGCTTCTTTCAAAATTATGCTTTTGATCTCTTGGATATCTGGAACACATATTCTACCATGAACACATATTCCAACAATCACATACCATGGAGGAGTGCCTATTTGATAGTTTAACATTTTTGAAAATTGCTTCTGATAAATCATTGGCAAACATGTGAAGAGAATCAAATGGTTAAAGTTATAATTAATTGGGACTGGACACCCCATTTGCCAGCTCTTTTTGCAAGTTATTGGATAAGCGGATGTATATGACACTAGTCCATTGGTGAAAGTCTGTCATGAATAAATGACAAGGTGATAGAGTAAACGCCACATACTTCCTCATGAGCTATAAAACATTGATACAAATAAGGAGTAATAAAATTTTGAATAGTTTAAAGGTAGCACATGAAGTATTTACTTGGAATGGCAGAAAATACCACATAATAGGTAGTTATGGTGGACACAAATGGCATGGGTTTTGGCTCAAGGTTTTGGATGCACGAGAAGTATTCCTTCTCAGTACAGAGTTTAGGCTAGCAAGGTTGTTTAAAGCAAACACAAGTATAAACCGGTACAGCAAGACTCACATGAAAACATATTGCAAGCATTATAAGACTCTACACTGTTTTTCCTTGTTGCTCAAACACTTTTACCAGAAAATATCTAGACCTTAGAGATACCAATCATGCAAACAAAATTTTAACAAGCTTTACGGTAGTTCTATACTAATAGGCTTTTAACTACATGATGCAAGAGCTTAAACATGAAATACTTGAGAGCTCAAAACAATTGCCAAGTGTCAAATAAAACAAGACAATAATCTATATGAGTGTCTTTTCGATATACCATCTACCACATGCAGCATTTTCTGAACCAACACATCAACCAAGCAACTCTCCAAGTAATTTACAAAAGAAACAAGAGATTACTTTCCACAAGAATTAATAGCTCTAAAAGAGATGCATGAAAAACAGGAGCTAAAAGCATAGCAGTAGCTAGATAAGAATACTCAAAAGATATAAGTGAAGAATATGAGTATTCACATGAAAAAGCGGAGTGTCTCTCTCCCACACAAGAATGCTAGGATCCAACTTATTCAGAAAATAAAAACAACAAAGCAAAAATAAAAGCAAACAGACGCTCCAAGTAAAGTACATAAGATGTGGAAAATAAAAATATAGTTTCACTAGAGATGACCTGATAGGTTGTTGATGAAGAAGGGGATGCCTTGGGCATCCCCAAGCTTAGACGCTTGAGTCTTCTTGAATATTGCTGGGGTGACCCACGGGGCATCCCCAAGCTTAGGCATTTCACTCTTCTTGATCACATCATATCATCCTTCTCGCTTGCCCCTTGAAAACTTCCGCCACACCAAACTCAAAATAATTCTCATTAGAAGGTTAGTGCATAATCAAAAATTCACATGTTCTACTGTGACACAATCATTACCAATGCTTCTGGACATTAACTACAGCCACTGATGTTTTATGGAGCAAAGAAATCCAATCAAACATAGTAAAAGAGGCAATGCAAAATAAAAGGCAGAATCTGTCAAAAACAGAACAGTCTGGAAAGACGAATTTTTTCGAGGTACTTAGGTTGCTCAGATGCAAAAATCAAAACTAATGAAAGTTGCGTACATATATAAGGATCATGCGTGAAATTTTTCAGAATTTTTCAATTTTTCTGTAATGAATACAGCTCAAAACGGTGGACAGCAAAAATCTGTCACTGCGCAGAAATCCAAATCTAGCATCAACTTTCAACTAGAGACTTTACTTGGCACAACAATGCAATAAAATAAAGGTACAAAGGAGTTGTTACAGAAATAAGCAAGCTCCTTGAATCAATAAAAAAAAAATAGCAGAAAATAAAAACAATGGGTTGTCTCCCAAGAGCGCTTTTCTTTAAAGCCTTCAAGCTAGGAATAGTGATTTTTATGAAACTCACATAAAGATGAGAGTTGAAACATAAAAGAGAGCATCAAGAAGCATATATAAAACTTGTTTAAATCTAACACTCTTTCTATGCATAGGAGTCTTGTAAGAAAACAAGTCAACGAAGAACAAAGTGACTAGCATAGAAAGGCAAAACAAGTGTAACTTCATAAATTTCAACATAAAAAGAAAAGACTTAATATTATTGTGATATATGAAGCCATGTCTCCCTCTCTCATTATGACCAGTAGGTCTTAAAGTAACCAGGAAATAAAAACAAATCAAGAGAAAGCTCAAAACATTCATCATAAAGAGAAGAAATTTAGTAACATGAAGATTTCTATAACCATACTTTCCTCTCTCAAAATAATTTTCAGCGGCATCATGAATAAACTCAACAATATAGCTATCACATAGAGCATTCCTATCATGATCCACATGCATAAAAGTACCATTACTCTCCACATAAACATAATCACTAATAATAGTGGGAGTAAAAGTATCACATCCATCATTGTAATCATCATAAATTGGAGGCATAGAATAATCATAATGAATTTTATCCTCAATAGTAGATGGACTGAGAATATCATATTCATCATTGTAAACATCATATATAGGAGGCATATCATAATTAACATAAACTATATCCTCAATAGTATGTGGACTGAAAATATCACAATCATTATAATCCTCATATATTGGAGGCAAAGTATCATCAAAGCAAATTTACTCCTTAAAGCTCGGGGGACTAAAAATATCATATTCATCACAACCAGCTTCTCCAAGCTTAGACTTTTCCATAGCATTAGCAATAATGGTGTTCAAAAATTCATGCTAATAACATTGCTATCACTATTATGCAAACAAGCTTCCATAGGTTTTTTAATTTTCTCTTCAAAAGCATCATGTCCTAATTCAATATAAAGTTCATAAAGATCTCTAATTTTGTTGTTGTTTTCCATTAAGCCTAACTAGTGAAAATGAAAGCAAGAGACAAAAAGAAATAATTGCAGAATCTAAAGGAGATACCTTCCAACACGTACCTCCCCGGCAACGGCGCTAGAAAATAGCTTGATGTCTACGCACGCTTCTATTCTTGTAGACAGTGTTGGGCCTCCAAGAGCAGAGGTTTGTAGAACAGCAGCAAGTTTCCCTTAAGTGAATCACCCAAGGTTTATCGAACTCAGGGAGGTAGAGGTCAAACATATCCCTCTCAAGCAATCCTGCAATTAAGATACAAGAAGTCTCTTGTGTCCCCAACACACCTAATACACTTGTCAGATGTATAGGTGCACTAGTTCGGCGAAGAGATAGTGAAATACAAGTATTATGGATGATTATAAGTAGTAATTGCAATCTGAAATAAAAATGGCAGCAAGCAAACATGTAGCAGAACTTGTTATAAACGGTGTTTCCAATGCTTAGAAACAAGGCATAGGGATCATACTTTCACTAGTGGACACTCTCAACAATGAAAACATAATTGAATAAATAAATGCTACTCCCAAACACTCTCTTGTTGGATAACGAACACCATTCATTGCGTAGGGCTGCAAAAGCACACCTCAGAGTCTGAGTAAACAAACACCACAACGTCATAAAGGAGTCACACACGATGCGCACACCGTCACCTTCACACCGTGGAGAGTGACTCCGGAGTTCATATTAAAGTAACCTCTAGAGTGACATAATAGATAAAGAGTAACATCTACTTATTCAACTAGATTACAAAGCTCATGATCACATAAAGATCACACCATGGGAGAGAGATAAACCACATAGCTACCGGTAGAGCCCTCAGCCTCAGGAGAGAACTACTCCCTCCTCATCATGAGAGGCAGCAACAGCGATGAAGATGGCGGTGGAGTCGATGGAGATGGCTCCGGGGGCACTTCCCCGTCCCGGCAGGGTGCCGAAACAGAGTCTTATGTCCCCTGAATTAGGGTTTTTGGTGGCGGCGGAGCTACGGAACTCTTTTGGAGAAATCGTCGATATTTTTAGGGTTTTCGGGGCAGGAGCTTTATATAGGCGAAAGGGCGGCGCGAGGGGGTGGCCGAGTCGTCCTCCCCACCTGGTGGCGCCACCCCCCTCCAGCCCGCGCGAGCGTATGGGGAGGAGGCCGTGGGCCTCCTCTGGACTTTGCCCTTCTGGCTCCGTAGGTCTTCTGGCGAAATAGAATTTCTGTAATTTTTCTGGATTTTTCTGAGCACTTTTGTTTTTGGGTCTTTTCTGCAATAAACAGACATAATAAACAGAAACTGGCATTGTGGCATCTTATAATAGGTTAGTCCAATAAATGCCATAATATGATACAAAGTGTATATAAAACATGTAGCAATTGGCATAATATAAGCATGGAACATCAGAAATTATGGATACGTTGGAGACGTATGAAGCATCCCCAAGCTTAGTTCTACTCGTCCTCGAGTAGGTAAAACGATAACAACAAATAATTTCTGAAGTGACATGCTACCACACAATCTTGATCAATAATATTGCAAGGCTCAAGTCATGAATGAAGTGACTCAAGGCAACGGTCTATAGTTTGCTAACAAATAGATAATGAGTAAACACTGAATCATATAAGCAAAAGCTTTTCATAAATAGTACTTTCAAGACAAGCATCAAAAAGTTTTGCATAAGAGCAAACTCATAAAGCAATAGATTCTAAGTAAAAGGCATTGAAGCAACACAAAGCAAGATTAAGTTTCAGCAATTGCTTTCAACTTGTAACTTGTATATCTCATGGATAATTGTCAACACAAAGCAATATAATAAGTGCAATAAGTAAACATATAAGAATTCTTGCACACAAAGTTGACACAAGTGTTTGCTTCAGGGATAGAAAGGAGTAGGTAAACTGACTCAATAATAAAGTATAAGATAGGCCCTTCGCAGAGGAAAGCAGGGATTAAATCATGTGCTAGAGCTTTTTAAGTTTTTGAAACATATAGAGAGCATAAAGTAAGTGTTTGAGAGGTGTTTGTTGTTGTCAACAAATGGCAGTGGGCACTCTATCCCCTTCTCACCCAGACTTTCAAGAGCGGCTCCCATGAAGGACGTTATTTCTACCCAAGGGTAGATCATCCCTCTTCTCTTTTGTTTACATATGCATATTTATAAATTGGTATGACACTCCTCCCAACCTTTGCTTACACAAGCCATGGCTAACCGAATCCTCGGGTGCCTTCCAACAATCACATACCATGGAGGAGTGCCTATTTGATAGTATAACATTTTTGAAAATTGCTTCTGATAAATCATTGGCAAACATGTGAAGAGAATCAAATGGTTAAAGTTATAATTAATTGGGACTGGGCACCCCATTTGCCAGCTCTTTTTGCAAGTTATTGGATAAGCGAATGTATATGCCACTAGTCCATTGGTGAAAGTCTGTCATGAATAAATGACAAGGTGATAGAGTAAACGCCACATACTTGCTCATGAGCTATAAAACATTGACACAAATAAGGAGTAATAATTTTTTGAATAGTTTAAAGGTAGCGCATGAAGTATTTACTTGGAATGGCAGAAAATACCACATAATAGGTAGTTATGGTGGACACAAATGGCATGGGTTTTGGCTCAAGGTTTTGGATGCACGAGAAGTATTCCTTCTCAGTACAGAGTTTAGTCTAGCAAGGTTGTTTGAAGCAAACACAAGTATAAACCGGTACAGCAAGACTCACATGAAAACATATTGCAAGCATTATAAGACTCTACACTGTTTTTCTTTGTTGCTCAAACACTTTTACCAGAAAATATCTAGACCTTAGAGATACCAATCATGCAAACAAAATTTCAACAAGCTCTACGGTAGTTCTTTACTAATAGGCTTTTAACTACATGATGCAAGAGCTTAAACATGAAATACTTGAGAGCTCAAAACAATTTCCAAGTGTCAAATAAAACAAGACAATAATCTATATGAGTGTCTTTTCGACATACCATCTACCACATGCAGCATTTTCTGAACCAACACATCAACCAAGCAACTCTCCAAGTAATTTACAAAAGAAACAAGAGAGTACTTTCCACAAGAATTAACAGCTCTAAAAGAGATGCATGAAAAACAGGAGTTAAAAGCATAGCAGTAGCTAGATAAGAATACTCAAAAGATATAAGTGAAGAATATGAGTATTCACATGAAAAAGCGGAGTGTCTCTCTCCCACACAAGAATGCTAGGATCCAACTTATTCAGAAAATAAAAACAACAAAGCAAAAATAAAAGCAAACAGACGCTCCAAGTAAAGTACATAAGATGTGGAAAAATTAAAATATAGTTTCACTAGAGATGACCTGATAGGTTGTTGATGAAGAAGGGGATGCCTTGGGCATCCCCAAGCTTAGACGCTTGAGTCTTCTTGAATATTGCTGGGGTGACCCACGGGAGCATCCCCAAACTTAGTCTTTTCACTCTTCTTGATCACATCATATCATCCTTCTCGCTTGCTCCTTGAAAACTTCCGCCACACCAAACTCAAAGTAATTGTCATTAGAGGGTTAGTGCATAATCAAAAATTCACATGTTCTACTGTGACACAATCATTACCAATGCTTCTGGACATTAACTACAGCCACTGATGTTTTATGGAGCAAAGAAATCCAATCAAACATAGTAAAAGAGGCAATGCAAAATAAAAGGCAGAATCTGTCAAAAACAGAACAGTCTAGAAAGACGAATTTGTTCGAGGCACTTAGGTTGCTCAGATGCGAAAAATCAAAACTAATGAAAGTTGCGTACATATATAAGGATCATGCGTGAATTGTTTCAGAATTTTTCAATTTTTCTGTAGTGAATACAGCTCAAAACGGTGGACAGCAAAAATCTGTCACTGCGCAGAAATCCAAATCTAGCATCAACTTTCAACTAGAGACTTTACTTGGCACAACAATGCAATAAAATAAAGATACAAAGGAGTTGTTACAGAAGTAAGCAAGCTCCTTGACTCAATAAAAATAAAAATACCAGAAAATAAAAACAATGGGTTGTCTCCCAAGATGGCTTTTCTTTAAAGCCTTTTGGCTAGGCATAGTGATTTTTATGAAACTCACATAAAGATGAGAGTTGAAACATAAAAGAGAGCATCAAGAAGCATATATAAAACTTGTTTAAATCAAACACTCTTTCTATGCATAGGAGTCTTGTAAGAAAACAAGTCAACGAAGAACAAAGTGACTAGCATAGAAAGGCAAAACAAGTGTAACTTCATAAATTTCAACATAAAGAGAGAAGACTTAATATTATTGTGATATATGAAGCTATGTCTCCCTCTCTCATTATGACCAGTAGGTCTTAAAGTAACCAGCAAATAAAAACAAATCAAGAGAAAGCTCAAAACATTCATCATAAAGAGAAGAAATTTAGTAACATGAAGATTTCTATAACCATACTTTCCTCTCTCAAAATAATTTTCAGCGGCATCATGAATAAACTCAACAATATAGCTATCACATAGAGCATTCCTATCATGATCCACATGCATAAAAGTACCATTACTCTCCACATAAACATAATCACTAATAATAGTGGGAGTAAAAGTATCACATCCATCATTGTAATCATCATAAATTGGAGGCATAGAATAATCATAATGAATTTTATCCTCAATAGTAGATGGACTGAGAATATTATATTCATCATTGTAAACATCATATATAGGAGGCATATCATAATTAACACAAACTATATCCTAAATAGTAGGTGGACTGAAAATATCACAATCATTATAATCATCATATATTGGAGGCAAAGTATCATCAAAGCAAATTTCCTCCTTAAAGCTTGGGGGACTAAAAATATCATATTCATCACAACCAGCTTCCCCAAGCTTAGACTTTTCCATAGCATTAGCAATAATGGTGTTAAAAAAATTCATGCTAATACCATTGCTATCACTATTATGCAAACAAGCTTCCATAGGTTTTTTAATTTTCTCTTCAAAAGCATCATGTCCTAATTCAATATAAAGTTCATAAAGATCTCTAATTTTTTTGTTGTTTTCCATTAAGCCTAACTAGTGAAAATAAAAACAAGAGACAAAAAGAAATAATTGCAGAATCTAAAGTAGATACCTTCCAACACGTACCTCCCCGGCAACGGCGCCAAAAAATAGCTTGATGTCTACGCACGCTTCTATTCTTGTAGACAGTGTTGGGCCTCCAAGAGCAGAGGTTTGTAGAACAGCAGCAAGTTTCCCTTAAGTGAATCACCCAAGGTTTATCGAACTCAGGGAGGTAGAGGTCAAACATATCCCTCTCAAGCAATCCTGCAATTAAGATACAAGAAGTCTCTTGTGTCCCCAACACACCTAATACACTTGTCAGATGTATAGGTGCACTAGTTCGGCGAAGAGATAGTGAAATACAAGTAATATGGATGATTATAAGTAGTAATTGCAATCTGAAATAAAAATGGCAGCAAGCAAACATGTAGCAGAACTTGTTGTAAACGGTGTTTCCAATGCTTAGAAACAAGGCCTAGGGATCATACTTTCACTAGTGGACACTCTCAACAATGAAAACATAATTGAGTAAATAAATGCTACTCTCAAACACTCTCTTGTTGGATAACGAACACCATTCATTGCGTAGGGCTGCAAAAGCACACCTCAGAGTCTGAGTAAACAAACACCACAACGTCATAAAGGAGTCACACACGATGCGCACACCGTCACCTTCACACCGTGGAGTGTGACTCCGGAGTTCATATTAAAGTAACCTCTAGAGTGGCATAATAGATAAAGAGTAACATCTACTTATTCAACTAGATTACAAAGCTCATGATCACATAAAGATCACACCATGGGAGAGAGATAAACCACATAGCTACCGGTAGAGCCCTCAGCCTCGGGGGAGAACTACTCCCTCCTCATCATGAGAGGCAGCAACAACGATGAAGATGGCGGTGGAGTCGATGGAGATGGCTCCGGGGGCACTTCCCTGTCCCGGCAGGGTGCCGAAACAGAGACTTCTGTCCCCCTAATTAGGGTTTTTAGTGGCGGCGGAGCTACGGAACTCTTCTAGAGAAATCGTTGATATTTTTAGGGTTTTCGGGGCAGGAGCTTTATATAGGCGAAAGGGCGGCGCGAGGGGGTGGCCGAGTCGTCCTCCCCAGCTGGTGGTGCCACCCCCCTCCAGCCAGCGCGAGCGTATGGGGAGGAGGCCGTGGGCCTCCTCTGGACTTGCCCTTCTGGCTCCGTGGGTCTTCTGGCGAAATAGAATTTCTGTAATTTTTCTGGATTTTTCCGAGCACTTTGGTTTTTGGGTCTTTTCTGCAATAAACAGACATAATAAATAGAAACTGGCACTGTGGCATCTTGTTAATAGGTTAGTCCAACAAATGCCATAATATGATATAAAGTGTATATAAAACATGTAGCAATTGGCATAATATAAGCATGGAACATCAGAAATTATGGATACGTTGGAGACGTATCAAGCATCCCCAAGCTTAGTTCTACTCGTCCTTGAGTAGGTAAAACGATAACAACAAATAATTTCTGAAGTGACATGCTACCACACAATCTTGATCAATAATATTGCAAGGCTCAAGTCATGAATGAAGTGACTCAAGGCAATGGTCTATAGTTTGCTAACAAATAGATAATGAGTAAACACTGAATCATATAAGCAAAAGCTTTTCATAAATAGTACTTTCAAGACAAGCATCAAAATGTTTTGCATAAGAGCAAACTCATAAAGCAATAGATTCTAAGTACAAGGCATTGAAGCAACACAAAGGAAGATTAAGTTTCAGCAATTGCTTTCAACTTGTAACTTGTATATCTCATGGATAATTGTCAACACAAAGCAATATAATAAGTGCAATAAGTAAACATATAAGAATTGTTGCACACAAAGTTGACACAAGTGTTTGCTTCAGGATAGAAAGGAGTAGGTAAACTGACTCAACAATAAAGTATAAGATAGGCCCTTCGCAGAGGGAAGCAGAGATTCACTCTCCTCACCGAGATCCGCCATATCCCTCTAGTCCTGCTACATCGAATAAAACTCTCCATTACATTATGCATATGCACTTCGAGTCTTATTCCATGCACAAGTACTAGTCAAACGATGGAAATCCAGAAAGATCCAAAGAAAACCAAAATTTTCAAACATATACCATGTATTATACATGTAGGCTTACAAACATGGGTACATAATTGTAACACACTCTAAAGTGAGTAGGCCTCACTTATTGCTAGCGTTCAAGCCTTACAATACGCCTTACACAACTCTGTATTATACATATGGTACATCTACTGCTTCACTCCGTCGTGCTTCACTTCTCCGCATACTTCCCAGGCTTCCACCAACTATTACGGCTGGTCCTCCTAAGAATTCCTGGTAACTTCACCTTCTCTTCCGGCTGATACTCAGGATCAGATGGATAGGATTCTAAAGTCATATCGGTCATTCCAAAGTAACTATCGATGTACTTATACGTCTCCGCTTCAGCATCGTATACGCCTTCACCTCCATACTCCTCGGTATCATTATATAGACCTGTTGGCACATCATCAGTGCTACAGTAATAACTCCGAGGCTCCTCACTTGGCTCCTTCTTCGGCTGCCTAGAAGAACTTGCCCCCTGGGTATACTTAGCCTTATACATGCCTTTCTCCAAAGTATCTTCCTCATCTGAGTCAATGACAATAGGTTTACGTGCTCGTCCCAACTTTGGCTTCCCTCTAACGACACGACTAGTAACTTCTTCCTCCTCATCATCCGCTGGAATCACAATAGGATCACTAGGAGTTCCCTCATAAGGTTCTTCATCCCAACCTGTGGCACATGGTACTTCAGGTTCCCAACTCTGCCAACCATTATCCTTATCTACTAAGACGTAATTTGGGTGTATTGGTTTATAGGCAGGATAAACTGGGGTTTGTGGTTCTAGTTCCTCAATAATCCTAACAGGTGTAGGTGGTGGTTCAGTGTATCCCTTCTCAGCTTCATTCCTCAGTATCTCACTCCTTTGCTTAATAACTTCAGGACTAGAGTACTCCTCTACCAGGGATTCTACCTCTCCAGCTACTACTCCGAACGTCTTATGATACGCCCGAATCATCTTGAGACAGCTATCCAGAAACTCAGCCACATCATGTGGATCAGACTTCAGGAAATTCTTATAGTTCACTGGACCCTCAAGACGGTAATTGGCACTTGGAATGGCGTTAAACGGTGTTTCTCCTAACACATTACCCTGGATGTCCTAATAGCAGTGACTGCTCTGATAACCGCAATCTGGAAAGCTACTTCCACGTTCTTGGCTTCTCCAAAGGGCATTTTAAATCCCATCTTTAGCTCGGTTGGTAACTTGAGTGCCACCCGGTACATAGCTAAAATTGACCCGTCGTAGAAACATCACTTTCACTATCACCTTGGTTTGGATACCAAGAAAATAGATCAGTTGCTCAAGCAGTTCAGCCCAGCTTCCCCGGAAAACACCCTTGCCCAACTCAGCATTTTTAATACGCACAGCCCTCTTGGTACCACGTTTCTCCATCCTAGCTGTTAAAACCAAGAAAATCGTATAAGATTGATGTAATAATTGCATGATAATGTTATTCTCAAGCGAATATCCATCATAACAATGTAAAACTCAATTCATTCTAATGCTTCGCACACCTACAGGCTTTCCCTTTAATAGGTTTCCAACCTAAGGTCTAGCAATTGCTCTGATACCATCTGCGGTGACCCCGCACACCACTTCATATTGTAGTGTACAAGTCGTTGACATAACACCCACGGAAGGACTTATCCGTAAATATTACATCCCTCAGAGTATTACAACAGAAACATTGCGGGTCCACTTCATTACACACTGCTGAATATTACAAGCCAGAAATGCATAAAAACTTCAACGTCTTCCTCCGACAAGGGAGGACCGTCTATTATTGCTGTGTTGACAGGGGTCAACCTACTAGCGACAGAAAGCAATAAACTAAGAACCATATTGGCTCAGCAGCTAAGTAGTACTAGTCTAGTCTTGCTCGGCCAGGTTCCTATTAGGGTAACTCTAAGTCTCCACCTCCTCTTCGTCAGCGTCGTCGGCTTCGTAGGCGATGATGTAGTCGATGCCTTCTACTCCTCCAGACAGATCAGGTGCTTCAAAGTACACCTCGTCGGCATGGTATGCTCCAAAGTCCACGTCCGTGACCTCCTCAGAGTCTAAGCAGGGGGTCAAAAGAGGAAAGGGTGAACAACTCTAGCGTTACTTAGCAAGCTCAAGTAATAGATGATAAGGTGTATGATGCTCTATCTACCATCCTGACCAAAAAGTCATGGATGAATATGCAAGTTTTGTAAAACATTTTTAGTAAAAGGTCCATTTTATTTTAGAAAACTATGCCCCCAGTCTCCACGGGTTTATAGTCATCACTTGGGATGCCTTTCCCGCTGCGGTCTGTAGTCCCCTCCTGGAACAAGGATATGACAGTCACAATTTCTTTGTTTTAACTCTGCAGAGCTGCACCACTTTACCCAACAACAGCCTGGCTCTTTATGCTCTCTCAGCACACCGTGTGTGCTATAGCCAGAACTCAGGGCAACAAGTCATGTGGAGTCACCTCCTCGCACAACGCATATCCGCCCATTTGTGACGCGGCTGGTAACTAAGACCACTGGCCCGCCACCCCTCCCGAGCTTCTATTCCAGTCACCCCGTTGAGTGGGAAGGTCACGCGCTTCCAAGCAGTTGGCCGCCGCAACGGACGCAACCAGGTAATAGCCTGCCGAGGATATGCGAACAGAGGAAGTAACCTCTGACGAGCCCATCCATAGTGAATCTGTTGGCCGATGCTTCAATACGGCCCTAGGATCATTGGGCCATGGGTTATTAATCCTAGGTACATACTTTCTCATACAGTGGAACCTCCACCACAACATCAAACCGTGGTTCCACTGCCAGCCAACCATATACTTATAGCAATTCACATCATTCGAAAATAGATTTTTCTTTTTCATGCAATGATAAACCATAGTACTTTGCAATTACTTTGATAAAAATAATCAATCGAGGATATGCAAGTTGGAACTTGCCTTGAGACTGATAGGTAGTGCAGTCTAAATCTTCCGACGAATTGGGACTCGCGTGTTCTGAAAATCAATATCACTGTCTGTATCAGACAATGTTGAAAAACCAAATACATGCCAATATGCATAGGATGAGATGATTTTTTATTTTCCCCAAAATTCCCCAGAGTTTTGTTAGGATTTCTTTTGATGATTTCTTTGATTTGAATTTTAGGTAGGATGAGTAACATGACAGTCTTAATGTAGTTCAAATTATACTTTGAACTTGATTCATAATTTTCCCATATTATTTTATTTGAAAACAATTTGAAATATTTCAAAGTCATTTCCACTTAAGGATCCTTTGAATTTTTGCTACAAGAAATCATTTTCAAAAATTCAAAGAGTTATTTTATTTGGGTAGGTTATTTTCTGCTGATATTTGTAGATATTTTGTTTGTATTTTTAGGATTTTATTTGAATTTTGAGAGTTCTTTGAAAGATTTGAATTTTTCCAATTTATGAAATTTACAAGTTTGCCCCTGGTCCAACCTGGTTGAACCAGGTCAAAGACTTGGGTCTGGCTCGGGTCGGTCAACCGACCGAGCCACTCTTCTCTTTCCTCCTCTCTCTCTCGCTCGTGCCCATGCTCGACCTCGCCTGGGCGTTCATGTCGCCCGTGTCGTCGCCGCCTCTCCCCGGCCAACTCCGGCCATCTCCGCCGCCGTGACGTGGGGCAAAATACTCCCCTTGCTCCGCTCTACTGCCTCACCGGAGCGATTTGTGTTCCGCTTCCTCTCGCGGCCGTGCACAACCCGTTAGGGTTTCAGTGCTGGCCCTGCTTGCCGCCATCCGCGACCTTCTTCCCCGGCGTGCTCGCCATGGCTGGGCGCAGTGCTTCGTCCCCTGTGCCGCCGTGGTGCGATGGTGCCATCTTCTACCACCGTGAGCCCCCTCCAACGGTTGCGCGGGCACTGCCTCGCCGCTGTGGAGCTACGACCATGGTCGTGTGGTAAGAAATATTCCCCTCTACTCTACCTCCTTCTGCTCTTCTGCTAGCTAGCTACCCGAAGCACTGATTCGAACTATTGCTCAAACCAGGACTTGGTTCATGATGTGCATAAAATGATGTGTTGATGATTTACTCAATTTAGTGTACTGCCTTCTCTAAGTGCATGCAGTAGAGGTGTATGGGTAGATCAAACATGTGTAGATCATCCCCAAGCTTCTGGAATTATTGTGGAGAGCATTTCTTGCTCACAGATAAAGAATTTGACTTTAAGAAATTAATTCTGAGCTAGAACTTGTACTAGCTGTGATGATTATTTGATTTAGAGCACGATTTAATCATGTTTTGCTTACTGTGATGCCTCCTTGTAGAGTTACACAGTAGCTTTCTTGATTAGAAATGCTTTTTATACTTTCCTGTGCTTCTTCCAAGTGTTCAGATGTGCATAGCTCAGCTAATCCAGCTCTGCTGGTTCACTGGCTTGTGTGCTTTGATAAAAACAGATTAAGAACAGATACTACTCTGAAAACATTTCCCTTGCTTCTGTAGATGCTCAAACAATTGCTAAAACACTCAACTCCACTCCCTTTCATCTCTCTGCCCTATTTCTTGCACGGAACAGAAGTACTCTGCCTTGCAATTCCATATCTACAGCACCACACCTTGCTAAGAAAGGTTCTGTTAAGAACAGATGCTAAAATCAGCACTCAAGCATGGTTCTGTCATGTACAGAACCTGCTAAATCACTCTCTAGCACAAATGAAACAACCTTGGGTGTAGAGCAGATAAAGCTACGGAAGAGTCTGATCTTGCTCCAAGGTTCAACTGTCTCTTCTGGGCTGCACCTTGTGGTTCTTCTGTCTCCTTCTTGCTGCTTGACTCCTTGGTTTTAGTGGCTTGTGGTGGATGATTTAGGTAATTTCCATGATGGCTTGTGGGGTTTTGATTGTTCTTGGTGAAGAACAGATGGAAATGGTGGTGCTTGATGTGCTAGTGCTGGTGAATAAGTGTGGTTTGTGTTTGCTGGATGATTTATGAATCGAGGCTTCGAACTGGTCCTGATTATATACTGTTTTGGTGATTCCTGTGCTTGTGACACCAGGATAATTGGCTTGTGATGATTCACCTGATTGCAGTGGCCCTTCTCACCTCGAGCTGCCTATTTGGACTGCTTTTACTATTCTTTTAACACTGAAGATATGCTTCAGCTGCTGCTGTTCAGTTCATCCCCCTTTGGTGATAAAACTTGAGTTACAGCCGAGTCATTGATCCTATCTTGATCTAGATATTTTGCTGGTTTGCTTGGCTGTGAAGTATTTGATTAGTGGATGTCGGTTTGAGATGTTTAACTCAAGTGTATGTGTAATTAAGCTAGTTCTTAGCTTAATTAGGTGGGAATTAGGATCCATTTGTCAATTAATGGCAAATGTGATACCATTAAGTTGCCTTTGCTTTTATTTGCTTCCTGGTTTAATTGTGGAGTTTGTGAATGCATAAGTTGCTTTGCTTAAATGATTATGAGATCAAAATGCTCAAACAACACTTGATGCCTTTGTTCTATGTTGCCTGAAGTTAAATCTGTGCAGTGCTGCCATTAAGCCTTTGCCCCTCTTGTTGCCTTCGGATTAATGAGCATGATCCATATTGATTAGTCCCAATGTTGCCTTTAGTTTGCATTCTCCACACTTAGCCTAATTAAACCAAAGTTTTGGTTAGGCTAAAAACCAGGTTTCATATATTAACATGCCAGCACCAAATGGTGTTGGCAACATTTTAACACTAACCCAAATTTCTTCTTATTTGTGTTGTTTGTTTGGCAGGTTGAAGATCCTCTGGATATCCAGAAGTGAAGATGTAGTTTTAGGATTTTTATTTCTCTCTTTTGTAATATTCACACTTGTTGTAATAATGTAGTTGCAATTCTGGTTGTAATGGACAGATTGTATTATTTGAGTTGCTTGGAAATGTAATGATGTGCTCTTGTAAAGAAATTGAATTCCAATATGTGATGTTGCAATTAAACTTGTAATTGTTGAAGAAGAGATGATCATGTATTTAAATGTTGGAAATTATGTGTGTATATATATTGTGTTGATATCATTTGAAATGATTCATTCTCTTTTGTTATGAATTATATGACTCGTGATGTTGAAATATATTTTGTGTGTGTATAAGATTGGATAAGATATAGAATTGTGTTTACTTTAAGAACTTATAAATAAGTCATGTCAAAATTTATATGACCATTTTGGGAAAGATAGGGTTTTGAAATTAAGTCGTAGGGTTTATCGACACCTCTCGACTAACTGTCAATGTCTGACTCCCAGACCCACGACACTCGTCTTATATCGACCCTTGATACTTTTAACACAAAAGCGCGAAAATTATCCAGTTTTCACCAAAAGATGCATGTATGCACAAATGCAGTTCCTATTTCTACCCTCTCGAGTCCTATAACTGCGGGGTATTACAGCCGTCTGATGCTGTGGAGGAGCCAGAGGACGCGTCATCGCCTCGCGCAGACGCCGCCAAGGCAGCCAAAGCAGGGCCTTCTTGGGGCCCCATGCGTCCTCGCGAGACCAGCCCCCACGCGGTGAATGCCGGCATCCCCGCCAAGTACCTGGCACGCATCTTCTTCACAAAGCGATGCAGGGGCTTGGAGGAGTTGTTCGCTGGCTCGGCGATCTGCGGGGAAGTAAAAAGAACATCCATAAAGCCCTTCAGCACCTCAGCCGTGAAGACTTCGCCGCTCAACCGCATTCGGTCCGCCCCGCCGGAGTATGCCCACATCGGCTCCAAATGCGACTGCGGCGGTGCAATGCGCTGCGCCACGAAGTCCCTCGCTACCATCTGGCCAGTAAGCCCGTGGGTGCGGGCCTCCAGGAGGCGCTTCTCGAAGAGCTCAAGTGCCGGGTCTTCCAGGGGTTAGCTGCTCCAGCCGCTGTGCCTTGATGGGGGCCCGGAGGGGACCTCGAGAAAGGGGCACTCCTCCGCAACTTCCACATAAAGCCACAGCTTGCGAAAGTCGTCCACCCGCTTCGTCACCCTAGTGACTGCGACCTCATCATCCCAGGCGATGGGAATATAGCGCTCGGACATGCTCTGCGTGATGCGGAAGGAGACACATCCGGAGGTCTCCCCGGGGGCGGGAAAGCGGAGCGCAAAGAAGCGCCGGAAGAGGTCCACTGACGGCTTGACCCCGACGTACCCCTCGCAGAAATAGGCGAAAATGGCGAGGGTGAGGATGGAATTGGGATGAAGGTGGAGAAGCTGAATCTGGTAGTGCTCCAGAATGGCGAGAAGGAAGGCGGAGAATGGCGGGACCAGACCTGCGAAGATGGTGTGGAGGAACACCGGGTAGAAGGGAGCGCGGAGTCCGCCAGGGGCGCCGCCCGGCCTCAGGCTGGTCGCACCCCACTCATTGAGAGCAGAGGCCACCAAGGGGCGCACCCTCTCCAAGTGCGCGTCCACCACGACGCGACTGGGCTCCAATGCCGACTTATGTCCGCCGCTGGAACTCGGCAAGGACGCCTCTCCCACAAGTGCCGCGCCCTTACCCTTCTGAGCCGCGGAAGCTCTCTTGGGAGCCATGGCAACCGGAGGGCAGAGGTGCAGAGGACGAAGGGGAACGCAGGGCAGAGGAGAGCAAGAGGAACAGGAAAGACGAAGGCGAGCGGGGTGAGTGACGGGGAACCCCGCCAATCCTTCTGCCTTAAGCCTCCGCGTGGAGCAGTTCCGTCAGGAGTGGCCGGGCCCGCCACTTCCACCATCATGGCCGGAGAAGCCGAGACGGCGTCGAACGACGGTTACTTGCCACGCGTCTCGGCCCAGAACGACTGTTTTGGGCCCACGACGTTTCGCCTGCATACAGGCTACGACGTGCACGTCGCGGACCCGGGGGCTACTGTCGGCCCAATAGAAACCGGGGTATCATGGGCCGGCCTTTCTGTCCCCAGACACCTGGACCCAGAGCACGGCTAAGGACTGGGTCGCGACGCTGGCGATCCCCGCGAGGCCTCGCCCCTCGCGGGGGCTTCAACGTTGAAGCAAACGACTAAGTCTCCGCGAGTCGGGGACCGTCTCGGGAGACTTTTCCCTCTCGGGGTGGCGGAGTGCTCGAAGTGCCTGGCGAGGTTCTGCCATCCTGGCAGGACGCACATGGGGCATGCGCTCCGCAGCAGGATGACGCGCACGCCTGCACACGGTGACGAGCAGGCGGCAGTTGCCATTCCCGTTCTTAAAGGACAGCAACAAAGCTGCCCCAAAGGAGGAGGATTACCAAGCATGCTACTTTGGTGCTAAGGGGACACGATGCCGCTCCGCTCCAACGACGACGTCACCGATATGACACCACGGACCTCTAGAGCGCCGGCCACCGCTCTGGACGGATGGTGGCAGGGCCTGACGAAGACCAGCATGCAAGACCGACGACGGTGGACCTCGTCCACAACCCTTGGACCAAGGGTGCACCGCCCTCCTGGACCGGCGCCATGGAGGAACCCTAACTTCCATCCCCGCGCCTATATAAGGAGGGAGAGCACCACTTGAGAAGGGGATCGACCATTCACCCACCTAAGTCTACTAGTCCACCCAGAGAAGAGAGTTTCCACATAGAGGGAGCTCTGCCATCATTGTAAGCTTTGCCCTCGACAAGCACCCCTGTACTGTAACCTCACGAAGCAGTGCATCCCACAAAGCAAGAAGTAGGGTCTTTACTCCTCCCGGAGGGCCTGAACCTGGGTACGAGCTGGTGTCAATCTCTGTCGTGATGCATTCTATCGAGCTCGCCGTGCTTGGTCGCTGAGGTTGACGAGAGTGTTGTTAAGTGTCGTGTTCAGCCCCTTCGTTTCCTGGTTCACGGGGACTATTCTCCGACAGCTTCCTTTGACTGTTTAGGTGACTCACTCAATGCTGCCTTTTTCTCTGAGATTCGGTGTGGGCTGCAACGAGCAGGCATGGTGCCTCTGTGGAATTGCACCTACTCAACCTGCAAGCAAATAGTATCAACCATTAGTAGTGAATTTGCAAACTAGGCACTACAGTGTAGAACTATGAATATCAACAAGAACATTTTACAATATAACAACAATAGTCGACTTCTTCAGTTCAAAATCAACTCAAGATACACCTCAATGCTACCAACCAAGCAACACGAAGAAGCTAGACGAAGAAGAAAGAAACACACCTATGTGCTTTCTGCCGGCACCTGGCTGCTGCCGTAGAAGGTCGAGCCGATGTCACATTGCCGCTCCTCATCGTCGTTGGCGGCTGATACGTCCAAAACGTATCTACTTTCCCGAACACTTTTGCTATTGTTTTACCTCTAACTTGTGTGTTTTGAATACAACTAATGCGGACTAACGCTGTTTTCAGCAGAATTGCCCTGGTGTCTTGTTTTTGTGCAGAAAGTCAACTTTCGGGAAAAACACCAGAAAAGATCGCAAACCTCCTATTTTACCAGAAGACTCACGGAGCCAGAAGGGGAGGCGGAGATGGGCCACGAGTGGCCCAAACCACATGGTGGCGCGGCCAAGGGGCCCGCCGCGCCAGCCTATGAGGAGGGCACTCGGGCACCTCCCCGAGTCCCCCTTTCGACTACTTAACCCTCTCTGACCTAAAACGCGAGGGGGTCGTCCACTTCATCCAGAAACATCACCGTACGCCGCCACCATCGCGAAACCTATTTCGGGGACCAGAAACTCCGTTCTGGCACTCCGCCGGGACGGGGAATTGGAGGAGATCATCGCCATCATCATCACCGACGCTTCTCCATCGACCATCCATGTTTCCCCCATCCATGTGTGAGTAATTCCCTGCTGTAGGCTGAGGGGGATGGTAGGGATTGGATGAGATTGTTCATGTAATAAGCTATAAGATCATTAGGGCATGGTGCCTAGTATCCGTTGTTAGTACTTATTGATGTTGTTGCAACTTGTTGAGCTTAATGCTTGTCACTAGGGCCCGAGTGCCATGATTTCAGATCTGAACATGTTATTGTTTCATAATGATATGCACTGTTTATTGATCATACCTGCAAGTTGTATACACATATTGTTGTCCGGAACCCGCGGTCCCAAAGTGACAATAATTGGGACAGCCGAGGGGAATGGCTGCGATGTGAGGATCACATGTGTTCACGGCGTGTTAATGCTTTGCTCCGGTACTTTATTAAAAGGAGTACCTTAATTACCAGTAGATTCCCTTGAGGCCCGGCTGCCACCGGCTGGTAGGACAGAAGATGTTGTACAAGTTTCTCATTGCGAGCACGTACGACTATATACGGAACACATGCCTATGTTTACTTAGTACTTGGATGCTTTATCATTATTATCTGCAATGCCTATGTCTTGATTATTATATGAGCTATCTTATCCATGCAGCGCCCGTTCATCCATCCCTATGCCTACAGTGTTTTAATCCTACTGTTTACTGCAATCACTACTGCTGTCTCTATTTACTGCTGCTATTATTTCACCGCTACTACTGCTATAAAACTGTTGCTACTGATAATCTGTGTCGAGCAAGACTATTCACAGGTGCAGCTGAATTGACAACTCCGCTGTTAAGGCTCTCAAGTATTCTTTGGCTCCCCTTGTGTCGAATCAATAAATTGGGTTTTACTTCCCTCGAAGACTGTTGCGATCCCCTATACTTGTGGGTCATCAAGACTATTTTCTGGCGCCGTTGCCGGGGAGCATAGCTTTATTTGTGAGTTCACTTGTGATCTATATTGCTCGCTGAAATTTATTCATCATGGGTAAAGCTCGTGATGAGAGGGTCCGTGTATTGCCATCCACTACAAGAAAAGGTACGACACTTAGTACCTCTGCTGCTCTTGACTCACCATCTGTATTGAGTCAACTTGTTACACCACCACAATCTTCACGTGTTGGTACTACTGCTGAATCTGAAATTGCCTCTGATAATGTTGATGATGCTTCTACTGTGATTGATGAGAATATTTCATTAGGTCCACTTTTAGATGCTGCTATTGCTAAGTCTAAACAACTTGAAAATACTAGAACACCTAATGGAAGTCCTACTACTCCTGTTTATTCACCTGAGTTAAGGGATTATACTTGTGATGATGATCCTGATGAAACTTATGTGGAACTTGATGATGATTTTATTGATAAATGTAATGCTACTACTGGTGCAAGTAATATGAGAAATTTTCTTGCACAACATGCTGTTAAATACAAGTTGTCACCTGATCCTAAGTTTGCCACTTCTCCTATAAACATTAAAGATAAGGATTATGATTTTTCTCTTGATTTATCTCATATATCTATTGTTGAGAAAACTCCTTTTTGTGGCACTAAGAGTGAAAGTGCTGTAGAGCACATGAATGAGCTCTCTACTTTGAGTGGCTTATTTTCTGATGATATTAAGAAGCGTAGCTATTTTGTTGCTAAGATTTTTCCTTTCTCATTAAAAGATGATGCTAAAGCTTGGTATAACAACTTGTCTCCTGGTTCTATTACTAGTCCTACTGGTTTGCTTGATGTTTTCTTTCAGAAATATTTCCCTGCTAGTGCTCAACATGATGCTTTGCAGAGAATTTATAACTTTGACCAGGAAGATGAAGAGAAACTTCCAGAGGCATGGACAAGGTTTTGCTCTCTTATCAGAGCTCGGCCTGGACATGATTTGGAAAAGCATGATCTACTTGATATATTTTACAGTGGACTAACTATTGAATCTAGAGCATATCTGGATAGTTGTGCTAGTTGTGTTTTCAGGAAAAGAACCCCTGAAGAAGCTGAAGAATTATTGGCTAAAATCAGCCAGAATTATGATGATTGGACTCTACCTGCGCCGACCCCCACACCTACACCGACACCAATATCAAAGAAGAGGGGAGGTATGATTGAATTGAATGATGAAACAATGAGGGAGGCCAAGAAGACTCTCATTGAGAAGGGTATTAAATCTGAAGATGTGAAGAACCTTCCACCTATTGAAGATTTGTGTAAGCCAATTCCTCATCCATCCATAATTGAGGTTCACTCTCTCCACAGGTTCGATGAAGGAGATATTCCCTACTCTAAACCACCTGATCAATGCTTAGATGAATTTGATAATTATGTTATTAAGCAAGATAATTTTAATATGAGAGTAGAGAATCATTTGCATGAAAACTCTAGCTATTAGTAAGTTGCATGATATTGTGGAGAGAACCTCCAATGATGTTAAGATGCTTATTAAACATTTCCATATGGTTCAAACTCAAATTGATCAACTCACTAAAGTGCAACAAGACATGTTAGCCAATGCTTCTAAAGAAAAATTAAAACCTGTCTATGTTAGCACTAGAAGTGGAGCTCATACTCAGGATCCTTTATATCCTGAGGGACACCCTAAAAGAATTGAACAAGATTCTCAACTAGCTGAAAATCCAGTTTCTCCTTCTAAGAAAAAGAAGAAGAAGAAACATAAAAATGTTGTAGAATCCTCTGAAACTGTTAATGATCCTAATAGTATATCTATCTCTGATGCTGAAACTGAAAGTGGTAATGAACTTGATAGTGATAAGGATAAAAATGATGCTCTTGATAAAGAAGTTAGTGAAAAGGAACCTGAAAAGCATACTAAAAACACAAAGTACACTAAGGAAGACTTCATTGCTAAGAAACATGGTAATGAAAGGGAACCTTGGGTTCAAAAGCAAATGCCTTTTCCAACTAAGAAACTAAAATCAAAGGAAGAAGAACATTATAATAAATTTTGTGAATGGATGAAACCCTTGTTCTTGCAAATTCCTTTGACTGATGCTATTAAATTGCCTCCTTACTCAAAGTATATGAAAGATATTGTTTCTAACAAGAGGAAAATTCCTAATGAGGAAATTTCTACTATGCTTGCTAATTATTCTTTCAATGGCAAGGTTCCTAAGAAGCTTGGAGATCCAGGTATACCAACCATCCCTTGCTCCATCAAGAATAATTATGTTAGAACTGCTTTATGTGATTTGGGAGCAGGAGTTAGTGTTATGCCTTTTTCTCTCTATAAGAGACTCTATCTTGATAAATTGATACCTACTGATATATCTTTGCAAATGGCTGATAAATCTACTGCTGTTCCTGTTGGCATTTGTGAGGATGTCCCTGTTCAAGTGGCTAACAATTGTTTAATTTTGACTGATTTTGTTGTTCTTGAAATGCCTGAAGATGATAATATGTCTATTATTCTTGGAAGACCTTTTCTAAATACTGCAGGTGCTGTTATTGATTGCAATAAAGGAAAAGTAACTTTCAATGTTAATGATAAAGAACATACTGTTTATTTCCCCAAGAAAGTTGACAAGATTTATGGAGTCAATACCATCTCCAATTTTAAAACTATCAAAGTGGGAAGTATTGATTGCCCTATATATGATCATCAAGAAGGATATCAAAACATTATGATTGGATCCATATCAATACAATACAAGGTAACATGAGTGTTTCATGATGTTTAAATCATTTGTGTCATGTAAATTTATTTGGTGCCAAGACTTGATCAACCTTGTTATCAAATGTATTTGCATACATGAAAGAGCTAAACAGCATTTCTTTCTTCAACTTTGTTTTACCTCCTGTAGTGATAATTAGGTTGCAAAAGTTTAGTTGTTTTGAATTTTAAAAATAATTTTTCTGCCCAAGTTTTATTAATTTAAATATCCAGATTTCATGCAAATTGAAAGTTTTCAAAAATCTGTAAAAATTATACCATTGGTCCTATTTTTCAAAGAGCATCGTGGGAGTGCCTGGTGCTGACCAAGGGGACCCACCATGGGGTCAAACCACATGGTGGCGCGGCTGCCCCTTGGCCGCGCCAGCCACTGAGGTGGGGCACCCTTGGCCCTCCAACAGTTCCCCCACCTACCACTTCTTCCTCTTGCATCACTCAGCTCGTTTTTCTCTCTCACACTCGAGTTTTTGCTGTTCTTCCTCGCGATTTCGATCTCTTTGTTCAGCCCATCTCAGCTGCTGAGATTTGGGGCAATTGCTCTCAGGTATGTGACTCCTCCATGTATCCAAGTAGAATTTTGTTTAGTAAGTATACCTTGAGTATTTTGCTGCTGTAGGTGACTTGTTAAGTGAGTATGCATGCTTGTTCTATGTTGAAATATTCAGTTTTGATGCATGTTTAGTCCTCTAGCAAGTTCATATAGTAGTTCCCCTCATTTGTATGTCTCAAAATCATTTTTTATAATGTTTGTTAAAAAATTTCAGAAAAGGAAAATGCATAACCACACCTTTGGGGAGGTGTTTGAAAGGGATTCTCAGAGAGCAAGAAGGCCTTTGAGGGCATCTACTCGAGTTAGGCGTTCCTATGATGAGGATGTCATTGCACCGAACATTGGAGATGGAGGGGATGACCAAATCCCAAATGCTTCATCCTTTCCATGCATGGAGTTTTTGCGTAATGCAGGGTTGCTTGATGACTTCATGTTCCTTATCCAGAGAGTTGGCCTAACCACTTATATGCAGGATGAGGGCGACCAACATTATTGGCTCACCAAAACTTTTGTTGAGAGTTTTAAATTTGTGAATTCATCTTATGCGCCTACTGTCCAATTTAAGATTTATGACAGGCCTGTTACAATGGACTTGGGAGACTTTTGTGCTGCCATAGATATTGCTCCTTTAGGTACAGCAAAGAAGATTGCAGTGGACCTATTTATGGAGGAATTGTTGCTTCACGAGTTATCGCATATCTAGGTCTTTCCGTTAGTCCTAATGATGAGAAGCTAACCCCTTTCAGACTTGATATTTCTGCTATGAAAGGCCATCAGTTTGTCACACCTAATTCTCATTTAGGGAACATTGTTTACAAAGTTTTATTTACTAACGGGGATGAATATGAAGTGCCTTTGCCCCAGGCCGATCTGTTCCCTATACACAGGAGACCGTGGTCGTACTCAAAGGAGGCGTTGGAGGAGCAGCTTAGAGTGTGAGGCTTTCACCAGCAGCACCAGGAGGAGGGAGAAGCACCTGATGATGGCTACACCGTCACTTACCTTGGAGCGTCATCCAGCTCTTACCAGGACGAGGGCCCTTCCTCGTCGTACTATGGAGGCGCCACTTCCTGGGCACCATGGGGTTGATCTCCACTTAGGCCAAAAGCCTAAGCTTGGGGGGAGGTATATCGACATCTCACTCATCTACATATCATATCTTGTCGATACTTTGTATATCCATGTTGCAGTTTTCTTTCTTTCTTTTTAATTGTTTGCCTTTTATTGCTGCATTCCAAAACACAAAAAGACCAAAAATATTTCTGTTGTTTCTCTTCATTTGTTTCTTTAAGTTTCAGTACTAGTTTGTTTAGTTTTAAAATTCAGTTTGTTATTCAAAAATCCAAAAATATTTTGCTTTATTGTTTGTTTCTTTTTGCTCTTGTTTCAAAAACTCGAAAACCCAAAAATATTTGTCGTTTCTTTTTGGTTTTGTATAGTGTTTTCAGAGTTGGACAGCCATCCGTGACTCCGATGGAGCTTGGTTTTCATTCTTATCATTCGAAGCAACACAAGTGAAAAAGCAATAAGGATGATCTACAACAACTTGAGTTGGGGTGAGAGGCTGGTATGAACTCTATTGGTTTTCATTTTTGTACATATACTCATCTATGTGAGCATGCTTAGTTGGTTCATGTGAGGTATATGTCATTTAGTGGATCCTTAGTAGTTCTTGTTCTCTCATGATCGGTCCCAATTTATTAATAGTGGTAGCATGTTATGTTGATGTTTGCTTGCATTGTTCTATTCATATAGGGTATGACATTGTGGTATCCTCCTCTGAATAATTCATTCGAATTGACTTGGCACATGCTCATGCATGCGTATGACTGAAAAACAAAAGTCAATTAAGCCTTGATGATTTATTTTGACTCAGAGTTCTTGTATCACTTTTATGTCTCAATTAATTTCATTTTGTCGCAAGCATGATTATGACGGTTATTGCTCTCTTGATTGTCGCTTCCCAGTCTATTGCTAGCCTTCACTTGTACTGAGCGGGAATGCTGCTCGTGCTTCCGAAACCATGAAAACCAAGTTATTCCAAAGTGTCCACCATAAATACCTATTTATGGCATTTCGAACCATTCAAGTAAATTTTCATGTGCTACCTTTAAAACCTTCAAAGTACTTCTCAATTTGTGTCAATGTTTTATAGCTCATGAGGAAGTATGTGATGTTTTATCTTTCAATCTTGTCATTCAGACTTTCACCAATGGACTAGTGGCATATACATCCGCTTATCCAATAATTTTGCAAAAAGAGCTGGCAACGGGGTGCCCAGCCCCAATTAATTACAACTTTCATTAATAATTCTCTTCACATGTTTTGCCCTGATTTATCAGTAAGCAACTTAATTTGCAAATAGACACTCCTCCATGGTATGTGAATGTTGGAAGGCACCCGAGGATTCGGTTAGCCATGGCTTGTGCAAGCAAAGGTTGGGGGGAGTGTCACCCATAATGAAACTAAAATACATGTGTAAACAAAAGAGAAGAGGGATGATCTACCTTGCTGGTAGAATAACGTCCTTCATGGGAGCCGCTCTTGAAAGTCTGGTTGACAAGGGGGTTAGAGTACCCGCTACCATTCGTTGACAACAACAAACACTTCCCAAAACAATTTTGCTTCTGTTTTAAAAATAAAAAGCTCTAGCACATGATAATCCCTGCTTCCCTCTGCGAAGGGCCAATCTTTTACTTTCATGTTGAGTCACCATCCTTTCTTTGAGCACTTTCTCGAGAGTATAGTTGTCATTCTTAGTGTAATGTGCTTGTCCCAGAATGTGGTTAACTGTGATATAACTTTGATGCTTTTATCTTTGATATCTTTGATTCTAGTCTTCCCATGAACTTCAGAGGTGCCTGGGCATTTATGTTTTGCTGTACAAAAACGGGCAAGCGACATACCATCTTATCATATCCTATTATGAGCATTACAATCTTGTGAATTAATATGTTTCATGTTTGTCGCTATTAGTATGTTGGTATCTTTTCATAGTTTACATGCCTATTGAGTGACATTATTTGCATTTGCCTCATCTTGAATTGCCTAAGCATTTGTACATATAGTGAGAATATATGCATCATATGAAGCAAATGTGTTCGTGAAAGTCTTTTATCGCACTCAGTTGTTAACTGAATTGCTTGAGGAAAAGCAATAAGCTAAGCTTGGGGGGAGTTGATACGTCCAAAACGTATCTACTTTCCCGAACACTTTTGCTATTGTTTTACCTCTAACTTGTGTGTTTTGAATACAACTAATGCGGACTAACGCTGTTTTCAGCAGAATTGCCCTGGTGTCTTGTTTTTGTGCAGAAAGTCAACTTTCGGGAAAAACACCAGAAAAGATTGCAAACCTCCTATTTTACCAGAAGACTCACGGAGCCAGAAGGGGAGGCGGAGATGGGCCACGAGTGGCCCAAACCACATGGTGGCGCGGCCACGGGGCCCGCCGCGCCAGCCTATGAGGAGGGCAACTCGGGCACCTCCCCGAGTCCCCCTTTCGACTACTTAACCCTCTCTGACCAAAAAGGCGAGGGGGTCGTCCACTTCATCCAGAAACATCACCGTACGCCGCCACCATCGCGAAACCTATTTCGGGGACCAGAAACTCCGTTCTGGCACTCCGCCGGGAGGGGGAATTGGAGGAGATCATCGCCATCATCATCACCGACGCTTCTCCATCGACCATCCATGTGTTCCCCCATCCATGTGTGAGTAATTCCCTGCTGTAGGCTGAGGGGGGTGGTAGGGATTGGATGAGATTGTTCATGTAATAAGCTATAAGATCATTAGGGCATGGTGCCTAGTATCCGTTGTTAGTACTTATTGATGTTGTTGCAACTTGTTGAGCTTAATGCTTGTCACTAGGGCCCGAGTGCCATGATTTCAGATCTGAACATGTTATTGTTACATAATGATATGCACTGTTTATTGATCATACCTGCAAGTTGTATACACATATTGTTGTTCGGAACCCGCGGTCCCAAAGTGACAATAATTGGGATAGCCGAGGGTAATGGCTGCGATGTGAGGATCACATGTGTTCACGGCGTGTTAATGCTTTGCTCCGGTACTTTATTAAAAGGAGTACCTTAATTACCAGTAGATTCCCTTGAGACCCGGCTGCCACCGGCTGGTAGGACAGAAGATGTTGTACAAGTTTCTCATTGCGAGCACGTACGACTATATACGGAACACATGCCTACGTTTACTTAGTACTTGGATGCTTTATCATTATTATCTGCAATGCCTATGTCTTGATTATTATATGAGCTATCTTAATCATGCAGCGCCCGTTCATCCATCCCTATGCCTACAGTGTTTTAATCCTACTGTTTACTGCAATCACTACTGATGTCTCTGTTTACTGCTGCTATTATTTCACCGCTACTACTGCTATAAAACTGTTGCTACTGATAATCTGTGTCGAGCAAGACTATTCACAGGTGCAGCTGAATTGACAACTCCGCTGTTAAGGCTCTCAAGTATTCTTTGGCTCCCCTTGTGTCGAATCAATGAATTGGGTTTTACTTCCCTCGAAGACTGTTGCGATCCCCTATACTTGTGGGTCATCAGCGGCGGAGGGTGGAATGGGAGCGCGCCGGGCGCGTCGGCAATGATGTGCCGGAGCTGCCCGTTCATCTCGTTCTCCAGCCCATCGACGTCGCTGAATCATGCGGCTGTCTCCTCGCCTGTGATCCCGCACTCGCTGCGCCCACCGCCCGTGTCGGCGCAGGGGATTGGTGCCGCCGCAGGCCTCGGGTGCGTCTGCGGCTGTGGCACCGTGTCGCCGTTGTGCCATAGAAGCTCCACGAGGTGGCCATCTGCGTGGTCACCCCTTTTCCGCGGGGTCGACGGGCCTGGAAGAGGTAGTCGCCGAGCGCATGGATCATGTATGGAGATGGATTGTGGATGCCGCCGCCTAGCGAGTGTCCCAGGATCGGCCCTAACCCTGGCCGGGTTGACATCTTCTGAAAAAAACCTTCTGGAAGTGGAAATTTTATTGCGGGGCGTGATTTTCTTCTCTACCCATTTTACCTTTCGGTGGAAAAATACTGCTGCATTCATCGACTAGTATTAATCGAACGTGGCCATCGGATCTGGCCGCCTGGACGGTTCACGTTTCTTCGTCCGTACCGTAAAAGAGCCCCACGAAGGTCTTTAGCGCTGGATCGCCCCCGTATGTCATCTTTGCTTCATAAGACGCACTGGGTGGTAGCTCCAACCTCATAGCATGGGAAGTCAAACATGTAGACGGGTAAAACATCCAACAAGAAGATGACTAATAATGTCTTGCCGCAACCAAACAATCGCTTTTCACCTTCGTTGTTTTCATGTTAGCACCATGCGGAACCCTGCACACATCACTGAATCCATCGACTGGTCCATACAGCCAATGCCAAACTGCAAGAGTAATGCCCCATCAGGGCAGTGTAGGAGCGCTACTATCATCTAATCCACGGATATAGCTAGGCTTCCCTCAAGGGAGTGGAGCGAGATGGGAGCTTCACATCGATGATGTCTTCAGGAGACGCAGAAAGCGTCACCATCACCAACTCCAGTCACTAGCCAAAACCTAGTTTGTACCAGAATGTGAAATAGGAGACCTCCATCCAACAGTTTGTACATCGATCGACCACCTTTAGAATCCTCATCGAGCAGCCAATGCCACGACATGCTCCTCGACCTAGTAGAGCCCACACAGAAAACAGATCTCGAGGTGGCCCACCACCCCCATCTAAGCTCACAAGACCCAACTACACATTGCAGAACCAGAGAGCTAGTGTGGTTGTCGACGATTTAGAGTTTAGTACTCTGGTGCCGCTCAAGCCCGACAGGGGAGCGAGGGGGAGACCTCACTCCTCCTCTCTGGAAATATTCATGGTGGTTATGTTCTCTTGTTGGCCCATTGGATTAAAAAGGAAAGCTACCTCTGGAAACCTACAACAAGATTAGTTTATGCGGATTTTTTCGATGATACATGAGTGTTTTTCACACGCTACAAACTTGCACATATTTTGCCGCGAACACACAAGCAAGATGCTGATGCAATTATGAGCCTGTTGCAAATGTTATTTCAAATGTTTCAAATTGTTCGTGAGGTGCTCCTAAACGTTCATATATCATCTTGCATGCACATTTTGGCCTTGTTTTGGCGATTTTCTTTGGCATATAAGGATTTGCTGCGACCTCCAGGGTTCGGCCATGTACTCGTACTTTTTTTGTTTTGCATACTGATGCATGTAAAATGCATACATGAACTTTGTAGTTTATTGTGCAAAATTCTCTATTTATTTGCAACTTTATTATATTTATTGGAACTAACTTATTAATAGTTGCAAAAGTGCACAAATTCTTATTTTATAATTTATTGTGTAGGGAATAAACAAATATGGAAGAAAATCACTAATTATGGTGAAATTCGGAGTTTCCTTAAATCTGTCCCTGCAGAACAGTTTTCAAAGATTGCAACGTACATCCTTGAAGACGACGTCAAATGAAGGTGACGGTGAAGACAAAGTTGTAGGAAATTTATGCTGATATTTTTGGAATTAAAATTTGGCCCAATCCGAGTCCGTACGTGATCTGGAGACCCCGTTTTATGGAAGGCAAATATCTGATTACGAGAATCTGAAAGATTGTGACTTTATTGACTCCAACTCTTACAAAATTTGATGGATTCGGCGAAGACACGAATTGGAGCCTCATTAGGGCTGAGAGGGGTTCCTAGGAAGCTTCTAAAGGTGCCCAAGAGCCCTTGGATCAAAGGGGCATCCATCCCATGGGCTAGATTACATCTCCACCTCTATATAATGAAGGGAAACCCTATTTTCCAAGCAAGCCACCAAAAGCCACGAATTTTCCTCCTCTTGGCAGCCGCCAAGGAGGGGGAGGACCTCCTCCATTGCTGCACCATCACCAAGGAAGAAGAAAGGGGAAGGAGCCTCCGTCCCCTAGGGCAACCGCTGCCGGCGTGGTCTCCATGTTCTCCAACATCTCCACCCTCATCACCATGATGAAGGGGAGTAGTCCACCCCCTGGACTTTAGGTTTGTGGTGGTAACTTGATCATTGTGGTATGAGATGATATTTGTTATGCATTTACCGTTGTGTTGGAGGCTTTATGACTTGTCATACTTTGGAGATATTCTATAGCGCATGTGATGGTTTTATTTATGCATAATGCCTTGTTTATCATTGTCATGAGGTGATTGACACCACCAAGTGTAGATAGATGAGAGAGCTGTGGTCATGCACACGAAATATGAATCATTGCACAGTTTTGTAGAATATTGTCCATTAAGAAATATGACGAATGTGGGTACTGGATGGCCTATGTGACCTACGCATAGATATTGAGTGACACAGTACCGCTCAACATCCTTTATCTGGGGGTAAAAAGGGAGAAGTATGATGTGGGTGTGACAGTAACCACGCTAGCCTTACGAGGGTGACCTAGCAATTCAAATGAGTATTTCTTTCAACTATGTGTTTTAGGACATATAGCCGTCATAAAAGTTACCATTAAAGCAGGACAATTGTGTGTACTTTTTATTTATAACATGATAATCACCATAGATAGGAGAGAGAGGATTAAGTGAACCGTGAACCCATGTTCATTGTTCCTATAAGAGAAAACCTTTATCTTGTCCTCTTGCAATGAAGATGATTGTGACACTTTTACATTCTAGTTTAGTTACATTAAACTTCCATCCATTAAATCATCCATCTTGTTCTTTAAACTTGTTTAGTTTATAATCAACTAAAACTTGTGACACTTTAGTTGTAAGTAATAGATAACTTTTCCTTCTTGCTCCTGCGGATCGATACCCTACTTCCACACTGAGAGGTGCTACAGTGATTCCCTGCTCTTGGGGGTTATCACATACTCGTATTTGTTTGCTATTTTTGACCAACAATGTGATGAAATGCTGCAACAATACTGCAAAAGTACAAAATATTTGATAGGGGGTGCTACAAAGATCATATGGACGATATTTCGTGTTTTAACAAAATTCGACGATGGGGAGAATGGACGATCGTATCCACAAGTCGTCCGGATGATGCATAGCGTCCTCCTTAAAAAGATAGAAGCCTTTATCGCCTGGAGTATTGAACCATTTCGGAACAAAGTTTTTTTTAGGGGACGGATCAACAAAGCTTGATGACGGCCCGTGGTTGTATGAACAAGCAGCAACTGAGCAGCGTTCCAAACCCACATACAGATGTGCCTAAACATGACCCATGACTGTATATGGGCCGGCTCAGGCTCAGGTTGTCGTTGATCCCAAGTTAAGCCTAGTGCTAACCGAGGTCTACCTCTGTAGCACGCAGTCAGAACATGGCATCATCAATTTTTTGTACAAGGGTTGGGGTCCAAGGACCCCAGTGCTGCATCTTTATAGATCAGGGGGGCAGGTACAAAATTCGCTTAGGCCTTTTTCATCTATTGCCTAGGAGGACCTAAAATTCGAATAAAGGCCCAGCGCTTTTACAATACAAACCCTAGAACTAAAAGAAGAACTGCAATCAGGTCCTAGGTCTTCTCCGCGGCCAGTAGCCGGCGATCTCCAAGCGCATAAAGCGCCGAGATCGGAGCACAGTGAGGCACTCGGTCTCTCCCTGCCGACGAATGATCTATGACGATGGGAACCTCGCCGCAGCCGGGGACGAACCACTTGGCTGCTTCGAGCCGCCGAGCTCCGGCGCCAGATCGAGAGGGCCTCCGACTTGGAGGTTGAAAATCGGCCACCATCTTGGCCATAGGACGCGACGGCGAGCTTGTCCACCGCGTGATGAACTCATTTCTGCAGCACGAACCACTTCACGACACAGCAGCGCCTCTTCCTCCCCTCGCCGCCACGGCCGGCCAGAGGAACATGGCTCCACTTCGAAGTGAAGCAGGAGATACGGCGTGCGGATTTATTGAAACGACCTTGATCTCCTTCCGCCCTGCAATCGATCCACCATGTATCTGACCTGCATATTAGAGAAGCTCCGCCTCTGGCGCCGCTACGAGTCACCGGAGAGCAGTCGAGAAAGGGGGAGAAAGACGGCATACGCCAAACTCCACGACAGGAAAAGCAAAACCTAGAACTACATATGTACATGGCAGGCCGATACCCTAGCTCGTGTCTGCACCAGCCAGCGCTAGCGCCGACGGCGAGAGCGGCCGGAGCTGGGCGGCGCAAACGGTTGGCATCATCAATTGGGGCCTCCTACTACTTGGGACCATAGTTTTAAAAACCGAACCGGTCATTGAACCGGGGAGCTGGCTGGTTCACTGATTCAGCGGTCCAACCGCCGGTTCAGTCGGTTCAATAGCGACAAAAAACCGTCAAATTAAATAAATAATCAAGCTAATTTCGGGAAAAGTCACGTTGAATGCTATATACAATGTTTACTTCGTTATTATGACACGAAATATCATTAGCCCATGTGGTATTGGGCCTCTAGCGTGCTTCCTGAACCATAATTCCATGTCCTGGCGAGAATTCATTTATTTTATTTATTTTTTCGGTTTTTGGTACTCTGGTCTTTTGCGCTTAAAAAACCGGCCAGAGGCTCGGTTCTGGTTGGACCGCCGGTCCGGTCGGTTTTTAAAACTATGCTTGGGGCCTCTAATTTTGATACCAGTATTTCCCCTTTTCTTGCAAACATATTCGCCATTCGTTTTTGTTCAGGTAATACATTTTCCACATCTGAGGTTTCACAACAAGAACCTAAACTCCACTCCCAAATAGTAGTTTTCTAAATAGTCGGTTTCCTAGTACTCAGTGTCATTATCTTGCTACCGGCTAGTTGCATACGTGGTGTATACTTGTTCTCAACGCAAGAGTCGCACTAGGAGAAAAATAATTTTTAGACGGAAGGCTCGAGCAGAACCCAGCTTTAAATTAATAAAGCCATTCCGGCCAGGTTCAAAAAACATCCAAATACAACTTGCCACGAAGGGCACAGATAAAGTTCAAGATAGCACGCATGCTACATCTTACACCCCCCTTAAGGAGAGGGAACACAACGCCCTTGGGCAAACAGGCACACTAAGGCTAGACATGATAAGCTGGATGGGGTCAAGGTCGATCCCTCACAGTGTCGTAGAGTTGGCGAATCTCGCGTATCGCCAACTCCACCGCGCCTCTGTCCTGTCGTCTAGCCACTGGCTTCCACACCTGCATATACATAGACATTTTTAATAGGGTATCAGCCGGCTGAGTGGAAGAATCCCCTCAATGGTAATCTTGTTCCGCATGTTCCATAAAGTCCAACATAAGGCAGCGCAACTGATCCATAACACCCTACGTGATTGCCCTGTATGACTTTGCAAAAGCCTATACAACTCTGCAAAACACGAAGGGTTCCAAGTGCAGTGCAACAGTTCCCTAACCGCGCTCCACAGGAACTTGGCTAACGAGCAGCCAAAGAAGATATGGTTAGTATCCTCAGCCTCTCTACATAACGCACATCGCCCATTAGAGGGGCCCTGCCTCCGAGCAATGTTATCGTTGGATGGGAGACGCTTCCTGACCAACTGCCAAAGGAAGATCCTGATCTTAAGGGAGATCGCAATCCCCCAAATCTCGCAGTAGTGCTTCTGCGGCAGACCTTGGCACAGTCTGAGGTAGAGCGATCGAACAGAGAACTTCCTCGATGGCTCCAGCATCCAAGAGAGAGAGTCCACCCCCTCCAAAGGAAGGGAGTCCGCGATCTGTCGGAGAAGGTCAACCCACTCGTTCCTTTCGGCGAGCCCAAACTGACGCCTGAAGGGAACGTGTCGTTCCCCATTGCGAACCATCACGGCAACCGAAGCCGATGGCTCGAGGGAGATGGCAAACAAGTTCGGGTATCGGGTGTTCAAGGGCCCCGACCCTTGCCACCAGTCCTCCCAAACCGAGTGGACCGCTGATAACCCCCAAGAGCAGGGGATCACTGTAGCACCTCTCAATGTGGAAGTAAGGTATCGATCCGTAGGAGTAAGAAGGATAAGTTATCTATCTATTATTATATTATTAAAACAACAAACAATTTACGGTGGAGATTTACCGATCTGAAGTTACAAAATCCCAACGGTTAAGATTAATCGACTTGACACCTAAGCACGTGCACGTTTGACGTTAAGAAATCTGATTATTCCCGTGTGCAATAGGAACTCCAACAAAAAAAGGTATAAACTCACGTTAGATCTGGACTCCCGAGTCCCGAACGATCATTATAGGTCTGTCTCCTTCAATGCTGCATTTATCTAGCGGCAGGTTTTCTCTTCTTCCCACGAAAGTCCAACCTAGGGTTCGGATCTTCCATCAGATTCGGCTCTTAATCTTGCCTGTGCAGGGGCGGCGCCCCGCGACAGCAGCAACGCTATCCAGGGCAAGGGGAGGGCTCGAGATTGTGGTGCAGACAACAGCTGCTGTTGTCATATTGGCGCAAGAACTGCCAAGCGAAGGATGCTGGGCAGCTGGAGCAAACGCGTAGGACGGTCACCGGCCGGTCAGTGCATATGGCTCCCTAATTATTTCTTCTCTAAGTTATGATTAGACTTCTTACTAAGTTCATCCACTCTCTGCAAGTAAGATGTGCATAAGATTTGATCCCATGTGCTACTTAAAACTGTAAGATCAATTTTGATTTGCTAAATATCTTCATACATAACAATTCAGAGCAATCTAAGTGTCCTATTTTTATTTATTTGCAGGTTACATGATTTGATCGGATCAGTTTTGGCTCTGTCAAATAATTCAGGAAAGATCCTTGCTTTCGCCGTTTTCATGTACGTGGATTATGGAGTATTAAGATGGACGTGCAAATGTTAGACTTCCTCTTTTAGATGTCCCCTGCTGCGATTTTGTAGTTTTCTGCAGATTGTGGATAGGTTTTGCTCAGGTCGTAGTACGAGATGTCAAAGCAATCTCTGCTCATAAGCGCATTGCTCAGTCTCATTTTTTTTTGTTTTCCTTGCGTTCTGATGCAGTTGTGTCAGATCTTATACAGATGAACTGGACTGATCCTATAAAATAATTCTAGAATGGTTTTTTGGCTACACTGAAAATTGATCTATGGTGAAAGTAGATAGTAAAGCAAGGATTGTGCATCGACCGTTGAGCTCTGCGATGTCCACACGGAAGAACAAACATGGAGCTACAACAATGGCAGAACTAAAATGTCAGCACCACCGAACACTGATCAGAAGAACTCCATGGTTGATGGTATGCTCTCAAGTCTCAGCTATTAGTTTCTTGGATCAGATATATGCCAAGCTTTCATTGCATTCCGGTTTGATGCACACATACAAAATAACGTGGGTAAGTTGGTAGCATATCGAGTTTCTCTCCTACAGAACTTCTTTTCGTAGATGATGCATGTCATTAGGATGTAGCTCATATATATAATTTCTTCGGTTCTGTGATCAGAATAATGCAAAATCCTAAAGGATCAGACTGACAAGGAAATTAGGTCTCAACTTCTCATGGCATCATAATCATATACTCCCTCCGTTCGGAAAAGGATGTCACAAAAATGGTCTATCTATAGTTCATTTTTGTGACATCCTTTTCCGAACGGAGGGAGTACAAGACACTATTAGCAGAAAACTCACTCATTGCTGTAGTTAAGATCTTTTTGTGTGGGTAGCTGACTCGATCTATAAATTTGTGTTAGCATTGCTTCATATTTGATTCCAAATATGTTTTTCGTTGTCCGCAGATAACTGAGTACGCGGTGGCGGACACGCATTTAACTGCCGAAACCAGTGGATTTGACTGTCACGGTTACGGACACCAAAATCGTGCCGTCGGCCGGCCGGGCCTCACGGAGCAATATTGCCGACATGGTCGTCAAGGCGTCGTGAGTGCGCGTTCAAAGACATTGAACGGCTCGATATCCTCATACCACTCCATGACGTTGGTAGTGGCGAGGTCTTGCCCCGTTCAATTTAAATGACCAGGAAATCAGGATATACTCATATAAATACGTGCATGCATGTTTATATGACCGTATTTAATTATCTGATATGCACCATGTTTTTAATGTACAAATCCCTACTATATATAAAAGTAGGACAGATTCACCCTCAGTTTAGCTATCCACGTCGCCTTTTCAACGTACGCCGTCCGATCGTCGCGTCCAACGGTCCAGATCGTAGCATAACCCGTGCAACACTGTAGCTGCTACAGTATTACTGTAGCACTGGATGTCTACCAATCGGGTGGTGACACGTCGCCCCACACGATTTTTGGCGCGCCCTTTTACAAAATAACCCTGCTATTTTACAAAAAACCCCCGCGAAGGACCAATTCAGAAAATCACGACAATCCAGGGGCCTCTCTGGAAAATCATCCACACACCCCCCTCTCCTCTCTCTCCGCGGCGACGAGCTAGGCGGCGCCACCGACGCGCGCCCGCGCCGCTCCGGCCCTCCCCCTCCAGATCCACGCCCCGCCAACCTCCGCCGTCGCCGCCTCTTCCTCTTGGCCGAGCGCCGTTTGCCGGCACGCCGCACGCCGCCCGGAATCGCCGCCGGCGTGCGCGCTGTCCGTCGCCGCGTTTTCTGCCCACCGGCGACGCTCCGATGGCCACACAGGGGCGGCGCCGCCACCTGCACGCAGCTCCCGCCCAGGCGCGCCCGATGCGCTAACCCGTGCGTCCCGAATCGCGGCGGCGCGTCGCCGGCGTGGACGCCGCGGCGGAGTCCGGCCACTGTGACGTCACCACGATGTCAAAGTGGGCTTGGGCTGCGGGAGCTGGGCTGGGCCGCTTTCTCTGCGGCTGGCTCGGCCCGCGTCGCCCCTTTTTTTCTTACTCTTTTCTTTTCTTATTACTCAAAACTTTCAAAACTTTTCAAACACATCTTCAAATCGATTCAAATCAATTTCTACGAATTTATCTGCATTTCAAGCGCATTGGGACCTTCCAAAAATTATTTCTAAACCTAAAAAAATTAAAACAATACATAAGGCCTCCTTAATAGATTTCAAAAAAAAACACAAGTATTAAAAACTTTCAATTTAAAAAAATGTTTCCAAACTTAAAAAATTCAAACAATACATAAGGCCTCCTTAATAGATTTCAAAAAAACAAGTATTAAAAACTTTAATTTAATAATTAAAACTATGCAAACCTTGCATATAAATAAAATGCACCAAAAAAAAAACCCGAATAATTCTTCCTCCACAAAAAAAAAAAAATATCCACAGGTTCCAATTAGTTTCAAAATAGATTCCAAACAAGATTTACTGGATTTTTTTAACAACAGATATTCCCCCCTCCCCCAATAAAATATTACACATTTTCTATAGGTTCAAAACAATTTGGACACACAATTTGTTACAACTATTTATAGGAAATAGAAATTCAATTTGCCTTAATTATAAATGCATTTTAAAAATGCTCACAATAATACATTCCCTCTGATTATGGTGCCCTCGCCTTCTCCACCGATAAACGTGTGCCGGGATGCCCGCCTCGCGCCGAAATCGCCGCCGCCGCCTTCGGTGCCCGTCGCGGCGTTTCCTGCTCGCCGGCGACGCTCCGGTGGCCAGACGGCGGCGGCGCTGCCACCTGTGGGTACATCACATCCAGGCGCATCCGAAACGCCCGCCCGCGCGTCCCCAATCGCGGTGGCGCGTCGCCGACGTGCTGCACGCCGCCGCCGCGGAGTCCGGCTTCCGTGACGTCACTCTGCCGTCACGTGGGCCCGGGTTGCGGTACCTGGGCTCCTAGCTAGGCTGGGCCGCTTTCTCTGCTGCTGGCTCCGCCCAGCGCATGCCTACGCTCTTTTTTTATAACAGTTTTTTTTAATATTCAAAACTTTTCAAATACATCTTCAAATCAATTCAAACCAAATTCTCCAAATTTCCTGTAAAAAAAATCTACATTTCAATTACGTAAGAGCCTTTCTAGAATTATTTCGAATCTTCAAAAATTCAAATAGTACATAAGGCCTCATTAATACATTTCAAAAAAAAAACACCAGTACTGAAAAAATAAAATTTATTAACTACAATAATGCAAAACATACATACAAAATGCACAAAAGAAGAATAAAAATGATTTTTCTTTTACAAGTTCGGAAATAGAATTCAACAATTCACACAATTAAAATCTCCGAATTTATGAAATACAACAATGCACATCATGCATAAAAAAATGCACACAAAATGTATTCTCCAAAAAAAACATCCTCTTCCAAAATATTCAATTTTCTTACTACGTTCCAACGTCGATTTAAAGTCACAAGAACTACAAACTTCAATTTAATAACTAAAACTATGCAAACCTTGCATACAAATAAAATGAAAAAAAAAACCTGAATAATTCTTCCTCCACAAAAAAAAATTACTCACAGGTTCCAATTAGTTTCACAATAGATTCCAAAGAAGATTTGTTGTATTTTTTAACAATAGATATATTCATAGGAAATGCAAATTCAATTCCCCCTGCTTACAAAATAAATTTTAAAAATGCTCACAATAATATATTCCCTCTCATTATGGTGTCAAACAAAAAAAAAATATGACAACATGGAACTATATTTCATCAATTCAATTTATTTAACATATCTAAAGATAAAAAAACTTAACTTGCTCCAACTATGTAGCTAAATTTCAAAATACTTTACTAGACGAATATTTGGAGAAAATACAAATTAATTTCTTCTAATTATGAATTGAACTTAAATTGAATTTAATAACTGCTTACAAAATGTATCCCCTCCCCCCAATAAAGTTAAATTAGTTCCAACGGATTTCAGTAAATTCCACCGGATTTCATCGTTACACAAACTTCTTTCAAATTCACTACTTTTCAAACCTACACAAATTCTAAAATTGCGCGTTACCAAACTTAAATTTTATTTACTACACGGCCGTGGAATTGCCGCGCTAAGTTTCTGAACCCGACCTGCCTTTCTCTTTTCCCAAAAAAAAGACAACTGGAAAAATTCTAGAAATACCCATCGACAAAATTAAAAAAATAAAATATCAAAATGTTAGAGGAAAAACTGTTAACTATTTTTCACAGAAAACATACAAATTTGAATAATACAAATTTGCCTATAGTTGGACAATTTTATGAGAGAAACAATCATATTTGAGCATTTCAACCCAAACGCTAAAATGATTCAAATTTGAATAAACTCCGATATGTTCAGTTCCTAAAATCTATTTGAGCACTTCAACTCAAATTTCACATTTACATATTTCAGAATTTCAAACACCTTCCAAATCTGATCATTTTGTAAACATTAAAAAGAATACAAACTTGGATACATTCCGATACAAACGATTTCCACAATCTCACCATTCCTCTAAGCGCAAACATTTACAAAATCAAATAATATTCAAATTTCAACAATTTAAAAAAAATACTTCAAATTCATCAACCGGCCGCGGCATTGCCGCGCCAATATCCCTAGTAATGTTTGATGGTTGCAAGATAAATCAGTTAGAGCCGTATGTGCATGCATATGGCCTGAAGTATTTATATCGAGCGCGCCAGAGTCAAAACTGCCCTAGAGATAACGCAGTCTTATACAGGAATCCATGAGTGTGACTATCAGTTTAAAGTTTAAACTACAAATTGCAGGTATATATATTACTTATTTGTACGGGATTTTTTCAGGTACAATGTGAAACTTATGGCGCGATGCATTTTAGATCAATGGTGTTTTTACAAATCATGTTTGTATATGATTGCTTGGCCGGTCTTTATGCAACTGTTTAATTTAGATTTTTATTCCCCTAGAAGCTTGAAGCTATGTTTTGAGTTTTGACCAATAGCCGGCCGTCCGGCGTGCCGCGTATGTGTTCCCGGCTTACAGGTTTATGGAGCAACTCACGAAATTCTGGGTGTTCACCACATCATGCATGGCGGCCACGCCGGCCCATACTGTCTAGCAACGGCGGCGCAACAACGGCTGAAGCCGCTGTGTGACTTAGTAAGCTCGATTTGCTCTTGCAGTTTATTGACGCCTACGAGCAGGGACAAATAAAAGACATGCTGCTGCATTTGGCTGCCATAACGAGGCGACACATGCTGCACGAACGAACAATCGTACGCACAATTATATTGTTGTCAGCTTAAACAAGGTACTACGTTTGATATAAGCATATTTAACGACTTAACATACGAGCTGCCTAGATGCATGCGTTTGTCATATACTTCTTTTCGACGGGCCACAACAGTAGGGGAAAAATTCGTACTGCCTTAATTTTCTATTTTCTCTCCAAATATGTACAATGTGAGAAATATACTTGCAGTTTAATGCCATAGGTGGGACATCCATCATGCATCTGTGCGAACAGCAACATGCATCATTCCTATGTGGAAGATCGAGGAGCCTATAGACAAAGAAATTATGGGCAAACTACAAATCTATGGGATTCTATCGTATATGATGTTGTGTGGAGTTGACAAGTTGGGCGTCAAATTTGTAAATATTGTTTTTTCCTATTGTGAGCTTCAACCATAGATGATATTGTGAAATGCGAGGCTATGAACAGTTGACATCCTCTTGACTTTCTTTCTTTTGCAGGCGAAACATTAACGGTTTCCTGATGCCATTTAAAAATGTATCACTAAGCAGGGAAAGAGACAAATGAAGCGAATCAATCGGATATAGGTTAGTATCACTTTAATGTGGCGCCCCGACCTGACTGCTATACAGTGATACTGTGTCCCCGGTTATCCGATACCACCAGACACACTATCAAAGCATAATAGAGAGATCAAGACTTGTGGAACAACTGGCACATCACAGACTCTACGACACAAATCATATAGTTCAACTCTTATAATAGAGAAAGATAGCAAATGACAACCAGAGGTCACAGACCCAACATTACAACAAGCGGAAGCAAATTAAGTTGTTCTAAACAACAAGAACCAAATTATGGCCTAAGAGGCCTGCAGATAAACATCCAGCGCCAGCTGTTCCGGGATGTCCCAAGCTGCCACCTGGGAACCCCAGACTACTCGTCGACGTCCACAAAGAACCCACCTTCGAGGTCGGTGAAGTCCTCCTCTGAAACAAAACAAACGACGTTGAGTTCGACGAACTCGCAAGATATATATAGAGCTTTAGCTCGATGAGGCTTTCAAGGTTTTAGGCTGTTTTGCATAAAGCTGATTTTATTTATGAAAACATAACTCAATGGCATCGACTATTCAGAGTATTTTCAAAAAGGGGTAAGAAGTGACTCTTTTCTTGATCACTTTTCTCAACATCAACCACTGTACCTGTTCTACAAAGGCACCTCCCCGAATCACCCTCGAGGAAGTCAACCTTGCATTCTTGAGTGGTACCTCTAGTACCCAGTTTTTAATCATTCCGTTTAAGTTATTCTATGATCTTATCATCCTTTCCCAAGTTGTCTGTAACCGTGGACACGGCTTTTCGAAAAGATTTAACCCTGCAGGGGTGCACTGTGTTTACCTTCGGTACCGCCCGGCTCATTGCCTACGCTTAGCTCTCTTCCGGGAAAAGCCGGCTGAGTGGGAACGGTTACAACCTTTACCTTGTTAAGGACTAACCCAGGATCATCAGTGAGGACGGAGCAGCGGATCACAACACCGTGCCCCGTGGCCACTCATTTTCCTAACACCACCATCCTCATCCCAGTTCATACCACCATCCTCACGCACGCGCAAATGGAAGCCCGAACTAGAGGACCCTGGCTAGTCCCGCTCAAGTTAGTTGGTCGACGGGGGCTCCATATACCCCACCGAATGGAAGCGCGCTCAGTCTTAGTTCAAGAGGTAAAGAACTCGCACCTAGGCGGTGAGAGTGAGACAAAACACCACCATACCAAAGTGGCCTCTCATCCCCACCTTTAAGCATTTTATTACCTGTCACCACAAATTCTCCACCATCATCTGAACACTTCAACAACCTGTTTCCGACATGAAGTATCCATCGGACGGCTAAGCATTTAACTAAGCATGGCTAAGCATCAACATTGCATAGTTAAGTATTTCAGGCCCACAATACAGTCCTATGGATAATAGGAGTGGAAACGGGTAATTGGCATCGGAATCTTAATGCAGCTATAGGATACTCTAATCCCAGCCAATTGACATTTGGAACCGCATGCAATATTATAGTGGAGAAAATATTTGCGAAAAATAGGATAAGACATGCTCAGAGGGGGATTACGCTTGCCTTGTTCAGCGGAGTAGTCAAACTGCTCGTCGGAGTAATGATTCTCAACTCCGAACTCGTGATCTACCGGAGAGCAAACAACACCGGAAAGCAAAAACAACAATCAACACATGGCAATTGTGCAATGCATACAAAAATGATGATATGACATTTTAATGCAAATAAAAGATCCTAGACATGATCATTGAGTTAAATGGGTGTCCCGAGATATATTTAGGAATTATTCGGTTAACCACCCATATTTATCTTAATGACCAACATGTTGTTCTAGTTATGACCAGTACCACAAAATGATTGTACATGCATGAGAATGATGTTTTCTGTTAGTATTTCACTTGCTGATCATTGTGATATGTTGTTTGCAATTTTCGGAGCAAATATGAATATTCGGTGAGTATTTCAAATTTGCATTTGAATCTGCCATTTTAGGGAAATGCAATTACCAATGATATTAAAAGTTCATTATTGTGTAGAACTTCTTGAAAGCAGTTGGTATATGTTTCACTGAACATTTTGAGGTATTACACATAAATTCTGGAATTATTTTGAATTAATTATGAATTTCCAAAAAGGATTTCATTTCTGCAATTTTTTAGTATTTCATTAAAACAGAGCAGAAAATTAATTCAATTATGTCCAACTAAAATATGGATGTGTAGAGTTTGTTAAGACAAACATTTGGACACCTTATTTGCTCAAATTGGATTATCAGATCAAAAGATAGGAATTCTCAAAGTCTACCATATTTTCCTGCCTCTTATTATCTTTTTCTGATTATTTTCGGAATATCCGGTTTTAATTAACTCGGATTATCCGAGGGGAGGAAAAGTGGAGTACTGGCTAATTCCGGAAAATCCGAATTTTCTGGGTTCGGATTATCCGATCGTGTCTCTCAGAAGAACAACATCTCTCAGAAAAACAGAAAAAAGGGGGGGGGGGGGGTTGCGGCGTAGGGGATTCGAACCCGTGGCGCGCGCGGTGATGCGGAGTGGCTTCTGCCACAGGGCTAGTGAGGTGTTGGTGTTAGACTACAGATCCAAAGATATAAGAGGTGACGAAACTACTTTTAACTGATGAAACTGAATTTCGACACTCGGCTTCAGACAACGGTTTTCAGTCGCAACGGCGACGAACTTCCGCCGGCGGAGACCACGATTGGGCGGCGCTGCGTGCGTGTGTTGGGGTGCAAACAGGGGCGGGAGTTGTGTTGACCTTGTGCTCTAGCTGGGAGTGCTTGCAACCTGCAGGCAGCAGCAGCACCTGGGCGTGCGCGTGCTCGCGACGGCGACCATGCTGGTCGGACGCGACCAAGACGGATCGGTGGAGACAAAATATGACGAGAAAGGGAGGAAGAGGATGTCCAGGAGGATGGCGTCCTCACCCTCGACGCGTGGGTGTGCTCGGCGCGGACGGAGGAGGTCGGAGACGGCGGAGAGCGTGCTCGTCGTGCGGCGGCTGTGGTCGGAGAAGAACGGATGGCGACGGCGATTCCGGGCTCCCCGGCTCGATTCCTTCGGCGTGGAGGGAGAGCACGGCACGGCGGAGCTTGTGGCGGTCTCGGCTCGTCTCGGGGAAGCCCGCAGCGGTGGCGATGCGTCGGTGACGACGAGCTCGGCTTCGGCTTCGTGGGGAAACGAGAGGGAGAGATGGGGCAGGTGGGCAAGTGAGGCGGGGAGAGGCAGAGGCTCGTGGGGGGCCTCCTTCTCTCCTCGACGCGGCAGGAAGAGCAGAGGGGCCCGTGTGGGTGACGCGCCGTGGCGCAGGGCGTGGAGCAGCGACGTGGCTACAGGAAGAAGATGACGCTTTCCTGAAGAACCCCCTGGCTGCATTTCTTTATTTACGAAGAAGTCCTTGCCTCCTTTTCTTCTGGATTTCTTCCCTGGTCTTTTCTTTGCCCATTTAATTGAGGCCCTTAACCATTTCAAAATTTGGTGAAACTTTACACAAAATTCTTATTTGATGTAAAGAGCCACTGGTAGAAATTGCAGCCCATTTGGAGAATATTTTTAGAAGTAACTTGTTTCAATTTCTTTTCTGCCAAATTTTTAGAACAATTATTTAAGGCATTGAACCATCTCCAAATCTTATGAAAATTTGTAGTAACTCCTTATTTGACATAAAGAGGCATTGGTAGAAATTTGAGCTCAATTGGAGAAAGTTTGTAGAACAAACTTGTTTTACTTTCCTCTCTGCCATTTAATTAAAACATTTAATTGAGGTACTAAATCTATTTCAAAACTTATGGAAATATTTGTGTAGCCTCCCCATATCAATATGAAGTTCCCCTAATTTTCCCAGATTATTTGAAACTCATTTGGTAGGAATTTAAAATAGGAATTGCTCACAGGCAATTTGGAGTTTTCTCTCCATTTGTTTTATTTTACAAATCAAAATTGTTTGTAAAATTATCTTTGGAACTTCTGAAACTTCCTTGACAAATATAAGAGGTCAAAGTATTTGTTTTGCAAGTTTGAGTGCCTTCGTTGATTTGAAAATTGGTTAGAGAAAGTTTGGCATTTTGTTTTTAGGTGGTGCCAAACCAAAACAATTCCCTAGCAACAATTCCCTAGCAACAACATGATGAATGGATGCCATGATGCAAGGAACACAAAAGTGAAAAAATTACACGGGTTTTTAGGTTCTCAAACGTCGGGCTGTTACATTTAATCTGCATGCAAATTTGTTTTCTTTTTCAAGTTTTCAGTTTTGTTCAAGTTTGTCTATCCTCTGATACACATATTCCATGTCATTTGAACCGAAATAAAAATAACAGTTTATTGAAGAAAAAAATTGGTCCACGTGCCATAAAAAAATATCTTTATCTTGGGCATTTATTTTCTACAAATCATATTCACTTTGTCACCGATACATACCCACCCATGTCACTGGTACGTACACACTGGTATATCTCTCGAAATATATATTGGAGAAAAAAATGGTCTACACAAATAATTTTTTTGTAAAAGCAGATTAAACTTTGATAAAAAAATCTTCCCATCAAATAGATTGGCATGCCATAATAGAGACCCATGCATTAAGGACCACAAGTTGCATCAATAATGTAAGGATATATTCAAGTTAAGGTGGTAAGATCTCTCCATCCATGCAAGGACAAGATGGAGAGCATGAAAAATAAAAAGTATTCAGAGCAATAAAAACGAAGTTACTCGAATTTTCTATGTAATAACATTTATAAAAGTTTTATCACTGGAAACATGTGAGCACTAATAAAGCTCTACAAACTAAGTATGGAAAATAATTAGATGTATTCACACTTCGTATTTATCATCAATTTTTATCATGTAGAAAAATAATACATTAGATATCAAGATACGAATAATCTTATTGCTAGCCGCGCAATTGCGCGGGCTACCCGGCTAGTTCCTACAACTAAAGTGTCACAAGTTTTAGTTGATTATGCACTAAACAAGTTTAAAGAACAAGGTGGTTGATTTAATGGATGGAAGTTTAATGTAACAAAACAAGAATGTAAAAGTGTCCCAATCCTCTTCAATGCAAGAGGACAAGACAAAGGTTTTCTCTTATAGGAACAATGGACATGGGTTCATGGGTTCACTTAATCCTCTCTCTCTCATCTATGGTGATTATCATGTTATAGATAAAGTACACACAATTGTCATGTTTTAATGGTAGCTTTTATGACGGCTATATGTCATAAAACACATAGTTGAAAGAAATACTCATTTGTGTTGCTAGGTCACCCTCGTAAGGCTAGCGTGGTTGCTCTCACTCCCACAGCATACTCTTTCTTTTTACCCCCATATAAAGGATGTTGGGCGGTACTGTGTCACTCAATACCTATGCCGTGTCACATCGGCCATCCCGTACCTACATACATCATACTTCTTAATGGACAACATTCTAAACACTAGTGCAATGATTATATTTCTGTGTGTGACCATATCTCTCTCATCTATCTACACTTGGTGGTGTCAATCACCTCATGATAAGGATAAACAAGGCATTATGAATAAATCAAACCATCACATGCATCATAAAATATCTTCAATGTATGACAAGTCATAAAAGTTCCAACACAACAGCAAATGCATAACAAATATCATCTCATACCACAATATCCACCATAGGAATTACATAGAATACCGTAATCATGTTCAGCAGCTCATACGGTACTAATTAGTGAAGCTCAAAGAGAGGAGAGATACATAAGTTACCACCACAAACCCAAGTCCAGGGGGTGGAATACTCCCCCTTCATCATGGAGACGGTGGAGAAGTCATTGGAGAAGATGAAGACCACCCCGGCAGTGCCCCGCCAGAGTTTTCCCCCTCCAATCTTCAGCTCCAGATCTCTCTTTCGGTGTTTCTGTGTTTCGACGGCGCCCTTTTAGAGAACGTCGAGGGACTATTTTTATAGGCGTTTTTAGGTCACGACTAGGTCGGTGGAGAAAAGATCAACGACAGCGGACCTCCGAGACCTAAAAGAGGGGGTCCCACGCGGCCAGGTACAGGGGCCGGGTGGGGCCCTCTATCTCCCTGCTGTTTGGTCTTCTGGTCTTCATTTTCAGCGCATTGCGTTCGCCTCGAAAATTCTGAACCGTGCTCTCTGACCTTGCCCTTTTTGGAGTCCCGAAGCTCCCGGAAAGTCCAAAACACTAAAAAAGACGTTTTCTGCAAATATGATGAAATAGGAAAATTATGAAATATTGCCAAAATCATTATAAAACATTGATATAACCCTTATATGATGCAAATATAATTGGAATATAAGTAATATAGTGCAAAGTTCATGTATGCATTTTACATGCATCAACATCCCCAAGCTTAACCAATACTCGTCGTCGAGTATGAAGGTGATAAAATTAACATGGACTTTGCAATTTAATACTAACAATGGATATCAAAGATGATTACTACTGCTACATAGAGTCAAATGATTCGTTCTTCAAAGGAGTAGCAATATGCAAGATAGTTTATGAAGTGATATCAAGTATTCAAAGCAAGGATGTACAATGATAGCTCACAAAGTGTAACATGAAAGAAAGTAATATGGACCACATGTATGTATAATGATAAGTAAGAACATCCTACATTGGTCATAGAGTGTAGATGAAAATCTGAATAGAAAAGGTGGACACTTTGGAAAAGATATATATGTGAGTAGAGGTAAAGCATGCATAAGTTTCATCCAAACTCCAAACTCTTCTACTTAAGTTAATGATTGCAATGTGGAATCCTTGGTGTCAATCTCTCATTACCCCTATCATAGCATCTTGAATGATTAAAATTAAAGTGAAAGCAAATATGAGTAGTGTGCTTGACAAAGTAAAAGTTAGGTGTCTCATGCCCCTTGAATACAAGTACCTACACCATAGTATCATCAAGAGCGTCAACTGGGGTACCTCTTGTCCCAGGATATGGAACAAGGCCATATCAAAATGACAAGACAAACAAACAAAATGAACAACCTCAACACCCTTTTTATTTACCATTGGAATAGCTTTTTATTGTAAGGTGTATCACAGACGGTTCACCATAGTATGTAAGTAAATTTCCACCATGAATGATGCATGGCTTAGATTAGCGGCCCAGGCGTCTCTCTAACCATTGATACAAACTCATTTAAACTACTTCATTTCCACATTCATTTCACCATGATAGGCATCCATAGACAAAAGTACATGATATCAACTAAATGAAATGAGGGAGCAAGTTGAAAGCTTGCCATGTGACAGCACATATGAGCTAACTCCCAACCTCGAACATTTATCAAGCCACTAACATCATAATCTTAATCACAATGGGTCATGTTTTATTTATACAATAAAAGTAAAGTGTGCATCAAGTTCGTGAGACTATATAACTAACTTTTCCCATAACAATCAATAACATAAACATTTTCATTCAGAGGTATAGATAACACAAATAACATGATAAACATACTCGGAATAGCATAAAGCTAATAAGTAGATATGGTGGACTCACTGGAATAACTTTGGTTGAAGGTGCTGGAAACAAGTTTTTACTTGTTGGAATTTTTGGGCTAGCAAGAGGGAGAAAGCTGACCATCTAAATGCATGCATGAGTGTCCATAGAACTAACTAATCCATATTAAACAAAGTAAATAACATTCAGCATCAAAACATGAATAAGTGATAGCTCTTGATAAAGCATTTGCAAATTATTACTCATTAACAAGCTCATGAATCATGCAATTATATGTAACTTTAAAAATCAACCTAAACATCCCTTTTCCCAATCTTAAAATAGCATCCAACATATTTCAACCCATAGTTCCAGAAACTCTTTCATATATAAATGATAATGTGGTGGTCTCACAAAAACAAAAATCAAACCAAAACAAACAAAAAGACGCTCCAAGTTTATGCGATAAAGTGTTTCGATCGAAAAACAGAAGTTAGACGTGTGCAAACCGAGGGTGTGTAGGTCTAGTGGGGTTGTCTTCACATCCCAAGCTTATGGTGTTCACCATCCTTGGATAGCTCTTGGTGCATCTCCTCCAATCCCTGTGAAAAAACTTCAAAACACCGTTTCTCCCATTTCTTTTCTGTGGGGTGCATTAGTACTGATAAACAAATAGGTTTCTTGCTGCATATAATCCTTAAACAAAATATCATATGAATTTCCAGAAAGTATATAATGTTGTATGCCTACTCATAAACTCAATTGAATAAAAAGATTCAAGTTAAAAGTTCAAAACATGCATCAAACAAAATGGGACATAATCTGTCCAGAAAAACAGCAGCAGCAAAACGTATTTTTCTACCCTACCAAACTTTCTCGAAAAATTCCGACTCAATTCACGCATACAGAGGATGAAAAGTTGCAACCACAGTTCAAATATGAGCTCATTCGGAGTTACAGAATAAGAATTAAAAATCATACCGTGCACAGATTCGTGCAGAAAAATATGTCCGAACGCTATAAGCAATTTTCTCAAAGCAAAATGAGTAAAACTTGGCACTTTATTGAAAATTCCAGAAAATAAACTAAAAACAAACTCTCTTTATACAGCAAGAGGACACAAAGAAAATCACACATAAAAATAACCGGGTTGCCTCCCGCAAAGCGCTTTCTTTGTAGCCATATAGCTAGGCTTCTTACTTGTTGTTTATTGAAGATGAAACTCATGAGGGAGCTTGAACTTTGATGTTCCCCTCTTTCTTGGGAAGTGTTTCATGCATAATACCAGGATCCCATGGTTCTCTCAAGCCAATGAAAATAATAGTCAAGTTGAACCCTAGTAGAGAGAAAAATAAAACACAAAAGTAATAACAACGAAGTCTAACTTTCTTTCTATGCATTGGCATTTTGTATATGAATGAATCACAATAAATAGAAGTTTTCCAATGCATATTAACAATAGTTACTTGCAACCCATAATTGTTAGTACCATACAGAGGGTTCTTATCACCTCCTTCATAATAGTTGCAAGTAGTAGAAGCAAATTCAACCATATAACCACAAGAATCATTCAACTTAGATAATTTAGGCAAATGAAGAGGATCATGAAATTTATTTTGGAATTCATTAGCATGATTCCCTCTTTCAAAATAGTTATTAAGATCAATATTAAGTTTAATATCATGGTTGCAACAAAGATTTGGAACTAAAGATAATTGCAAACCACATAAGTATTTCTCAACATAAGCAAACTTCTCCTCTATAGTGTAATTAAGAGAATTCAGGAACAAAGTAGGACTCTCATTAGTAAGAGCACTATCAAAACAACAAGTATATTATTTTTATCCTCACATAAAGTAGTAACAGCTAAACATGGAGGATTATCAATAACCATAGGACCATCATCTGGAGCATTATCATATAGCATGTCTAAACCATACTCCTCCTCATCATCAATAAGTTCATTAGTTTCATCATAATAGCATGGGTTATCATAAGCTTCTTTAGGAGTAAAATTTTTAAGAAAAACCAACCTCAAAATACTCCATTCACTTTTCACTTCTTCATCCAAAGACCTGTACCAATCACGAGCATTACCAGATAAAGACAAATATAATAAATTCCTTTTTACCTGATCCTCAGAGATACCAGGAAACCTAAATAAACCACATATTTCTTCAATTGTCTCTATGTTTCACGTGCAGACCTAGTTCTATCCCCTGTAAATGGATTTTTCATAACTCTTTTAACATGACCAAGGGGAATTTCTATCCCACTTTAAGTACCTCAGACACAGTAGTTTCAACCACTTTAGGAGTAGAGGTATAAGCACTTTCATATAAAGCAAGGTGCAGCGATGCACGATTCATAAAAGCCATAGTAAAAGTATCAATATTTTTTTATGTATTTTATGCTTTTAATGAGAACTGAAAATAAAAATAATGAGAATCTCACAACCAAACAAGTTTAAAGGAACCTCCCCAAGCTTAGATGATTGCAAGATATAAAACAATTAAAAAAAAAACCTCCCCAAGCGTAGTCTAGTGCACACAAGATAGAAACTTAAGCGCTACGCTCCCCCGGCAACGGCGCCAAAAAGTACTTGATAACCCCCAAGAGCAGGGGATCACTGTAGCACCTCTCAATGTGGAAGTAAGGTATCGATCCGCAGGAGCAAGAAGGATAAGTTATCTATTCCCTACAACTAAAGTGTCACAAGTTTTAGTTGATTATGCACTAAACAAGTTTAAAGAACAAGGTGGTTGATTTAATGGATGGAAGTTTAATGTAACAAAACAAGAATGTAAAAGTGTCCCAATCCTCTTCAATGCAAGAGGACAAGACAAAGGTTTTCTCTTATAGGAACAATGGACATGGGTTCATGGGTTCACTTAATTCTCTCTCTCTCATCTATGGTGATTATCATGTTATAGATAAAGTACACACAATTGTCATGTTTTAATGGTAGCTTTTATGATGGCTATATGTCCTAAACACATAGTTGAAAGAAACACATAGTTGAAAGAAATCCAACTACACCTTCAACAATTTAAATAGAGTTTGTAGTGCGGTACAAGCTTAAAGACAACTATCCACTAATAATTTTAACTTAATTAACCAGCAAGGTTTACCATCTAAATACCTCAAAACATTTGCAAAGAATCAAGTAATCAAAGTTCAATGATCTACAAGACTATGCAAGTTATTACTATACCACTACCACGTGCAGCATTTTCTGAACCAACACATCAACCAAGCAACTAAACAAAACTCTCCAAAGGATTTACAAAAGAAACAAGAGAGTACTTTCCACAAGAATTAACAGCTCTAAAAGAGATGCATGAAAACAGGAGCTAAAAGCATAGCAGTAGCTAGATAAGAATACTCAAAAGATATAAGTGAAGAATATGAGTATTCACATGAAAAAGCGGAGCGTGTCTCTCTCCCACACAAGAATGCTAGGATCCAACTTTATCAAAAAGTAAAAACAACAAGCAAAAATAAAAGCACACGGGCGTTCCAAGTAAAATACATAAAATGTGGAAGAATTAAAATATAGTTTCACTAGAGATGACCTGATAATTTTTATGAGAAGGGGATGCCTTGGGCATCCCAAGCTTAGACGCTTGACTCTTCTTGAATATTGCAGGGATGACCCACGGGGGCATCCCCAAGCTTAGGCTTTTCACTCTTTTGATCACATCATATCATCCTTCTCTCTTGCTCCTTGAAACTTCCGCCACACCAAACTCAGGTAACTCGTTAAGGGTTTGTGCATAATCAAAAATTCTCATATTCTACTGTGACACAATCATTACCAAAGCTTCTGGACATTACTTACAGCCACTGATGTTTAATGGAGCAAAGAAATCCAATCAAACATAGTAAAAGAGGCAATGCAAAATGAAAGGCAGAATCTGTCAAAAACAGAACAGTATGGAAAGACGAATTTTTTCGAGGCACTTAACTTGCTCAGATAGAAGAAGCCCAAACTAATGAAAGTTGCGTACATATATAAGGATCATGCGTGATTTGTTTCAGAATTGTTCGAATTTTCTGTAGCGCATACAGCTCAAAACGGTGGACAGCAAAAATCTATCACTGCACAGAAATCCAATTTTAGCAACAACTTTCAACTAGAGACTTTACTTGGCACAACAATGCAATAAAATAAAGATACAAAGGAGTTGCTACAGAAGTAAACAGCACCTTGACTCAAATAAAATAAAATGACAGAAAATAAAAATGGGTTGTCTCCCACAAGCGCTTTTCTTTAACGCCTTTCAGCTAGGCGCAGAAAGTGAAAATCAAGTGTTATCAAGAGAAGATGCATCAACATCATAATTTGTTCTAATAATAGAATCAAAAGGCATATTCATTCTCTTTCTAGGGAAGTGTTTCATACCTTTCTTAAGAGGAAATTGATACTTAATATTCCCCTCTTTCATATCAATAACAGCACCAACGGTTCGAAGAAAGGGTCTTCCCAAAACAATGGGACAAGATGCATTGCATTCAATATCCAAAACAACAAAATCAACGGGGACAAGGTTATTGTTAACCGTAATATGAACATTGTCAATTTCTCCCCAAAGGTTTTTCATAGAGTTATCAGCAAGATGAACATCCAAATAACAGCATTCCAAAGGTGGCAAGTCAAGCAGATCATAAAGTTTCTTAGGCATAACAGAAATACTTGCACCAAGGTCACATAAAGCATTACAATCAAAATCATTCACCTTCATTTTAATGATGGGCTCCCAACCATCTTCCACCTTCCTAGGATAGAAGCTTCACATTTTAATTTCTCTTCCCTAGCTTTTATGAGGGCTTTTGTAATATGTTTTGTAAAAGCCATGTTCATAGCACTAGCATTAGGACTTCTAGCTAGCTTTTGCAAGAACCTAATAACTTCAGAGATGTTACAACTATCAAAATCAAAATCAAATCATTATGATCTAAAGTAATGGGACCATTGCCTCCAATACTTCAAAAATTTCAGCACCTTTATCAGAAACAGTTTCAGCAGTTTTAGCCAATTTTGCACACTTTGTAGTAGAAGTAGAAACATTGCCAACATCAATAACATTACCATTGATAGTAGGAGTTTATCAACATGTGAAGCTTCAGCATTACTAGTGGTGGTAATAGTACAAACTCGAGCTATACTATTCTTTCTATCAATTTCAGCTTCTCTTTCCCACCTAGCATGCAACTCAGCCAACATCCTAATATTGTTGTCAGTTTTAACTTGGATAGCATTTGCTGTAGCAAAATTTTTGTTATTATTATCTTCAGGTTTAACAGCCATTTTATTAATTAAAGAGGCTTGTGATTCAGACATGGATGAAATTCGGTTTTCAGCATTTGAAAGCTTAGTTTGCAAACCAAAAATTTCCCTATTCAAATTCTCAAGTTGATGCCCTATGCTTTTCAACATGGTAGATTGTTCATTCATTGTTTTAGTGAACAATTGATTTTGCTCGAACTGTGATTGCATATAGCTCTTAGTAGCCCTTTCAATTTCTAGCATCATTTCCTCACTAGGCAAACCAGATCTACCATAAGAATTACCATAACCACTACGATTATTAGAAGGATATGGCTTATAGTTGTTATTACCAAAATTATTCCTATAGGCATTGTTGTTGAAATTATTATTTTTAATGAAGTTCACATCAACATGCTCTTCTTGAGCAACCATGAAGCTAAAGGAACATTATTAGGATCAATATGAGATTTACCACTCACAAGCTAGACATAATGATATCAATCTTTTCAATCAAGGAAGAGCTTTTTTCAACAGAATTTACCTTCTTACCTTGAGGAGTCCTCTCAGTGTGCCATTCGAGTAGTTGATCATCATATCATCAAGAAGTTTTGTTGCTGCACCTAAAGTGATGGACATAAAGGTTCCTCCAGTAAATCCTTGAGGAAAAAATTTAATCCTGCATAAAAGGTTTGGATGATCATCCAAGCAGTCAGTCCATGGGTAGGGCAATTCTTTACCATAGATTTCATTCTCTCCCATGCTTGGGCAACATGTTCATTATCAAATTGCTTGAAATTGATAATGCTACTTCTCAAAGATATAATTTTAGCAGGAGGATAATATTTTCCAATGAAAGCATCTTTGCATTTTGTCCATGAATCAATACTATTTCTAGGCAAAGATAGCAACCATTCTTAGCTCTTCCTCTCAAGGAGAAAGGAAATAGTTTCAGTTTTACAATATCCCCATCTATATCCTTATACTTTTGCATCTCACAAAGTTCAACAAAATATTAAGATGGGCAGCAGCATCATCAGTACTAACACCAGAAAATTGCTCTTTCATAACAAGATTTAACAGAGCAGGTTTAATTTCATAAAAGTCTGCTTTAGAAGCAGGTGGAGCAATAGGAGTGCATATGAAATCATTATTATTTGTGCTAGTGAAGTCACACAACTTGGTGTTCTCAGGAGTACTCATTTTAGCAACAATAAAAACTAGGCCAAAATAATAAAAGTAAAACAAGTACCTAATTTTTTTGTGTTTTGATATAAAGAAAGCAAACAAGACAAAAAAAAAATAAAGCAAGACAAAAACAAAATAAAGAGATTGGGTGAGAGACTCCCCTTGCAGGAGCAATTCGGCCTCCCCGGCAACGGCGCCAGAAAAAGTTCTTGCGTCGTAGGGGAGGCAGAAGTCTTCGAATCCAAAGCAATTCGAGCTCCCCGACAACGGCGCCAGAAAAAGTGCTTGATGCGTGTAAAGTCACACGTCCGTTGGGAACCCCAAGAGGAAGGTATGATGAGTGCAGCAGCAAGTTTTCCCTCAGTATGAAACCAAGGTTATCGAACCAGTAGGAGATCGAAGTTGCTTCGAAGGTGTCAACGGCGCCAGAAAAAGTGTGGTGTTGATGGGAATGCTAGACTCGTCGACTTGGAACCTGCACACAACAATCAAACTACTTTGTCCCACGAAACAGTGAGGGTGTCAATCTCACCGGCTTGCTGAAAACAAAGGATTAGACGTATAGTGTGGAAAATGATGTTTGCTTGCAGAGAATGTAAAAGAACAATGATTGCAGTAGGTTGTTTGTAGATGTAAAGAATGGACCGGGGTCCACAGTTCACTAGTGGTGTCTCTCCATAATAAAATACTAACATGCTGGGTAAATAAATTACAGTTGGGCAATTGACAATAGAGAGGGCATAACAATGCACATACATATCATGATGATCACTATGAGATTTACTTGGGCATTACGACAAGGTACACAGACCGCCATCCAGCATGCATCTGTGTCTAAATAGTCCACCTTCAGGTTAGTATCTGCACCCCTTCCAGTATTAAGTTGCAAGCAACAGACAATTGCATTAAGTATGGTGCATAATGTAAACAACACTAATATCCTTAGACAAAGCATTGCTGTTTTACCCCTAGTTGCAACAGCACATCCACAACCTTAGAACTTTCTGTCACTGTCCCAGATTAAATGGAGGCATGAACCCACTATCTAGCATAAATACTCCCTCTTGGAGTTACAAGCATAAACCTGGCCAAAGCCTACACTAATAACGGAGAGCATGCAAGATCATAAACAACACATATATGATAGATCAATAATCAACTTGACATAGTATTCAATATCCATCGGATCCCAACAAACCCAACATGTAGCATTACAATAAGATGATCTTGATCATAATAGGCAGCTCATGATGGCACAAAAGGAGAAGCAACCATCTAGCTACTGTATGGACCCGTAGTCCAGGGATGAACTACTCACGCATCACTCCGGAGGCAGGCATGGCGATGTAGAGACCTCCGGTGATGATTCCCCTCTCCGGGCAGGGTGCCGGAGGAGAACTTCTGAACGCCCCGAGTGAGGGTTGACGGCGGCGGCGACAGAGGATGTTTTCTGGAATAATGGCTCGGTGTTTTAGGGTTTCGCGTCTGGGGAACTTATAGGCGAAGGGCGATGTCGGTGGAGGCGCGGGGCCCACTCCCCATAGGGTGGCGCGGCAGGGGGCCCACCCGCGCCACCATGTGGGGAGGGCGCCCTGCTGCCCCTTCGTCTCTCCTTTCGGACTTCTGGAACGTGTCGGGAAAAATAGACATCTGGGATTTTGTTTCGTCCAATTCCAGAATATTTCCAGAACAGCTTTTCTGAAACCAAAAACAGCAAAAACGGAACTGGCACTGTGGCATCTTGTTAATAGGTTAGTTCCAGAAAATGCATAAAAATGCTATGAAGTGTGAATAAAACATGTAGCTATTGGTATAAAACTAGCACGGAACATAAGAAATTATAGATACGTTGGAGACGTATCACGCCACCACCGTCATCGGCTCCAGGATCTCCCCGTCCGCGTCCGACTCCTCCTCGATCTCTCCCTCCGAGTCGTGACCATCAGAGTCCAGGTCACTCGGGGATGCCGCCACTGTGTTTCTTGGACGGGGAAACCGCCCTCCTCCGTCGCGTCTGCCGAGAGCAGGGTGGACGAGTCCAGCGGTGGGGACTGTGAAGCCTCCACCGTTGCGGGAAAAGCGGGACGAGAAGGCCTCAAGCCCTCGCTCGAGGTGGCGGAGGCGCTCCAGTGCCACTAGCGGAAGCGGCCTTGTCCCTGCCTTGTCCTCAAGGTTGTTGCCGTACTCCAGCAACTGACCTGGCCCCAACCACTGTCGATCCCTCTCCAGCAACTGACCGCGGGGGCTTGGTCGCCCCTGCCCCCCCCCCCCCCCGACCCACACTCCCCGCTGCCGTAGCGGGGGAAGGAACAACTTGGCAGAGGGGAGCGTCGCCCCCTTCTGCCCCGCTGCCTCCCACTCTTCCCTGGTGGGGCTGAGGTCATCCATGTCCTCGTCGTCGTCTCCGTCCGGACAAGGGGCTAGGGGTGGATGAGGTGAGAGGGGCTGCGGCAGGTTCTCAACCTGCACTCCCATCACAAAGCCCTTGCAGTTGTGGAAGATCTGTATCTTACCCTTGAGCTTGGCAGGGTTGCGACACGCACATTCACACGGACCTGCTTGCTCTGGATGGAGCTCTCATCCACCTCCAGGGTCCTGCCGAGCATGCCAAGCCGGCCATCAGTCTGTCCGACCGTCTGAACCTTCTAGGCAGGCCCGAGATACGGATCCACACCTCCTTGAGGGACTCTGCCGGCTACGGGTCAGTGTCAGCAGGCTTGATGCAGCCTCAGTACCACTCAGGGAAAGGTATAGACGTCCACTCTGTGCGCTCATACGGATGATGTCGCATGAGGGGAAGACCACCTCAAACTCTCTGTCAGAGAGAGCCGTGACCTGCCAGTCCACTCAGCCTCCACCAGGTGGTGAAGCTCCTGGTCCAGGTCACGCGCTGACAGGGGCTTTTCCTCGAAGGAAATGATAGCCCCATTTGAGTCCTCGACCTCATCGTCATCGAAGTCGAGGTCGATGAACCCCTCCCTAGCAATGGCATTGCCGAGGTACGAAGGGTGGGTCTGCGCCCCTTCGAAACGCATTCATAGGACTGATGTCCCTCCACCCCGCACAGCACGCAGACGGGTGGGTAAGTGCAGTGGTTTTGGACTAGACCAAGGCGGCCGCACTTGAAGCACTCAACCTTTGGAGGTGAGGCCTCGGCGTCGAGGGGCGGCGGAGCCATCCCAGCCGGAGGAACGGCCTCACTGCGCTTCAGTTGCCCCAGGGGCTTCATCCCTTTGCCTTGTCCCCAGCGCGGCCTTTGGGCGAGCGGCGGCCGCCGAGGTCTGCCCGGCCGGCGCGGCTTGCTCCGCGAGCTTTGCCGCCGCAGCCGCCTCGCGTTTCTTTCTGGCGCGCCTGCCACCAGTCCCCGTCTTGGAGCCGGCGTTGCGGTTCTGGCTGGGGCCAACTCCGGCGGTGATGCATGTAAAATGCATACATGAACTTTGCACTATGTCACTTAAATTCCAATCATATTTGCATCATATAAGGGTTTATACCACTGTTATATAATGATTTTAGGCAATAAAATATTGATTTCCTATTTTTATGGAATTAACCCTGCCAGGCAGAAAACCCTATTTCTTTCTTTTTAAGTTTCAGGGACCCAAACGACGTCCAAAAGACCTGGAAAATTACGAGCGTCAATATTTTGAAAGGAGGAAGACTTGGGAGCGAAGGAAGCAAGCAAACGAAGGCCGGAGGCCCAAAAGAGGGTGGCCCACGCGACCACTGTACCTGGCCGCGTGGGGCCCACTCTTTTGGCCCTTGTGGCTCCGCTGCCATCGATCTTTTCTCCACCGCCATCCTCTTGACCTAAAAAACGCCTATAAAAGAATCCCCCGACGTTCTCTGAAAGGAGCGCCGCCGAAACACAGAAACACCGAAGAGAGATCTGGAGCTACAGATTGGAGGGGGAAACTCCGCGGGGCGCTGCCGGCGTGGTCTCCATCTTCTCCATCGACTTCTCCACCGTCTCCATGATGAAGAGGGAGTAGTCCACCTCGACTATGGGTTTGTGGAAGTAACTTTGTATCTCTCCTCTCTTGAGCTTCACTAATTAGTACCGTATGAGCTGCTGAACATGATTACGGTCATCGTTGTAATTTCTATGTGGTGGATCTTTTTATGAGTTAATATATGTTTGAGATTGCAATTTTGGTTTCAGTTATGAATATAGATGCATATTATGAACCCCGTTCTTATTCACTTGTTATGATCAAGCATGTTTATGAGGGCGTGTGTGGGGTGACGTGTGCATTAGTTGGAGAACGGGGTGCTGAGTGTGGTAAGTTGACAACTGTAATATCGCGATCACTTGGGTGTTTACCTTACTTTGTTGCCTCACTAGGGATAAATAAAAATACCATGCTACAAGGGTTGTGGGTGATTTGCCACTTCTCCGTGACTAGATTTAGCATGTTCTTATTTTAACTTCATGGCATGATACTTAAAGCTATACTCTGAGTTATCTTAATTAATAAAGTGTTATGATTTAGTTCGCATCTTGGTGGAGTATAAGTGAGATTATAACCAAAAGATCTCTATGTTAGGACGTGATGCCCGTATAAATTAGTAACTTGTCATCAAACTTTGTGTTGCAATCTCGTATGTCAACTCTACTGTTCCATTGTCTACCACTTTATTAAAGAGAGAGTGCATTTCTGAAACCATGAACCTCGGTCCATTTTTAATCATAAGAAACACCTTTCCAACAACTTTTACCACTTTTCCATTTTCTGCCATTATAAATCCGAAAATACAAAAACACTTTTACATCTTGCATTCATCATAAAAACCCAAAAATATCATTTATCATTGTTATCATCATCCTTGCACATTTATTCACCACCATTGCATATTTATTTCTTGTTTGCATTGCATAACTATCTTGATACATTCTTACACCTTGCTTGACAACACAGGTGAGGTTGAGGACCAAAACATTTTAACTTTGTTTTGTAGGTAAACCAAAAGAAGGATAGGAAGATAAATCTTTCACTACTGATTCCCCGAGAGTTCGATATTAAACCCTCGAGTCACCCCTCATGGGGAAAACACTTCTTCCACTTACTACATACTCTGCACTTGGAGGCTCAACCTAACCCCGTATACTTCATTGCAGGTAGCTACTGAAGGCTATCACTTCTACGGGTATCAAGACTGTTTTCGGGCGCCGTTGCCGGGGAGTCATAGCTGAAAAGATTTATCTGAGGGTGCACTTTCTTCCCTTGCACCAGCTCTGTTTACTGGCGCCGGATTCATCACAACAAAGTCAACTTCATCACCAACTTGTGCTAACACCTAAGCTTGGGAGGTTGCACCTACGTGAGCATCATCTTATCCATCTTTACCTTCAAAGCAAAATTATTTAGTTTGTCATTGTCTTGCATTTGTAATTCGGTTTGCATTTGTGAGGCTCATTTTATTTTTAGTTTTGCATAAAAAATTAAAAACACATAAAAACTTTATCAAAATGAATTCTAAGTGTTGAAATGAACAATTTTGGTCAATATTATGGCTTTTATGAATCGTGCATCACTGCACCTTGCTTTATATGAAAGTGCTTATGCCACTACTCCTAAAGTGGTTGAAACTACTGTGTCTGAGGTACCTAAGGTGGGATATAAAATTCCCCTTGGTCATGTTAAAAGAGTTATGAAAAATCCATTCACTAGTAGGGAAAGGTTTATAGCCACCAGCGTACCGCTGGCGGACAACGTTTTCATCCGCCACGCTACGACCGCTGGCGGACGGTTTTTCGTGTCCGCCACTGGTTCTGGACGTACCGCTGGCGGACACCAGCGCAGCCCGCCAGCGGTAGGAACAGGAATCTGGGAGGAGGCGGGGCAAACTACCGTTGGCGGGCACAATACGCGCCCGCCAGAGGTATTAAACGTACCGCTGGCGGACGATAGACAGGGCCCGCTAGCGGTAGTTGCCGCGGCTGAGCTCAGCTGAAAAAAAAATGGGGACAGTACCGCTGGCGGGCTGACTAAATAGTACGCCAGCGCTCGTTCAGTACCGCTGGCGGGCAAGCGGAAGCGTCCGCCAGCGGTAACCTGGGAAAGTGACATAAGTGCGGCCGCACCTACCACCCTTGCTCACTTATTACACTTCACTCTCTCTCTCTTAGCTCGAGTTTCCCCCATTTGTGGCTCCTTTCCCCCATGAAATTAATAACTTTTAGCCAACAAAAAGTGATTTAGTTGATAGATCCCACTAGATCTCTCCCCCACATCCTACTTTGACCAAAAGAAATCCACTCAAGTCACTCAGATCTAAAGATCTAGATTTCATCTTCGGCCGACTTCCGCTGTTATTTTGACGTGTGTTTTAACATTCTTAAGGTGATCTTTTAGCGATATAAGTTAAAGCACATTCTTAAAATTAATTTGGTCAGATAAATGCGCCCGCCGTAACCATGCGAAATGCTGGATGAAAATGGCTTGGAATGTGTGAAATTGAGTTGTGATGAATAAATTTGTATTGTGATGTGTGAAAATTAATGAGGGTGCCAATACCATGCCGGAATGTTGATTCATTTTTCGTTTCGGCAACTTTTGGCACTCTCCTTGGGTCCTATTTGTAGGAAGGTCATGGCGAATTTTTTCGTGAAACCCGATAAAATATTAAATGGTGCTTAATTATTGCCTTGATTATACAACCTGCAGGTGATAATGGTTATTATGAGTGAACATGTCGTGAATACATACTTGAGACACGCGACGGAAGACATGCTGCAGAATAAGCGCAAAGATATACCGTGTCCGTGTCGCGCATGCAAACTCGAGGTCGGCATCAGTCCATTTACCGGAACTTTGCTGGAACACCTGCTCTTCCGTCGTTTCATGGATGGCCACACTCGTTGGTTAACAGATGATGAACATGATGGAAATGATGGTGCGCCGGAAGGAAATAATCAGGATCAAGGGCAGCAAGACAATAACAACGAGGGGCCAGAACACGAAGAGCCTGATCCGGATCCCGTGCAACATGATGAAGTAGAAGAAGACGATGATGATCATGTGGTACTAGAAGAGGAGGACACACGGACACCGCTCACTTCAGTCATGCGGGACCCTCATCTAACAGAATTGTTTCTTCAGAAGACGGCTAACAGGGAATCTAAGCTGGCGCAATTAGAGAAAGATTCAAATACTCCGTTGTATCCAGGCTGCGACCCAGAAGCTTCCCGCTTCAATCCGTTTGGCAACCATTGCAGTTCACACAGCACGTGGCCCGTGTTTGTATGGATATACAACCTACCTCCCTGGTTGTGTATGAAAAGGAAGTACATACACATGAGCATGCTAATTCAAGGGCCGAAACAACCTGGCAGCGACATCAATCTGTATCTGAAGCTACAGAAAGATGAGCTAGACACGTTATGGTCATCCCAAGGGGTTCCCACTTGGGACGCCGTCGCAGAAGATTATTTCCCTATGAGAGCTGCCTTGTTGTGTACAGTGCACGATTTGCCCGGCTACGCATATGTTGCCGGCCAGGTGTGCCACGGTGTTGCCACGCAAAATTGCCGCGCAGCACCACGATACTGTCGTACTTTCGTGACGACGGACGATTGCTTTCCGAGCAAAGCAAGAAAGATCCCCTCGCTTTCGTGGAGGAGAAACGACCGCTTTTCAGCGCAAAACGGCAAAGATAAGCCAACCCTAGGGCTGCTAGGATTCGGCAGAGAAGAACGATATAGATAAAAAGATACGTGAAACATAGATTGGTTTTTGGTTGAATAACGATTGGGTTCTCCTTCAATCGGCCGTATACCCATATTTATATAGGTAGCCTGGTCTTTGGCGCACAGGGTAGGACACGGAAGCTTTCCTTGGCATGCACGCCGAATCCAAGTATTCCTAATTTTAAATCAATCCGGCTAGTACTAGTACGTGCGATCCTAACAAACAAGGGCACTTGCCGTACGTGATTGAGTAATCTCCAATACGCCTTCAGCCTGGCGCCGAGACCTGCTAGGACTTGTCCTATGCATCTGCGTTTTTAACCCAGCTTATCTCTGAATATACTCCAGACTTGTCCTCGGCGGTTCAGCAAGCACTCCATATATTCTTTTCCTGCTTCAATATCTGCTCTTCCGACATCTTGTTTGGGCTTCAACCAAGGCTGTTGTTTTTCTGACTAAATAGAAAGTTCAGATAAATATGTCAACTAATAACCGAACCACAATAATTCAAAACTAATTTGGCTTATAAATAGTACCTAACAGCCAAATTATACCTTCAACACATGCCCCCTGTTTTTGGTATAATTGTATTTATCAAAAAACAGTATAACATTACCTTAGGTCGATATCGATTACTCCACCGGCCATAATATATAATGATACCTTAAGTCGATGTTGATTACTCCACCGGCCATGTACTTGCTTAGGGCGATGTCCGAATAACACATCGGCCAATTTTCGGTTAGGATAATATTTCAAATAATATATAACCCACCCTTCTTAGGGCGATACTTCAATAATATATCGGCCATAATATCTTCAAGCTCAGCGTGCATGAACTTCAGCTATCAATGCAAACACCAGGTTAACATTCATATCAGTATGTATTTCCTAAGTACTTTCCGAATCCTCCTCATAAGCTGTACCATCTACGAAATCACCAACTATGTCATGTATGGCTCTACTATCCTCTTCCGTAATGCGCTTCTCCCTCCAAATTTTTGTAGGAACTCCTCCATTGAGTAAATCATTGCGCTTCTTCTCGGCTATATGCCCATTTATTTCCAAAGCTCGCAGCCTCTGTACACGCCGTTTCTGAGTGTGTATGAGCCCTGACGGACACCATCGAGGTCTCGGTTTAGCCCCTGGCGTAACTGATTTAATCCTGCTGCCCCCGAGTCTCTCGGCCTATACTGTTGTATTGTCGTTCCCGGGACAAATATTTTTTCCTTGGCGAAATATTTCTTTGCTGATGAAACACACCCCCAACTGCAACTACCTGGGTTCCGCTACTGCTTGGATTCACATGATAGGTAGACGTACCAAAACCAGGTCTGAAACTCATCACAGATAAGCTCGGTAATGTTCCTGGGCTACTCATTTTCATGACTGAAAGTGTACGTGTGCTAACTGAATCAGGTTTCTGACTAGTACTAGAAGATGCAATGATTGTATTACCCAAACCTTTATCTTGTGTACTAACATATTTCTTCTGCACCGATCCACTCCTTTCAGCATCAGAGTATGTCGCTTCTGTACTATTCTCATCACTTTTAGCTGATCGGCCTTCCCCAAGTTCCAGAGCATGATAATCCTCTGAATCATCTGAGCTTCTTACAGTCTGAGGTCCAACACGCTTCACCGGCACCCAAGTGAGTTTGCAGCCACCATTATTTTCTTCCATCTGTATTGCAACCCGGTGATCGGTTCCGTCGAATGACAATTGCATCACGTGTTTCTGCATGGCTTTCGGGACTGATCGGCACCCACTTAAACCTCTGACCACCAATATGAATTATGCCATCAGCATTATGTCTTCCAATTGTATATGAAGCTCCCGAAACTGGCCTCACATCACTGCCATGAATTACATTGCCATCACGTGATCTAGATCTCTGATTAAACCGAGCCCTTCTCTCATGCGAATTTGCTCTGAACATAGGCCTTGATGAAATCCACTCCGGTTGGAAGTAACATCCTGTACCTTTAGGATTTGGTACCCAAGGATTTAAACCCCAGGGAGGAAACTGCGGATACATAGGAGCTGCACCGCCCCAATATGCAGGCTGCATTGCAAAATACGGCTCCTGGTCATATGAATTACTTTTCCATCGTTGATACCCACCGGGTCCAGAAGGTGACCTATAGCCCTTAACGCCTACAAACCGACTAAACACATTGCTGGTTTTGCTTGATGTATATTTTTCCAACAACATGCTAACTGTCGGCTTTATTCTAGGAGCTTGTCTCTTACCTCCATTGACTTTCCACACCCTACTTCTGAATTTTTGGTTTGATCATCCTTGGTGCAGCATTATCATCAATAACAACATTTTTTCCTGTTGTAGATTCGGTCTGATCCGACCGAATAAGAACTTTCTTATTCTCAAACTCAATCACATTGACAGAAGAAGAATCACTATCAAGTTTCGTGTTAGTACTCTTTGTAAATGTCAATCGTCCGTCATTAAGGGCCGATTGCACCTGTCGTCGAAACACATCACAATCATTAGTAGAGTGAGAAAATGAATTGTGCAACTTACAATAAGCTCCTTTACCCAATTCTCCTGGAGTAGAATAACATGACTTTCTCTCAATCTAATTAATTTTCCTTGCAGCAATATATCAAAAATCATATCACACTTGGTGACATCAAATGTATACTTCATTTCCTCTTTTCTAGCGGTTGTGGGCTTCAAAGTAGAACATGTAAAAGGATTTGAATTTGGTGTTTGAACCCATTCGGCTACACACATGTCAATGTCATCCTTACTAGCCGAATCACTACCATTATCTAAAGAACTACCGTCATGGTTCTCATCTTTATTTTTGTTATCACTAAACCGGCTATATTGTTTAATTTCCTCAGCCCGGTTTTCTTGCATGGAGTCAAAATAATCAGGGTAAGGTTTTTGATTCACACGTGCTCTACCCTTAGGTTCTAAACCAAATTCTCTAAGTATACTATCAAGCTGATCCTTAAAACTACCATTGGGCTGTGGAGAATTGGTTTGTCGAGTAGATGGAACACAAGCACGTGGTTGAATCTCCGGCAAAGAAATTTGAGCATGTGACGTTTGCAACGGAGACCCACTAAAAGATGAATCGGGTATCGGTCCATATGGAACACCGGTACCGATAGGCAACAATGGTAGTATACTATATGGTACAGTCTGATAACTATCTTGCTGCAAACTAGAATTAAATGATGCACTTCGGTTATTGTTGTGGTAATTGTGTGGCACCGAAGTTGAGATATTAGGAGCAGCTACGCTAGGCACATAACTATTAGCCGGACTGCTCAAATAATTCCAACCCCTTTGATTGTTGTCTAAAAAGATTTGAGATTGGGCAACATGAGCCGATGCATCGGATATACATGTATAAGTAGGAAAATTATTTAATTTGCTACTATCCGGAGCCATCAGGCTTTTTTCATAATATGCATCACTGTTTTGGAGCAATAATGAACGAACATGAGGAGCTAGACTACTTTCAAGATTAGCCGAACTGCTCATATAATTTCGGCCACTTTGATAATCATGTAATAAAGGAACGTAAGACTGTTGTGCAACATTGGAGACAAAACTATTGGCCGAACTGCTAACATGGTTCCGGCCATCTTGGTTATTGCTTAATGTGGCGTGAAGCTGCTGTGCAGCACTAACCGATGCACCATGTGTATGAATATTACTAGCACAACTAATGGATCTGCTATTTCCCAAAGGCATCAGCTTTTTATCAGGATGTCCATCGTTGCTTTGCAGCACTACCGAACGAGCATGACCAGGTAGACTAGTTTCTAGTTGCTCCTTAAATTCATCAAATGTATTCTCTAAATCTTTAATTATGCGTGTCGTCATGTCAGATTCAAACTTTCTATCTACCAACACATCTATTAAATGAGCAATATTTTCGGTTGGCTTTTTTACCTCAGCGCCGAGTGTATCGGATGGACTCGGCGTAGGTACCTTCTTGACGACGCCGTCTCTTGTCTTCTGGTATCCAGCCAACATCAGTTTCATCGTCTCGGCTTGCTCTTTCTCAATCTCCCGCTCGAGCTCGCGCCGATCCTCTTCTGACAGATCATCGAGGGTAACGGCGGTGGTGATGTTGGGGTCGACGTCGCTGTCGTTCTTGATGGCGGTGTTCATCTTGTGTAAGTCTTTATTCTTCGATCCCCAGCGGAGTCGCCAATTGTGTTGCCACGCAAAATTGCCGCGTAGCACCACGATACTGTCGTACTTTCGTGACGACGGACGATTGCTTTCCGAGCAAAGCAACAAAAATCCCCTCGCTTTCGTGGAGGAGAAACGACCGCTTTTCAGCGCAAAACGGCAAAGATAAGCCAAACCCTAGGGCTGCTAGGATTCGGCAGAGAAGAACGATATAGATAAAAAGATACGTGAAACATAGATTGGTTTTTGGTTGAATAACGATTGGGTTCTCCTTCAATCGGCCGTATACCCATATTTATATAGGTAGCCTGGTCTTTGGCGTACAGGGTAGGACACGGAAGCTTTCCTTGGCATGCACGCCGAATCCAAGTATTCCTAATTTTAAATCAATCTGGCTAGTACTAGTACGTGCGATCCTAACAAACAAGGGCACTTGCCGTACGTGATTGAGTAATCTCCAATACGCCTTCAGCCTGGCGCCGAGACCTGCTAGGACTTGTCCTATGCATCTGCGTTTTTAACCCAGCTTATCTCTGAATATACTCCAGACTTGTCCTCGGCGGTTCAGCAAGCACTCCATATATTCTTTTCCTGCTTCAATATCTGCTCTTCCGACATCTTGTTTGGGCTTCAACCAAGGCTGTTGTTTTTCTGACTAAATAGAAAGTTCAGATAAATATGTCAACTAATAACCGAACCACAATAATTCAAAACTAATTTGGCTTATAAAATAGTACCTAACAGCCAAATTATACCTTCAACACACGGATATTTCGGATGTGTCAGTTGCCTGGATGATCCGACATACCTCCAGCTGAAGAAAGACGGTTCTTCGAAAACCGCCTACATAGGCCATCGAAGGTGGCTAGACGATGAAGACCCATAGAGATGGCGTGGAGACCTTTTCAACGGTAAAGATGAGCTCCGAGAACCTCCACTTAAGAAGAGCGGCGATGACATTTACGATTTGCTGAATGAATGGCAAGAGTGCGCTGAGCCGAGAAAGAAGCGAAAGGCGCCAAAACCGCTCAGTGGTGTTTGGAAGACGAGGTCTGTGTTTTGGGACTTGCCATACTGGCCCATCTACACTACGCCAAATTGCCTTGATCTAATGCATGTCACGAAGAATGTGTTCGAGAGTATGTTTGGCACTGTACTCCACATGGCGGACAGGACCAAAGATGGGCCAAAAGCAAGATTTGACCTTAAACATATGGACATCAGAAAAGAGCTTCATGCGCAGCGCAAAAATGTGGTAGACGACCAGTTGGATGAGGAGATGGACGGTCACAATGCCAAAAGGGTTAAGAAGAATGACTATTACTGTCCCTCCTCTTGCTTCACTCTTAGTCCAAAGGAGGTCGAACAATTGATGAAGTGCCTTCTAGGAGTCAAAGTGCCTTTGGGTTACTAGGGGCCGATAAGCAGATTCTTAGACTGGCAGAAAAAGAATTTCAGCGGTATGAAGTCTCATGATTGTCACGTGATGATGACACAGATATTCCCAGTTGCGATCTGAGGGATAATGGACAAGCACGTCCGTGAGACCCTTTTTAGATTCTGTAACTTCTTTGACGTGATCTCTCGAAAGTAAATCACCGCAAAGAGACTCTCAACGCTGCAGGAAGAGATTGTTGTGATACTGTGCGAGCTTGAGATGTACTTCCCGCCCGCATTCTTTGATATTTGCGTGCATCTGTTGGTCCACATCATGGATGATATCATTCATCACGGACCGTTGTTTCTCCACAACATGATGGCGTTCGAAAGGATGAATGGGGTCATAAAACGATTTGTTCGTAACAGGGCCCGTCCGGATGGAAGCATCGTTCAAGGCTTTCTCACTGAAGAGTGCATCTCTTTCTGCTCGAATCATCTGGAGATAATTGATAACCCTGTTGGTTTGCCCCAAACAAGCACTTTGGCAAGTTAGGTGGGTCAGGTCACAAAAATGGCGCGCGGGACTTACATGTGGGCTTCAGTAAGAGAATGGCCGACTTTAAGAGGGCAAACTTAGTAGCTCTCCAACACCTTCAAATGGTCGATACTTGGGTGCAAAAGCACAAACTGGAGATTAAGCAGAAGTACATTGGCCAGGGCAGGCAAAGGATCGAAGGAGAAATAATCAGATAGCACAACTCCTCTTTCTTGAGTTGGTTCAAAGATGAGCTTGTCGCTCCGCCAACGGATGATGCAGAAGGTAGATTGTTATACGACTTGTCACGTGGCCCCGCCCCCAACCTCGCGACATTTCAAGCATATGATATCAACGGGTTCACTTTCTACACAGAGGCAAAGGACAAAACTTCTGACTATCAAAATTCAGGGGTAACAATGCTATCTTACGTCGGTGACAAAAAGTTCAGGTACTACGGAAGGATAGAGGACATCTGGGAGCTTAACTACTCTGGAGAGAAGGTGCCGATGTTCCGTGTGAGATGGGCTAGGTTATCCACCGTGAAAAAGGAAGACCAATACTTCACCACCATGGTTTTACCCGAAGCCGGCACTTCATCAGGCAGCACGAACGTCACCGCACAAAATGAGCCATGGGTATTGGCTAAGCACGTGTCTCAGTGCTTCTTCATAACCGACCCGTCAAAGCCTAGTCGTGTAGTCGTGAGGAGAGGCAAAAGAAACATCACTGGAATGGATGGAATCGCGAACGAGGACGACTTTGACCAGTACGGTGACCCTAATATTGAAGATGATGAAGATGATGATAACACGCCATACACATCAAGAAGAAGCAGAACCACGCTACCCACGAGAGGAAGTCTTCCATTCTTAAGAAGAGGTCATAATGTGGGGCTGAATTATGTAGCTAAGACCACCAAGAAAGGCAAGAAGAAGGCCAAACGCTAAGAGAAAAGCGCAAAACACATGCATGTGTGTTATTGTAAAAAGTTGTAATTTAATTAAGATGTTTTGAACAATGTGATGTGTATGAATATTTATTTATATACACACAACTATTTTAAACGTATTTTGCTATGCACAACTATACTAGAAAATACTAAATAATAACAAAAAACAGAATAAAAAAACAAAACAGAAAATTTTAAAACATACCGCTGGCGGACAAAGCTCTCCGTCCGCCAGCGGTAACCATATACCGCTGGCTGACACCTGGCCCGTCTGCCAGCGGTAAGTGTGGCCGGCCCACTTACCGGTCGGTCGGGGCCCTCTCTTTCCAGTTTCCCCCACCCGTGCCTGGCCTCCTCTCTAACCCTAACCCCGCGCCGCCGCCGCGCCGCCCCGGCCTCCGACCCGCCCCGCCGCCCACATTCGCCGCCGCCGCCGCCGTCGACCGCCGCCCCACCCCGCGCCGCCCCGACTCGCCTCCCCGCGCCGCCCCGACTCAGCCGCCCGCGCCGCCCCGACTCGCCTCCCCGCGCCGCCCCGATTCGCCGCCCCGCGCCTCCCCGAATCGACTCCCCACGCCGCCCCGACTCAGCCGCCCGCTCCGCCCCACCCCGCGCCGCCCGATTCGCTGCCCCTACTCGCCGCCTCCCCGACCGCCGCCGTCGCCGGCCTACTCCTTCACGCCGCCGCACCCCTCCCAGTGAGCTCACCCGCCGCCTCCTCCCTCCCCTCCCACCCGTTAACCGCCGTGCACGGAAGGTGTTTGCTGAAATGCCATTACTATTTTTTACCCCTTATTTGTGGTTAGTGGTGACAATATGAAGTATGCATGTGAATATGGTTGCGGATGTGATTTGGTGGTGGTTGTGATGTGATTCGGAAATGCTGATTTTGGTGGTTGTGATGAATATAAAATGTTTGCAGGTACCCTTGAGTCCCTTGAGATTGCCGGGACGTTGATTAGCTTCCGTTTCGGCAAGTTCGGGTACTCCATATCTCGTAATTGTAGCAAAGGTCATGCCAAAAAATTTCGTGAATTTTGGCATGACTATTTCTAAAATTAGAACATATTTGAGTGCCCGCATTTGCCGTGATGAACATTCCGGTAAACTTAGCCTCATGGGTATCTTAGTATTTTCTCGTTATACTAAAGTTCGACTTTTCTCATTAGTGTGAACATGGCGGACAACGACGAGGCCGGCGGTTCTCATATACAAGACGAGGATCCGATGCAGGCGTTCATAGAGAACGAACTCACAAATACCTTCAAATCCATGTTTCCTACCGTCCGTGAGTTTGTTGGGACTTGGATGAAGGGAGGCCAAGTAGGACCTCCCCCCATGATCAGCTACGGGTGCGGCAACTCTATCACCAATTTGGTTCCTATTTGGCCAAATCATGAGACGCCAGAAGATGCGCCAGTGAACAAGCCTAAGAAGGCACGTAAAAGATACAACAAGAAAACAAAATTGGACGACTCCACCGTCCCACCGGAGCAGGGACTGATTCCCGGTTTGTGGACTGGATACCCATCAAGGACTGGCATAAGATGCATCACTTGGGTAGATCGATCCTACCGACGGATCGTGTCAAACAGTTGAGAGGACATTTTTTGGACCTACATAAGGTTGTTCTTGTTGTGGAGAGGAAACTTCTCGACCAAGAAGCTCCAACATATCCCCTTTTCATTGCAAAGGTACCAGACCGGTTGGGCTTTGTCAGGGAAAATGGCGCAGACCTGCTCTTTGTGAGATTTGATGATATCTTCGCAGTGTACCATAGTCTTCCGCTCCACCCATCCATAGTCCGTCTTGTTGCGCTCCAAATGGCGCACCAAATCAAAATGGAGAATACCACCGGCATCGTGATGGTTGACCCTACTACATGCAAGAAATGTTCGTGAACAACCCTAAGGGTAGCAAATCCGTGACCGGTTATCTCCAAAAGCTTTTCCTCGACAATGCGTCGAGCCCGTGCTCATTTCTCTTGCCTTATTTTCCCGAGTAAGTCATGCCTACCTGTCATAACATGCTTCCACAGATTTCCATCATTGAATTTGCGTCTACAATGGTGATGTTTTGCGCAGAAACAAACACGGCACCCTCATCCACTTGGACATGGAACGCTTAGCTGCATTGTATCTCGATAGTGGGGATCGCCACGAAGACAGGGCGGAGTCTAAGCGGGACTACACCGACATCAAGATTGTTCTGAATAATGCTCTCAACGGCTGCGCCATGAAGGGTGGCCCGATTTTAAAAACAGGAAAGTCAGAGGATGGAAGGTTTAGATTCGCACACAGAACGTATTTCCCCTGCATGAAGCAGGATTCAAGTAGTTGCATGGAGTCATGGTACCGCCTCTATCAAATGAGGTGGTTTTTAAAGTTTCAACGACGAGGCCAATTTATTTCCCGTGATTTCAACGCATGGGTCGCAAGACTAAAGGACTCCGCTGATTATGTTATCAGAGCCGAGTTCCAATACATTCAGAACATGATCGCGCGAATCATCATGTGTGACGTCCTAGATCAAGATGGACATTTCTACTACGGCTTACAACCACTAGCTAATGCCGATGTAGAAAGGCGCTTAAGCTATTCGGGTGATCACAGGCCATTCAACTCGTTAAATGGTTTTGAACCGTTCCCGTAGATACCGGAGAGAAGGTGATCGAGGAACAAATCTTTATTTAGTCTTATGTACAGAACTCGTTAGATGCATGCATGCTTAGTTAATTTTTTGTTTGCTTTAATCTTTCATCTCTCTTATGTACACAAATCTTTTTTCTTACAACTCTTATTTCACTTATAATTTTATATGCGTCTTGTGTACAGAGAAATGGGGAAGTGGTATGTGGTGTACAAAGGTCAAGTTCCAGGAGTCTATGAAAAGTGGGAAGACTGTAAAAAGCAAGTGAAAGAGTTCAAAGACAACAGCCATAAGAGCTACAAGACTAAAGCGGAGGCGGAAGCTAGGTATGCCAACCATCTACTTGAGGAAGAAAGACGAACCGGATGATGAAGTCCAACATCATCGTGAACAACCACAACATTTACGAAAGTAAAGCGGAGACATAAGCTAGATATTTGCATCACCTGCTTGCGGAAGAGAGGAAGAACCGGATGAAGTCCAACTTCATCGTGATCCCCTTCTTACTCATCATTATTGGCATTCTCTTGTATAAGATTGTGGTTTAGATGACAATAGTAATCCATTTGGAAAACTTCCATGTATGAATCTATCGACATGTATTCGTGTATGACAACTTTTGACGCGTTTGTATGTGGAAATTTCTATGTTATTATCATTTTCGTCGCCTCTACCTGAATATACTGTATTTATATTTGATATACTGTTGTAATATGTTATTTAAAAAAAAACAAAAAATACCACGAAAATGTACCGCTGGCGGACAGAGAGGCATACCGCTGGCGGACAGCGCTCTCAGAACTCCTGCCAGCGAGGCGTACCGCTGGCGGCCGTGGTATCTTAGCGCTGGCGGTCGAGGCTGCACGCCAGCGCTGCCAAACCTCGCGCTGGTGGGCAGAGGTTGTGCCCGCCAGCGGTAACGATCCTTACCGCTGGCGGACGGCCGCCCGCCAGCGGTAAAACATTACCACTGGCGTAATCACCGCTGGCGGGCGCCCGTCCGGCAGCGGTAGGCCATTTCCGTCCGCCAGCGGTAGGCCTTTTCCTACTAGTGATTTACAGGGGTTGGAACTAAGTCTGCATGTGAACACATGGAGACAATTGAAGAAATATGTGGTTTATTTAGGCTTCCTGGTATCTCTGAGGATCAAGTAAAAAGGAAACTATTATATTTGTCTTTATCTGGTAATGCTCGTGATTGGTACAGGTCTTTGGATGAAGAAGTGAAAAGTGAATGGAGTATTTTGAGGAAGGTTTTTCTTAAATATTTTACTCCTAAAGAAGCTTATGATAACCCATGCTATTATGATGAAACTAATAATGCTCCTTTACTATTTAATGCTACTAGTGATCTTATTGATGATAATGAGGAGTGTTGCTTAAATATGCTATATGATAATGCTTTAGATGATGGTCCTATGCTTATTGATAATCCTCCATGTTTAGAACTTGTTACTACTTTATGTGAGGATAAAAATGATATACTTGTTGTTTGTGAAAATACTCTTACCAATGAGAGTCCTACTTTGTTCCTGAATTCTCCTAATAACACCATAGAGGAGAAATTTGCTTATGTTGAGAAATACTTATGTGGTTTGCAATTATCTTTAGTTCCAAATCTTTGTTGCAACCATGATATTAAACTTGATATTGATCTTAATAACTATTTTGAAAGAGGGAAGCATGCTAATGAATTCCAAAATAAATTTAATAATCCTCTTTATTTGCCTAAATTATCTAAGTTGAATGATTCTTGTGGTTATATGGTTGAATTTGCTTCTACTACTTGCAACTATTATGAAAAGGAGGGATAAGACCTCTGTATGCTACTAATAATTATGGGCTGCAAGTAACTATTGTTAATATGCATTGGAAAACTTCTATTTATTGTGATTCATTCATATACAAAATGCCAATGCATAGAAAGAAAGTTAGACTTCGTTGTTATTACTTTTGTGTTTTGTTTTTCTCTCTACTAGGTTTCAACTTGACTATTATTTTCATTGGCTTGAGAGCACCATGGGATCCTGGTATTATGCATGAAACACTTCCCAAGGAAGAGGCACATCAAAGTTCAAGCTCCCTCATGAGCTTCATCTTCAATAAACAACAAGTAAGAAGCCTAGCTATATGGCTATAAAGAAAGCGCTTTGCGGGAGGCAACCCGGTTATTTTTATGTGTGATTTTCTTTGTGTCCTCTTGCTGTAAAGAGAGTTTGTTTTAGTTTAGTTTCTGGAATTTTAATAAAGTGCCAAGTTTTACTCATTTGGTTTGAAAAGTTGCTTATAGCGTTCGGAGATTTTATTCCTGCACGAATCTGTGCACGGTATGATTTTTAATTCTTATTCTGTAACTCCGAATGAGCTCATATTTGAACTGTAGTTGCAACTTTTCATCCTCTGTATGCATGAATTTTTCGGAATTTTTCGACAAAGTTTGGTAGGGTAGAAAAATACGTTTTGCTGCTGCTGTTTTTCTGGACAGATTCTGTCCCATTTTTTTTATGCATGTTTTGAACTTTTACTTGAATCTTTTTGATTCAATTGAGTTTATGAGTAGGCATACAACATTATATACTTTCTGGACATTCATATGATGTTTTGTTTAAGGATTATATGCAGCAAGAAACCTATTTGTTTATCACTACTAATGCACCCCACAGAAAAGAAATGGGAGAAACGGTGTTTTGAAGTTTTTTCACAGGGATTGGAGGAGATGCACCAAGAGCTATCCAAGGATGGTGAAGACCATAAGCTTGGGGATGTGAAGACAACCCCACTGGACCTACACACTCTCGGTTTGCACACGTCTAACTTCTGTTTTTCGATCGAAACACTTTATCGCATAAACTTGGAGCGTCTTTTTGTTTGTTTTTGGTTTGATTGTTATTTTGTGAGACCACCACACTATCATTTATATGTGAAAGAGCTACTGGAAATATGGGTTGAAATATGTTGGATGCTTTTATTGTATTGGGAAAAGGGATGTTTGAGTTGATTTTTAATGATACATATAGTTGCATGATTCATGAGCTTGTTTATGAGTAATAATTTGCAAATGCTTTATCAAGAGCTATCACTTATTCATGTTTTGATGCTGAAAGTTATTTTACTTTGTTTAACATGGATTAGTTAGTTCTATGGACACTCATGCATGCATCTAGATGGTCAACTTTCTCCCTCTTGCTAGCCCAAAAATTCCAACAAGTAAAAACTTGTTTCCAACACCTTCAACCAAAGTTATTCCAGTGAGTCCACCATATCTACCTATTAGCTTTATGCTATTCCGAGTATGTTTATCATGATATTTGTGTTATCTATACCTCTGAATGAAAATGTTTATGTTATTGATTGTGATGGGAAAAGTTGGTTATATAGCTCTCTCGAACTTGATGCACACTTTATTTTTATTGCATAAATAAAACATGACCCATTGTGATTAAGATTATGATGTTAGTGGCTTGATAAATGTCCGAGGTTGGGAGTTAGCCCATATGTGCTGTCACATGCAAAGCTTTCAACATGCTCCTTCATCTCATTTAGTTGATATCATGTACTTTTGTTTATGGATGCCTATCATGGTGAAATGAGGTGGAAATGAAGTAGTTTAAATGAGTTTGTATAAATGGTTAGAGAGACGCCTGGGCCGCTAATCTAAGCCATGCATCATTCATGGTGGAAATTTACTTACATGCTATGGTGAACCGTCTGTGATACACCTTATAATAAAAAGCTATTCCAATGGTAAATAAAAAGGGTGTTGAGGTTGTTCATCTTGTTTGTTTGTCTTGTCATTTTGATATGGGCTTGTTCCATATCCTGGGACAAGAGGTACCCCAGTTGACGCTCTTGATGATACTATTATTACTTACAATGATATATAACTTGAACTTGCTTTGTTTCCTAAGTTGAGTAACTCATGGTGTAGGTACTTGTATTCAAGGGGCATGAGACACCTAACCTTTACTTTGTCAAGCACACTACTCATATTTGCTTTCACATTAAACTTTAATCATTCAAGATGCTATGATAGGGGAATGAGAGCTTGACACCAAGATTACCACATTGCAATCATTAACTTAAGTAGAAGAGTTTGGAAGTTAGATGAAACTTATGCATGCTTTACCTCTACTCACATATACATCTTTCCAAAGTGTCCACCTTTTATATTCAGATTTTCATCTACTCTATGACCAATGTAGGATGTTCTTACTTATCATTATGCATACATGTGGTCCATATTACTATCTTCTATGTTACACTTTGTGAACTATCATTGAACATCCTTGCATTGAATACTTGATATCACTTCATAAACTATCTTGCATATTGCTACTCCTTTGAAGAATGAATCATTTGACTCTATGTAGCAGTAGCAATCATCTTTGATATCCATTGTTAGTGTTATATTGCAAAGTCCATGTTAGTTTTATCACCTTCATACTCGAGGACGAGTATTGGTTAAGCTTGGGGATGTTGATGCATGTAAAATGCATACATGAACTTTGCACTATATCACTTATATTCCAATCATATTTGCATCATATAAGGGTTATACCACTGTTATATAATGATTTTAGGAATAAAATATTTATTTCCTATTTTTATGGAATTAACCCTGCGCAGGCAGAAAACCCTATTTTTTCCTTTTAAGTTTCAGGGACCCAAACGACGTCCAAATGACCTGGAAAATTACGAGCGTCAATATTTTGGAAGGAGGAAGACTTAGGAGCGAAGGAAGCAAGCAAACGGAGCCGGAGGCCAAAAGAGGGTGGCCCACGCGGCCACTGTACCTGGCCGCGTGGGGCCCACTTTTGGCCCTCGTGGCTCCGCTGCCGTCGATCTTTTCTCCACCGACATCGTCTTGACCTAAAAACGCCTATAAAAGAAGTCCCCGACGTTCTCTGAAGGAGCGCCGCCGAAACACAGAAACACCGAAAGAGAGATCTGGAGCTGCAGATTGGAGGGGAAAACTCCGGCGGGGCGCTGCCGGCGTGGTCTCCATCTTCTCCATCGACTTCTCCACCGTCTCCATGATGAAGAGGGAGTAGTCCACCTCTGGACTATGGGTTTGTGGAAGTAACTTATGTATCTCTCCTCTCTTTGAGCTTCACTAATTAGTACCGTATGAGCTGCTGAACATGATTACGGTCATCGTTGTAATTCCTATGTGGTGGATCTTTTTATGAGTTAATATATGTTTGAGATTGCAATGTTTGTTTCAGTTATGAATATAGATGCATATTATGTACCCCGTTCTTATTCACTTGTTATGATCAAGCATGTTTATGAGGCGTGTGTGGGGTGACGTGTGCATTAGTTGGAGTAACGGGGGGTGGTGAGTGCGGTAAGTTGACAACTGTAATATCGCGATCCACTTGGGTGTTTACCTTACTTTGTTGCCTCACTAGGGATAAACAAAAATACCATGCTACAAGGGTTGTGGGTGATTGCCACTTCTCCGTGACTAGATCTAGCATGTTCTTATTTTAACTTCATGTCATGATACTTAAAGCTATACTCTGAGTTATCTTAATTACTAAGGTGTTATGATTTAGTTCGCATCTTGGTGGAGTATAAGTGAGATTAATAACCAAAAGATCTCTATGTTAGGACGTGATGCCCATATAATTAGTAACTTGTCATCAAACTTTGTGTTGCAATCTCATATGTCAACTCTAGTGTTCCATTGTCTACCACTTTATTAAAGAGAGAGTGCATTTGTGAAACCATGAACCCCGGTCCATTTTTAATCATAAGAAACACCTTTCCAACAACTTTTACCACTTTTCCATTTTCTGCCATTATTAAATCCGAAAATACAAAAACACTTTTACATCTTGCATTCATCATAAAAACCCAAAAATATCATTTATCATTGTTATCACATCCTTGCACATTTATTCACCACCATTGCATATTTATTTCTTGTTTGCATTGCATAACTATCTTGATATCATTCTTACACCTTGTGCTTGACAACCACAGGTGAGGTTGAGGACCAAAACATTTAACTTGTTTTGTAGGTAACCAAAAGAAGGATAGGAAGATAAATCTTTCACTACTGATTCCCCGAGAGTTCGATATTAAACCCTCGAGTCACCCCTCGTGGGGAAAACACGTCTTCCACTTACTACATACTCTGCACTTGGAGGCTCAACCTAACCCCGTATACTTTTCATTGCAGGTAGCTACTGAAGGCTATCACTTCTACGGGTATCAGCGTGCTTCCCCGCCGGGCGGTTCTTGCCCTGCGCCGCCGCATCCGAGCCGTCATGTCGGCGCTTTTGACCTTGACCGGCGGCGCCTCGCGGATCCATGGCAGCTACAGCGGCGAAGGAGCGGGTGAGCAGGGCAGAGCGAGCTATCGAGATCCTCTTGGCCGTTTTTCCGCGCCGCCGCACCTCTTCTTCAGTTGCGGGAAACCCTAGCGCTGGGTCCCGAGTTCCTTTGCGAAGCCACATCCACTGCTGGGCTTGGGCCCGACCCACTGTAGCTTTTTCCTGGGCTGCCAAAGCCAAAGCCGTAGCCTCACAAGCCTCAGATAGCTGGCCGAAGACCCGCTAGGATGGGCCAGGCCTCCTCGCTGGCATCGAGCCACGGCCCGTCCAGCGGCCAACTCCAGACGCGCGCCTGGGCAGGAGCAGGGACGCGGACCTCCTCCGTCTCCGCAGCCGGCGGCGGCGGACTCGGGCAGGGCGGCGACGGCGGCAAGATCTCCGCGGCGCTGGCCCCTCTCGTCGGCGACGAGGCTCTCCTAGAACTTGCGCGGCTCGAATCCCCAAATAGCACGCGCGAATTCCGGAGGATCTCCCTCCTCGGCCAAGCTCGGCGGCAGCCGGAGTCATGGGAGGAGGGGGTGGAGAATCGGGAGCCCCGCCCACCAGGGGCGAACGCCGACCTCCTAGCGGAGCGCAGGGAGCCCCCGAGCTCCTCTGCGGCATGGAGGAACTCACCAAAGGTGGGGCTTTCTCCCACCCGAAACCTCGGGGACACGGGCGCGTCATCGCTGGCGTCGCTGACCTCGCCTTCTTCGTCCAGCGCGAGCGCCCAGAACCTCCCTCCCAGGCCGCCTCCCGGCGAGGGGCGCGAGTTGATCTCCGGCGAGGGCGCCGGGCGAGAGGCAGGGTGGGCGCGAGCGCCGCCCGTGTCGCGAGAGCCCTTGCTCATTTCAAATTCCCACATGTCGCGGGTGCGCTTTCATGCCATGGGTGCTCGGCTTCTTCTTGCCCAGAGTTCTGGAGATGTGGTAGGAGATGTACAGCACGGGAGGAGAAAAATAATCAGGAGATCCTTCCAAGTTCCAAGCAATGTGTGTCCAAAGTCCAAACATCATCTTCTTTTTTGTAATCTTCATTTGGTATTCTATACATGTATGGATCACGGTATATGAGCCTTGTGATTGTGAATTTGTGTACACAATTTCGAGGACCTAGATTCTCAATATCCTGCTTTACTCGAACTGCAGAGATTGTAGAGCATATCTGGACTTGACTCTAGATTCTCAATCTTCGGCTTTAGTCGAACTGCAGAGAGGTGTTGAACGGTTGGTTTCTAAGAATAGTGAGATGCCAAAATTAGTATTGCACGGCTATGAATGCACGTACTGTCGCTGCTGTGTAGGATCCAGGAGAGGGGCCATGAACCTAGTATAAGCGGATCTGCATCCGTTCAGACACTAGTGATGGTCCAGTTCATACTTCATAGTGTACTGTCAGATGTGGCCTACAGAGAGAGCCTGAGTGTCATGCAGGGGTCGACCACGGAGCAGATGAGCCGCAGGATATGAGCCATCAGTGTGTTGTGCATGTGAATCAAAAATAAAAACAGTAGTTAAGGATTTACTCCCTCCGTTCCTAAATATAATTGGTACTCCCTCTGTTCCATTTTAGTTGACTCCACAATAGATGTATCTAGTATGTAAAATATGTCTAGATACATCTATTTCGAAATCAATTAAAATGGAACGGAGGGAGTATATCTTAACATAACCTGTGGACTGAAGATGGACGTTATATTCGGAAACATAGGAAGAACAATACAAAAATATCAGCTTACTATTTGGGTTGGGTGGTTTGTGAACGAAAGCAAATTAACATCTCGTAGGAGCACATCATGGAAATAAGTTTTTTTACTAAATGATGCTTAAACTAACCTTTAGCTAATTATGGCCCTTCGAAAAACTTTCAGTCTCATATGAGGCCCTCAAAATGTCAGAAAACGCCATACACAGCTTGTCCTGAGTTTGAGACACACATAAAACTTTCAAGTCATTTGGATTAAGATATGACGTTTTCATATCAACCGAGAAACTCCGAATACGTCAAGTGATATGACTTACCCTGAGATTGTCAGAACATCTAAGACTAAAAATCACCATATCAAATGGTTTATTCCGAATGAACTTTTCTTTTTTGCGTTTTCTGAATTAGGATACGCCAAAGTGTATGGCTTTTTCCGGTATTTCCAAAGTCTCTAAATTTATAGCGCCAAAACTCATGATGTTTTAGGAAGAGCCATATTTGGCTCATAGTTATTTGAAGGATCACAATTAGCTGAAGATTAGTGAAAGACCAGTTAGTAAAAAACATACCGGAAAAACCAAATTATGAGCACACGTGGTTGGTTGGTCTCTGAATCGTGAGATGCCAAAATTGGTATTGCACGGCTATGAATGCACGTACTCTGTGGGAGTCAGGAGAAGACCATGCATGAACCTGAGATGATCGGATCTACGTCCCTTCAGACGCTAGTGATGGTCGAGTTCATAATCATTTGTCGGACCGCCTGTACGTCGTACAGAGAGAGCCTCTGAGTCGACCAAGGAGCAGGTGTGCCGCAGGATAAGCCATTAGTGTGAGGGCTTACCGTCCAGCCTCGTGGGCCCCGCGTATGAAGGTCCGTCCATATTTTAAGAAAAAACTTGGCAATAAATTTGATCAACAACATATGAGTGTATACATTATTTATATATGGGTATACATTACAAAAAAGTATATTTGTGAATTCGTATTTAAAACGAGATTTCTCTGTGAGTTACACGAACATTTAGCGTTTTTCTTTTCAGTATAGTACCAAGATTTTCATAAAGTCCTTTCAGTTGGTTGATAAAATTGAAAGTAGATTTTAATTAAATATGTGCTCATGTTGGATAAAATAAAGCTCATGATGCAACCAGACAAAGAGTTAATGAACCACATACATAGAAAAAATGCTAAACAAAGGAGAAAATAAAAGCACAACCCTAGATCTAAGACAATGTATTTTTTTGTTAAAAAATCATCCTCGTAATTAGTTCACCACCCCACCCTCACCACAACAAGAAACTTAAACTTCCTTCACTAGCACCGAGAGTGGGGGTACGACATGCACGATGACAAAGAAACAACATGCATGAAGGGGCGGAGGACGAGCATGGATCTTTTAACGTAGCAATCCTGACTTTCGGTTGCTGACATGTGGACCTCACATGTCATGTATCCTTTGACGATAAAAAAATAATTTAATTGTTAACCAATTCAGTAAATTAAGATCGTAGCATGCTATATATGTATGTTTCTTATGATGGGGACACGCGGATCCCGTCTTCTTGGCATAGAGGAATTGGAATCTGGGACATGTATATGTGTGCTGAAAATCTAGTGTTGACTTCAACCGAACTTGGTAAATGTGTCACATTAGTTAGACCAGACTCCATTATAATTAACTTGTCCAAGGAGATCTACTTTTAGGGGGGAAATAAACAAGAATTTGACATGGGCACATGCATGGTACCGAATGCACATGTTCTGCCACCGTACACCCACAATATCCGGCTTCTTGGGCTCAGCGATTGGTCTTTAGCTCTATCCCACTTGGTCGACACATGGACAACATGGTCGACACATCAGACAAATAAGTCCAGCTAGAGTAGGGCCACGACTCATTGTTGAGAAATATCGGATATCTTAAAGGGTGTGCCAATAACTTTCATCAGTATCTTTACCTTCTTCACAAAGGGTGATTCTCTATATTTTACTGTTGGTACACATATACAAGATAACTATATATGTTGATCAGGTGAAAACAACACCCATTTTAAAAAATAGATATTGTCAAAATTTATATATTACCAAAAAAAGGGCCAAATCAGACATTGGAGAATGGAGATTTTATCACCGAGTGTTTGTGATTGGAAAGGGAGTGAAAATGTGCAGTATTTCCCTTGGTGAAAATCGAAATATAGACCCATGATGCTAACACTTGTTCCTATGTATCCTGTAAGTAGGAAAAGGTGGATAATTATTTCTTTTTTTTTTGCGAGGGAATTGCAATTACATCCAACCGAGAATCTTACAGATAAGCCCAAGAAACAAGAAAATTACATTGAGGTCCTTCTTGGACTCTGGCGTCGTCTTCGTCTTGCTCGACGCTGCGCCGGTGAACGCTGCCGCACCACCTCCAAAAGCTTGGACTGGGAGGCCCCCCGTGGGCAGAGAGTCGACGCTCCTCGGTGCCGGAACACCTCCACCGCGCACGACGGCCGGCGGCGCCACCTCGGTCTTCAGAAATCGCGAACTCCATGTCGTCAATCGCCGGATCCACCTGCAAAGGACACCGGCAAAGGGGAACGCCTCCTCGAGGACTCCGCAGAGCCACGAGCAAGGCCTGGCGGCAGATCCGCGGCGAAGCTCACCGAGCCGCACCATCGGAGGAGAGATCCACCACCACCAAACAGCACCGACGCCGTCACCTCCACCACAACGCCGCCGGCGACACTCCTCACGCACACCTAATACACATAGCCTGGATCCGGGGATTCCCCGACCTCCCGCCGCCGGAGCGGCCGCCGGAGGCGAAGAATCCCGCGGATCGCCGGCGAGGCACCGATGCGCACGGGGATCGCCCAAAAGTCGCTTTTCCTGTAGCAGGGAAAAGAAGAGAGGGTCCAACTCGTCTCTGGATAATTATTTCTTGACACCCATGTGTGGTTGACCATCTGAACATCTAAATCATTAGGTGACAGAAATTTGGTCAAAAAAGTGTGCCAGCCATGCTATCACATCTTACAAAGGTGAGATTCTACATGTCTGTTCATGCATGCATGGATCTGATAGACGCTGTATGCATCTAACCATGCATGAGGATAGAGGAGAAGGTTCAGCGCAACAGTTGAACAATCAAGCAGACCAGGCCCTACATCCAAACAAATAATCAAATCCAAGTTTCCCAACTGATCATGATGCCAGATTGCCAGTGTTCCACGTACGTACTACAGATTCATCATTATACATGGAACCCATGCATTATGCATATTTGGTGTAGTGCCACATGATCGTGGCAAAAGAGTAATAACGGAGAGGGATAATCAAGTAATTCATCGAGCTTAACTATGTGTTTGAGTGAGTGCCTAGGGCTAGGCGCATCCGAAGACAAGCAACGATTGGTTGAAAACTCCTCGACGAAAATGGTTAAAAGGCTCATCCGAATAAAATCAAGCAAATGAATGTAGGCTCATATTAACATTTTCTTTTGAAACTTGTACACACATAGACACAGTACAATATCTTCAAGCCGACAATCAACACGCGTGCATGCATGCATGGTGTCCTACAAATCAACCTCGTAGTAACATTTAGGTCGTGTCATTGCGCGGCGTCGACACGGTAGATGACGACGAAGCACGGGAGGATGGCCCTCGGGTTGGCCACGAAAAGCTCCTCCAATGTCCCGTACGCGCTGCTCGCCGCGTCCACCTCGCCGGCCACCGAGTCGAACGGCCCCTCCTGCTCGCCACCGGCGTCCTGATCCCGCCGGACCTGCCCCGCGATCACCCGGCACACCAGCATGGCCCGCCACCCCGGCGCAGGCTTGCTCGCGCTCGCCCCGCAGTCGTGCGCGCGGCCGCTGCTCGCCGTGGTGCGCACGCCCAGCGGGTGCGCGCCCGCCCACGGCGCGAACCCGTGCCGGATCGCCGCGCACACGCCGCACGCCTTCGCTCCCTCGGCGTCGTCAGCCACGGCGGATGAGCAGAGGGAGGCGAACCCGGCGGCGCCGAGCGCGCACGCGAGGCCGGCGGGGTGGAACCGGAGCAGCTCGTTGCCGTCCGCGGCCGCACGGCTGGTGGTGCCTTCGCCGCCGGAGGAGGAGGTGGAGGGCGTGGCGGCGCGGCACCGAGCGCGGACAGCGTCGCGGTAGGCCTCGAAGCGCGCGACGGTGCGCGGGCGGTTGTGCACCTTGAGGATGCGGTCGATCTGGCAGATGGGGCGGTCGCGCTTCTGCCAGCTCGATTTGAAGATGATCTCCACGATGTTGCGCCCCGAGTCCTCCGGCCCAAGCTCCGACACTGCACGCCATGGATCGAGCCATGGCGGGAAAACTTGATCAGTTTACTAATCACGCAAAAAAAAATTGTAGTAACAATTACAGCATTACACGTGCACGCATGTGCAAGGCATGATTATCAATCTCACTCACACCGACAGAGCAATCAAGGCAGTGAGAGATCTTGGAAAAGCTAGCATGCATGGATCATCGACAACTACTTAACTCGGCATGTTAAGGCAATGGCGCTCTGTCCTGTGAGCCAGGACACTTTGATTGACCTCTAAACATATGAAAAGTATGTATACCGACAGTGCACCAGTACATCCAACATTCAACACATGACTCAGCTGCAACAGTGGCGACATTAAACGTGTTCACGAGACAAGAGCACACTGCGTGCTGGTCCCGTGTGTATTGTACGTGTGTGTTCATGTATCCCTGTCAACGGGTACATGCATTTTTCTCTTCTCCAGTTCATGCGACCCCATTAATCTTGATTACAGGTTTTCTTCTGCAACAGTGTAATTAGCTGCTTGATCTGTACTGTGTGGTGTCAAGTGATTGTTTATTAGTCAGTAGTCATGTGCAGTATCCTACTCCTGCCTAAAAGATACCATCATTGATTAAACAGTAAGCAATTGTAGCCCACCTTTACGAAGTGCAAGCAAGATACAGATAGATACCCCTAATTGGTTATTGCCATCGTACCAAATATTTAATCAGGTGTTAGTGCCTTAGTGGCGTAGAGATTTGTGCCGGAGACACGGTTGCTAGGTTCCTTGTAAACCACAAAAGACAAGGGGAAAAAGAGAAGAAAGGGGATGGGGGTTTAGCTTTGGTGAGCAGGCAGCATCTTCGCCTTCTTCTTGTCTCCTCTCACACACATGGCGAAAAGATCGAGTTTGTGGGGGAAATTGCTAAACTAATCCAACCACTAAAGCACTTGGTTAGCAGTAGACAAGTATTAGTGCTCATTTGATATGGCGATACCATGGGGATGCCATGGCGCCATCAGTTAACCATGATTAGCCCGTCATATTGACCAATCATAAACTAATTAGTACGGATCTCTAGACCTCTCTCTACTCTATAGTCTATACTCTATCGATCACTTGTACTTGATTTGATTTCCAACAGAAAATTAATCCTCAGTTCCTCACCACATGCATGCATACATGGTCGATCTTCGAGATTTTCCGAAATTGACATGTACGATCTCTTTGCAACTCACAATCCCTCAAAAAATATTGGCAAAGATTAAGCAACTCAAGCTGCTAGTTGGTGAGAGAGATGGATTATTGTCGCCGGAATTGGTAAGCACATACGTACCGGCGTGACGAATGGCCTGGTGCTGCTCCAAGCTGTCGGCCTTGGTGAACACCTCGCCGCACTGCGAGCAAGGGCACAGCTCCCTCGGCCGAGGGTACCTCCTGATCAATGGCAATCAATCATAGCACGATTTATGAGCGACTAGTGAGTGTCACGGATTAATCGACAAGCTAACTGATGAGCATCACGGGAGCAGACCTTGACACGGGCTCGACGTTGATGGCGCGGCACTCGTAGCAGCCGGAGAGGCCCCTCAGCGAGGAAGGGTGTCCGCCGCCGCCCGTGGACGAAGACGAGGCGGCGCCCGCGCGGTGATGGCGCCGGGAGGAGCGGTTGAGCGGGGCGGTGTCGCGGTGGTCGACGGAGGCGGCGGAGGACGCGCCGTCCACAGCCACGTCGCGCATGGAGCAAAGCGAGGCGCTCCACGCGCCGGCGCCGCCCGCCCTCGTCAGCGTGGCGGGGTCGTGCACGCGGGACGCCGCCGTGGCGCTCCGGCAGCTCAGCAGGCTCTTCAGCTGCTCCCACGAGGACGACGACGCCGCCGGCTTGACCGGCTTGGCGGCTGCCGCCGCAGCCTTCTTGGACTGCTGCCGGAGACGGTCTTTCTTGCTCGTGACGATCTTGGACGCCGAGGCGGGGCTCTTCTTGGACGCGGCGCGGCGGCTCGCGCTGCTGGCAGCAGGCGACGGCGGCGTCCTCATGGGCGCCGGGGAGAACGACTGCGGCAGAGGCGATGGAGGTGGCTTCTTCTTGCGCTTGCTGTGGTGCTGCTGGCGCCGGCGGTCAGGGGTGTCGGTGGCGGTGGAGGCCGAGGAGGAGGAGGGCAGGAGGAGGCTGGAGAGCGCCATTAATGAAATGGAGCTAGTAGGCGCTCTCCGTCCGTAGCGTTTGCGATTTAAGGAGGAGGCGAGAGCTGACCCGGTTTATATCAAGGCTCTGCTCTACCTCCTGTTGGACCCACCTACTAAAACGCTGAGCAACCATATGGAAGACCTTTAAAACAAAATCTTTTATAGCAATGTCTTATATTCTTCCATATCCGGCAATGTTTTATATTTTTAGCAATGTTTATCTTTCGATACAAAGGTTTGTTTTTTAGCACCACAATGGGATATTATGCCAAGTGGAAATCGAAAAGCAATTAAGAATTGTAAAAGGGTGATTTTATAAATGTGAAGCAGTTTGATACTCTACCTAGAAAAATCTTGAAAAAATTGTTTCATAGTGAGATCGTGAAGGTGAGAAACTAATTAAGAAAGGTGCTACCATGCCTATCTAAGCTAGACAAATATATGTGTATTATTGATCCAATTAATAGTTGAATTCCTACGATTTGTTTTAGAAGTGTTTGAAGAGGTTCTTCATAGATATGGAAGATTTTTCTTCTAATATGTCAATAATCAAGGGTATGATGTATCCGCGATTACGACCTACCATTTTACTAATGTTTCTCATTCCACCAGCAAGATCATACATGGATAAATATATAATTAGCACTAATCAAATGAAACCAAATAATCATGGAACAATATCTGCGTAGAAAAAGTAGGAGTAAATAGCACTAACCAAGTCCGACATTTGGAAATTTAATGTTCCGATGCCTCTGGGACGGGTCGAGACATGCCTGTTAAAAAAAATGGTAATATGTGTTTCCAGTGAATCAGGCTCGGTCGTATAAGGGGAAACACAATGCTTGGCGGGAGACCTAAAGGAGAGGGCATGTGGCGGCGCTTAACTCTCAGGAAACTACAAAAATTTGTGGCAATGTATTTATTTTCTTATTTAAATATATGTGTATGGCTTTTAGCACCACAATTGGCTATTATGAGAAGTGGAATCTTGCATGTATTAAGAAGTAAAGTTTAAAAAGATGATTTAAAAAATTAATTTCCATTATGCAGCTTGGATAACTCTGAAGAAAATTGTTTAGTAATTTGACCTAGAAGGCGAGAAACGAAAAGGAAATGTGTTACCTTGACCTATATAAGGTGAAAGTTACATGCGTATTATTGAGCCAATGGTTGAAACCCCATAAAAAATGTTAGATCGTTCTTCCCAGATGCGACAGGTTTTTGCCCTAATATGTTGACAATCGAAGGTACGATGTTACTCTTGACTACGATTTGCCAATTTACAAGCACACCGACGGACACGCCACAACAGACAGGAACGCACACACATATGGATATCGATATAATTAAAACAAATTATCAAACGAAATGAATGAAAAATCATGGGACACGATTCGAGTAGAGAATTATCATTACGTCGCATGCGGACGAGTGTTTTTTTTTGTAAGAATGTACATGGAAATGAACTTGGATCTGAAAATGGAGAGGAGGGCATTACCAAATACAACCTGAGGTCCAGGGCAGCAGAGTGTGGGGTTTGCATTAACTGTGACCGACCTCTGGAGCACGGGACCATGCAGCGTAGCGTGAAATATCAAACGCCCCCAGCCGTTTAGCCAACTGTAGAGTGAGATGTACGGTAATATGATAACTAGATTACAAATTACAGTAGTGGTATATTAACTCTTTCTCCACGGAGTAGCTAAAAGAGGGCTTCTTATTTTTTGAAGGGTTGGGATCCTAAGGACGTTTTCTGCATAGGACACTTGATCCACTGAGTTGTATTTGTTAGTGATCTTTGCCAACAGATTCCTTTGCAATCTATTCTAAAAAAAAAAGGTCCACCTGATTCAACAAAGCCATCCGTCTTGGGTGCAAAAAAGAAGAAGCAATCTTCATCAAGTTATATCGATCACATACAAGTAACACGTCAATAAATAAAATTATCAGATTCAATTCATCCACCCTGGTGTGATCTCAGTGATTCCCCAAGATCGATCCAAATTATTGCTAGTGGTGGTGGCTAGAGCTGTGACATGGAGCACCGTGTGTCGAGGACTGTGGAGTAGGCAGTAGTATATTAGAACTAAGCAATTTTCATCCTCATGTTTTTTACAGGTTCCTTGAGAGGAGGAGTTGAGCTAATTCCCCAGCAGAGAAACAACATGGAACCAGAGTTGCTAAGTAGAGAGTACTACTAAAACCAATATATAATATGCTAATCTCAGTTGCTTACCTGCCTCTACTCTAGTAGGTTAACTGCCCTAGTCCACACTTCATGCTTGTCCCTTTCTCTTAAATAAATTAACATCAACGCCGATTCATCGACGTGTCGCGTGTCCTTATTTAGCGATCTAACATTATTTCTCGGGGGAGAGGAATTTCGGTATCTTGCCAACAACTAGGATTGGGGTGTTAACTGGGCACATGGAGGCAGATTGATACTGACATGGACATTCAAAATGGCACACTCGATAAAAGAAAGATCCAGGAAATAGCATGCAACACACAATAAATCATAATCGAGCTACCATCTTCAACCAAAACAACCTAGTAGCATTTGAAATTTTGAATTACCAATAACTAGTCAACTACATGCGCCAACCTCACCTCTAACTAGTCAATGGATGTCAAAAGGGATAGGAACACTAGACATGTACTAGTGCTGAAGGTGTGACCATGCATGAGACCAAAGGTAGTGAGGCACATGAGAGTTGGGTTTCTTCTGACCAACCATGCATCCATGGCACCATGTGTGCGTGTGAGTGTGACCATGCATTATTTTGGTTTCATGGAGAGCAGTGAAGAGGAATACATGTTAGGTGCGAGGCATCTCCAGGGATGTGCTAGCAGCTGGCCTGCATGGCTCCAAGCCTCCAACACATCCTCACAACAAAACCCAACCACAATGCTGGACCATGCCCCTCGGAAAGAGATCAAAACACACAGCAAGGGAGAAAGTGAAACATGGAATGGATCATCTGATCTGATCCATCTGCTGCTGCTAACCTCAAGTGCAATTGGGTTCGGGGATCTGTGTACTTTCCATAGGAGAACAGGAACCAATTATTGGACTGTTGTTTTCAACAATGGGTGCTGCTGAGGTAGCTGTTATGTGTGCCTGGCGATCTTGGTCAGTGCCTGACATGCTTGCGTTGCACGCACTGACCTGCTCGCCGAATGGCGTCACAGGTCTGTGAAATAACCTCATCCAATGTGTGTAAAAAGGTACACATATGTATGTGCAGGTGATCCACATGTTTGTGAGTTGTTCTGATGATCTGATCTCTCTCTGGAGTCCATTACATGTATATGCATGTACACCCATGTTCTTTCACATTGGACCACGGCTCAAAGGCAGGTCTGGCCAACTGCTCCTCTAAGGGGCTGCGGTTTTCTTAACCAGAATATTTTCTGGTGATGCTGCCCAACATACCAGGTGCATTGCCAACTCTGAATACCATAGTCATAGTTTTACACAGAAGTCTGAACAAGGATGATACAAATGTGCCCCAAGGGCCTTGTCTAATTGCCAGGACTGAATGTACAAGCCAAATTCCAAACTCTGGCATGCAACTGCGTTGCTCTTACAATGTACTTATGCTAGCGTTAATACAACTGACACCGCAACGTCTAAGATCCTGTTTGTCCGTTCGTCGGGTTTGTCGAAGATGCCAGTGTCCAGAACTGGCCAAAACGAGCAGCATGGAAGCACTTAATCTAGTGAGAAGACATTTCCCCTTGTGTGTGTCATCATGTGAGGGCGAAGGAAGTCTATGCTTCCTCATCACTGTCATTTCCAAAGACTGAAGGAACTTTCGTGGTAATCTTCGGTTTCTTGCTGATGTGGCCAACAGGAGCCTATCCATTCATAGAAAGGAGTTCTCAGTTTAACAGATAGATTGGTCCACAAAATTCACAATTAAGGAGCGCAGGATAAACGCGTAGTAAATTTAACGATTTGGCGCTAGCATCAGTGCATGATAAACACACAGTGAATTTAACAGACGAGACATATGTCATATGTGGGATTAGTGAACAGGAGGCAAAAGTAAAATAAATTCATTGAAACCCAAAACATGAATGCCAGGCAGAAACCAAATTTTTACTCATGAGCTCATCTGCACGCTTCAGTTCAAGTAAACTTCCAAATAATCAATAAATTCTAAAAATAAATATAGAAGTGATTACAGTTGTGGTCTGCACAAAGAAGACCAGGATTACAAAGGTGACTATTTGAGCAACAGATTGTTTTTCTTCTTTGCACAGCACAAAATTTTATATCTTTGCATTTAATTTTTGATGTGACCGTATTATTTGCAACATGTGTATCTGGCATTCTTTTGGGAATTTTATACAGTAAAAAATATTGTTTCTGAAGCAGGAGCAGACAACCTAAAGCTCAGTTTCGAGTTATCGGAATGCAAGCAGAATAACCTTTACTTCCATGAAGTGTTATATGAGTTGAATTGTTGAAAAACAATGTCGTGTTGATGTAACAGACCTTGGAAGGGGCCATTTTGGAGAAGCCAAACTTCAACGTTCGACGCTGATCCTGATTGCCAGTGGCAGGCGAGTTCTTTGGCGTGACTTGTTCTCCAGATATCTCTGGTTGTTCTTGCTTCTGTTGCTGCTGCTTTCTATGTGCATCTGCCCTGGAGTTTCAGGAAGGAAATTATTATAAGTTTAATAATGCATCCTCAGGAAAATCTAGCACTATCATCGTGTTTTTATTAATTTAAGATGAAGTATGGAATGTATACAATTGAGCAAATTTTGCCAGCTCCTTCTCTTCTCGCTGCTGCTCACGTTTCTGCCTGTCATCACGGTTGCTGTTGCCGCTGCTTTGCATTTCTCTCATTTCCTTAAACCTCTGCACAACCAGAATAGGGTACACAAGGTTTCAATGATGATAGAGGTGCAGACACGGCATAAAATCAAAAAACGAAAATCAATGAGAGAGAAACTAAATGGACATAGTGTAGCAAATGCATTACCTTCCTATGATTATGATCGTATGAGCTCAGATGAGTCTCAAATTCATGTGCCAGCTTGTATTGCTTATTACAGAGACTGCAAAAGAACGTCTTCTGTATCTCCTTAACCTCACTGCGGATTTTCTGCTCACGTTCTGCTGTGACCTGGATTGTCATGATTTGCACCAAGAAGGGAAAAGAAACCACCAAATAAAAAGTGCACAGAATGCTCAAAATTCATGAGGGTTGATGCTAGCAACTCCATATCCAAATGGCACACTGCTTAGGTGCTATGTGGCACTGACAACTAGATATCGGTTTTCACAGCTGAAGCACCAACCCAGAAGAATGTTAAAAATATATATACAGAAATAAGCACTCAGTGTAGGGTTGCACACCTCACGCTTCTTCACATGTTCTTCAGTCTCCTCAAGTTCAACATTTAATCTCTTTCTTTGACAATTGTCCTCAGCTGTGAAGAAGTCATCCTGCTCTTGCTTTCCCACTCCTAATTTTGCATCCCTCATACCAGCTTTTATTGGCTCTAGTATACCTGAATCAGAATAAAGAAATCTATCACTAAGGTGCAGGAACTAGAATGCAATGTTGGTTATGGAGAAAGAACAAAATAATATCTTCTTCGAATATTTAGAAGAAAAGACGAGACGAGAATAAAAGAAAATGCTCAATAGTTCAGTTGTATGAAGTACCAGATATACTATGATTACCTGAGTTGACGAACAAGCTACTGATGATTAATCATCTTCAGATTTTTTAGAGGAGAATAAAACTATAGAGTGTGTTGCACGATGGCGGCAGCATACTTATGTCCTTCAGAGCATTAAAGGAGTCACATACTAAATTCTAACTGGAACTTGCTACATCAAAGGTTATTTGTATTTGTCAACAACACTCATACTACTCCAGGCGGCTCTCAAATAAGCCAGCTGACTTCTATGGCAGCAAAGTGGAATATTGCATTACGGAATGACAACCCCTTTCTGCGAATCCAAAACTGGTGATGCTTAGTTTGCCGGAATATGTCCTAGACAAGCTTTAAATTATTATAAAGGCCGCAACTCAGAAACCAAAATGGTCAGTTAAACAGCAAAGTCTGATATGTCTTCAGTTACTGTATCTACTAATATGTTAACTTGACTACTAATTGAATGCTGAGTTTTAATACAATGACAACACAATATGACACGACGACGATTAACCAGCAGTCCAGCACAAAAGCACATGTTCTTCTTATATGTCAGTGCAACAATGTGTAACTAACAACTTCGCCAGTTGGTTGTCAGACACAAGCAGCCAAAAGTACTGACGCTATGCAGTGTGGGCGGCTGCATTGGTATGATAACCCTTTCTCAGAACCCAAAAGCTATTGAAGCCTAACTTGCATAAATGTGTCCTATACAATCTTAGAAATGCATCAAAACCAGAACTAAGAACTAACATGGCTGTCGGTCAGCTAAAGAAAACCAGCACAATTGACAGTCATGTAGCTGCCACGTTAACAACACCCAACGCTACGTCGTCAGTTACGGTTTCTACTGATCATGTCATCTTGACTGCTAAATCAAAGGACGAGCTTGAATACAATACGACAACGCCGACACAGATTCTAACCTCGACAATTGACCAGCACATAACGAGAGTTCCTTCTTCTATTACTAACAACTGAGCGAATTGCTAAGACACCTATGTAACCAACAGATTAACCAAGCCAAGCATGCCGATGCTCCGAGGAGCGTGCTATCCAGAAGAGAGAGAGAGAAAGGGTTAAGCAGACCTTGCTCGTTCTTCCCGAGGCCCTTGCCCTTCCACCCCATCTTCTGCAGCAGCCTGAAGCCGACGTTGGAGGCGCCGAGCCGCGTGTCCACCGACGCCTGCTCCAGCCCCTCCGTGTCCAGGTTCTCCATCGGCCGGTGGCCCCTCGGCAGCCGGAACTCCTCATCGTCTTCGTCCAGACCGTCCTCCTCCGCCCCCTCTTCCCGCTGCCGCCGCCGGCCTCGTCGCGCTTCTCCTGAGCACAAAGCACCACGCGTCAGGTGGATCCGGGCACGAATCGGGCGAAGCAAAGCATCATCTAGGTAGGTCGTACTCACCATGGCCGCGAGGCGAGGCGAGGAGCGAGCGGCGCTAGGGTTTCGCCGGAGTCGTCGCCGACCAGCCGAGGAATCGGAGATTTGGATTTGGGTTCTCTCCCTCGATGGGCTCGCTTACTAGTATCTTAAATGGGCCACGGCCATCCAGGCCCAAAACGGTTCCGATTTGGTATCCAACCGGCCCGCATCTTAAACCCCTCCGACTGATTCTCTCTTCCTCTCCCAAACTCGAACCCTCCAATGGCGCCGCCGACGACGACGCCGACGCCGGTGATACCGCGGGAGGCGTGGGAGGGCTGCAGCGTGCTGCTAGACATCAACGACGGCGACCGCCTCGCCTTCTTCCGCCTCACCCCCGGCGCGTCCGTCTCCTCCCTTCACTCCTTGCCCTGTTTTCTCTATAACCCTAGCTGGCTGGCGCTATCCGTCTGGTCGCGCTAACGTCTTGTTCTTGTGGCGCAGGACGGTGAAGATAGGGGACAAGAGCTGCTCGCTGCAGCCGCTCGTGGGCCGCCCCTTCGGCTCCCTCTTCCGCGTCGGGCCCTCCGGCCTCGTCCCCTGCGCCGCCGAGCCGCCATCTCAAGGCAAGGATACTAGCGTTTTCTTCCGATTCATGTGCATTGAAACATGTCTTACTACTGTATTTGATTTTAGTAACAATGGCTTGCATTGGTCTATATAGATGGTAATACACAAGATGGCCCGAATGGCCAAGCGCAGGTTGAGACCAGGGACAATAGGTCCCTGGTCGACAATAACACAGCGCAGACGCTGTCAAGCGAGGCATAGAGGCCATGAAGAGGTGAGGGCTCAATCCTATTTTTATGCGTAGGCTGTTCTTGTGGTGTTCTACTACGTTTTAATGAGTTTTCCACATGGTACGATTTGAATAGGGAGGGTGCGAGCGGCGACACGATCGTGGAAGCTTTGATAGCAAACAGCTCCACGTTTGGAAACAAGACGGTGTTTTCGCAAGTCAGTATGACTTGTTTAGTTGATTCCTTACTGTTTTGAAGGACACTAAGGGACTGATTTAGTTCAAACATTTTGATCGCAGGAGAAATACAAACTGAAGAAACAGAAGAAATATGCTCCTAAAGTGCTTCTGCGACGCCCCTCTACCCGAAGGTATCACTTGTCTCCTCACTCGCAGTAGGAAAATATGACTGGTACTGTATGAGTATCACTAGCGCAAAGGCAACAATATGTACTAGCTCCCTTTTCATTTTAATACAAGATAGATCTTCTGATTCGTACTCTGAAGTGAATGTCTGGTCCAGAGTAGTGTTCCAGTATCTTAAAATTCCTTATGAACTGTCGTTTGAAGACTCTAGTAGAGTATGAATGTAGTACGGACAGTAGGAAAAGAGTCGTTGCTTTATTTATAACTACACTTCAGCAATTGATGAAGGTTGTTGTTTGCTAGTTCCACACACTACCACCATCTCTCTATGCTGGCAAGGTAGTCTGTTGTGGCTAAACTTACATAGCCTAACTGACCTTAGGTCACATCAACATCTACCGGGAAGTTTTGTTACAACTTACAAATTCAACGCGTTTAAGTGCACGCCTCTTCTGTGTATCTTTTAGCGAAGGCAGCAACAGAATTATTATATATCTTATCATCAGTAAAGTCATCAGTACAACCCTTTGTATGTTTTTTTATCCAAGATGACACAAACCATCATGAAAATCACTATATAAAGTGGGTAGAAATGGAAAACAGGAAAAATAAACAAAATATTTGTAAACGTGAGGGCCACTGCTCTCGTCTTAAGTACTCGTGTACTCCTTATTTATTTTAACAGTCGTGGTATAGGGTTACATGAAATAACTTGTGGCCACATAAAAGTCACAGTGCATATTAACTTGTTAAGCCGATCAGATGGGGGTGGGAGAGTTGTAGTTTCTCTAACAGAACATGTCGCTTTTTGCAGCATTTGGTTTGAAGGCTTACCCAAACTGAATTTAACTTATTTATTAGAAAGCTGGCATTCTATTGAGATAATTCTTTTGCAACTTGTACTTCCGAAAGTGCGTGACACTTGAAAAATTTATTGCTCTTTTTTATGGAGTTCATTAAACATAGCCTATAATATCTAGAAGGTGTGCAAACTTATCTAATAATTTTGTTCCATTTGTGCTGCAGCATTTGCGAGACATATTTCAAGAAGTACCCTGCTCGAATAGGGTAAACTATTTCCCTTCCATTACTAGCTAGCGCCAATCCATTATTTCCTTGTCATCATTTTATTAATTTTATTATTTTGTTGATTAGATAGCGCCAAGTGCGTAGCTATATGACTTAGTTTACTTTATGCTCTCTTTTGTGTTTCCCAGGTTTATGCGAGTTGATACACTCTCTCTCTTGTTGTCTATGTCCAATGTTGGTGCATATTCAGACGTGCTTGTGGTTGACATGGTTGGAGGTTTAGTTGTTGGGTCTGTAGCGAACGCTTAGGAGGTAAATTATGCCTTTCCTCTGTGTTACTAGGCAATACTTTGTATTAAATTAAGCTATCTAGTAGAATTGAATTTAGTTGTATCATTGTATGGAGATTGTGATCCATTTATCTGTATCAAAATACACTATTTCAACCTAGCTGTTTGTTAACAACTTGTGCTGATTTCAGCGGGAAGTTGCTATTTATCAGTTTTTCACTTGGTATATGCTATAAAAATTGGTATGGCATGTAAATACTAATTCTCACAAGTTCCGCTACTTGTATCCATGAAAGTGCAATCGACATCTGCTAAATATGAAAGCTATAAGCACCTAACAGTGCCATCTTGAGGTGTTTAATGTAGACCTGATTTTTTGTGTGTTTTTTGCATCACAACTTAATGCATACATTAGTTACAATTATTAACCATCTCTGTTATTTATTATAGGTACAGGATATGTTTGTAACACATATCTTGGATCAGCGCCCAGCATCATAGACATTATAAGAATGTATAATTTGAGTAGCGACATGACCAGCAGGTAAATCCTTTTTTAGGACTATACGAGTTCACATTTAAGAAGATAATGTTAGGAATAAGCAACTTGTATTCCACGGGGCCCAAAGCCCTACATGTAGAGGTGTCAATATGCAGGAAACCCCCTATCTAATAGGGAAACTATAATATACAATTATCCCTCTAACAGATAATTGGTTAGAGAACCTTTGGAATACATGCATTAATTTGAAATGCTACATTTTACATTTGATTTAGCTATAAGAGCATGCTGAGCAAGCTCTAAATTCTAAAATAGGACATTTTACTAAGTGTGTAGATTCTGCGCAGATTCTTTTACTAGCTGGATTGTTGGAAAAAATACATTATTTGGAATATCAGAAATTATGCTGTACCATCTTTTTGTACTATCTCAATTGAAATTTGAGCATGTGTCAATTATTAATTTATCACAATGCAAATAGAATTGTATGAAGTAGTTTTGATCACAATTGAAGTAGAAAGTGTCCAGTACGTCACTCCATCTGTGTTATGCTTAAGAGTTGAATTCGTCATTCAGGATTTTACAGGCACGACTTAGCGACCTCTGTGCCACTCAAAATTCTGGCAATGCCCCTTCTGCTCTCAGTGATAGCATTCAACGGGAGGTGGCTGAACCTGGTGCAGTACCAGATGAGAGTACTCTGGCACAACCAGTTGATACAGCAGTGTCCGAAGGGAATGCGCAGTCCACGGCAGCACAGCCAATTGATATAGAGGTTGCTGAGCCTGCAGTGGATGAGCAGCTTAATCGAGGTGAGATTCTTTGTCAGGAAACAATTGATAAGCTAATCTGAAGAACTTTCCATAAATGTACAATTTCTGATCTCCTCATGCTATGTTGATCTGTAGATTGCATAGGACGTAATGGCACTTCAATAGCTCCCAAATCACTTAGAGCAGGACAAGCACCATCACCAGAGAGGATGGAATATTGGAAAGAACATGGGTTTAGCAGGTAGCGTAATATGTAGAAGACAACTCTAGTAAGCAACTAGATATTCCATTAACATATGGGGTTTTATGCTTATGCAGTTTGATTGTTGCTGCTCCTGGGCATGAGGTAGAAAGTTTGGTTGCTGATTTGCTTCCACTGTTGTCTTATTCGGCTCCTTTTGCTATCTACCACCAACATCTTCAGGTAAATCATTCTTTACACTGCTAAAACATGCCAGTTATTCCTTTTATTTAACACGGCAAAATGCATGTCATTTTGTATTAAAAGAGGAACGCTAAGAAGGCCCCAAAAAGTTACAAAGACTCACAAGATCCAAAGAAACCATAGACCAACTAAAATAACCAAAACTGAACTGGCCTACAAAAGCAGAATGCCTAAACTAAACTAAGCAAGCTGAGGTCTGGAGGTTTTGAATGATTCTGTAGCCTCCTCAAAGCCTTGGCATCAGTAGTTGCGATGTCATTTGCGAGATTCTGGCAGTTTAGACGTGCCCGATGGAACACCAAATATGCCAGTGTGAGGGTTATGAGCGAGTGCAGCCCTTTTGCCTTGGCTCCCATGTGCAGCAGCTGTGTCCAGACACCCGAGAAGCTTGTCGTAGGGCTGGGAGACATTAGTGCGAGTACATTAGCTTAGATTAAAGTTTCCTATAGACAAATCATGTTCCCATCCTGTAAGCATTAGCTTATATTTAGTACATTGACATTGAATTTATTCATCCTTATTTCTGTTTTCCCCTCTGTAAAATGTTGTTTTTCTGTGTTACTTATCTTCAAGTATCTGCATGCAGCCTCTCGCGACATGCATGCATAGCTTGCAAGTATCAAAAATGGCTATTGGGTTACAGATTATTGAACCATGGCTTCGAGAATATCAGGTCAGTACATTAGCAGTTTCTACTTTTGAGTTTTGGCTATATATTCTCTGTATCTGCTTGGACTTGTCTGATTAACTTCCATAAATTTGGAATGCGCTGTAATTTATTCTTACCTCCCTTGTCTTGATGCAGGTCCTTCCGTCGCGCACCCACCCACACATGCAGATGAATGCATTCGGTGGTTATATTTTGAGTGGCATCCGGACACATAGCCCTGGCCCGTGCAACGGGGAATAAGCGCCGGTGCTTATCAATAAGACGCGCTCCTGTCCAGTAGGGAAAAAAAAGGAGCGCCTCATCCCCACGATTTTGTGGACCAGAGAACGATGTGATTGTGATGAATAGCAAGCGCGCGTGAAGGACCAAGTAAGCAATTGCTACTTGGTATCCTTAAGTTGTATAACTATTTGTTGTCATATGTAACCCACAAAATCATATTTTGTTTGCCTTGGTAAATGATGTGCACAATAGTAGGCTTTTTACAGGGGATATCGCTACGGCTGTGTTGCTTCGGTATGTGTGTTTCGTTTGAGTGTATGCTTTGTAGTGCTTGCTCTGCAAGAGTCATATTGCCGCCATGCATCGTGGGCGCTAATTTTTTACCAGAGTGCCTTTCCTCTCTTTTCTACTGGCTGCTTCTTTTTCAATAGTACGCCAGTGGACGTACCACAGTTGTATACAGTACCGAAGTTCAGTGACAATATTGTATTCTTGTCATGAAACACAACGAGCTGAGAAACACCAAGCATGAAAAGACTATAACCTACCCTAACACACTTTTTTCTATGACGCACATTCGCCTAGCATAGACACACAGAAGAATGGTCGCACCGCTTGCCACGGGCCTCGTTGAATCAGTGCTGGGTCCAAGTGGCATTTTAACTCTTGTTGTATTGTTGATACGTGGATGAATATGCATGTCTGTTTCAAATTATCTGTTTTTGGTGCTTTGATAGGATTTACATAGAAGAGGAAAGATGGCACCGCCATGTATGCATATACTAGTTCCCTCCAGCCGCAAAAGAAACTAGACATGTAATTTCTTCCAGACAAGAAGTAGATCGCTCACGGTTCATCAGTTGAGCAAAAGCACATATGTGATTTTCACTGGAGTCGTCCAGCCACCATATGCATCACGGTTCTTCCATTCAGTTGTAAGCCACTCCAGCGCAAACTTGGGTTCCTGCCTGGCTGCCTTCCCGGACGTGGATGGTGTAGCTGGATAGAAGCTGAACGATTGTGAACGGTGGGGGCAGGGGAAAGACGTACAGCATGATGGGGTTCATTGAATCTAAGGGCTCGTTCGCCATCCATAATTTCATTTCATTTTGCCAAAATGAAACAAATAAAATGAATTCCAGAGAAATAAGCATTAGGGACATGAATTGACTTGACATAGCATAGGCACTCGAATTCCAATTGAAATGACATTTCAATTTCGTAACAGCCAAACACGTTTCGGTATGGAATCTGAAATGAATTTCATAAAAATGATGGTGCCAAACGAGACATTTCAAGAAGTTACCTTCTCGAGGTTATACTTGTAGATGTCCAGTGATGTAAGTGTGGACTTCACATAGCAGTTGGCAGCGATCGATTGGAACCCTTGGGCACTTACACACAGGTTCCTGCGGTAACCGACGAAGATTGTTCGGGGTTGCCCATCAAAATGACGACCCACGGCTGTCCAGCACACTCCAGCAAAAAGCAGTGGTTGGAATGCCCAGTCCCAAGAAGATCGGCAAACCGATTGAGTGATGTTCTGGTACGAGAACAACTTAACAGCCATCAATATCAATGCGAACTGTTCCAACATCTTTACTATTAAAGCAGAGAGCGTGGTGCCTGGTGTCACACTTCTCAGTATTTGCAAAGAAAATGCCACCACCCTTGATTTTCTCCCTTGATAACGTACACACAACAACTAACTAACATGGCGCATATCCCTCAAAAAAAAAAAAACAGCACATGCACGTAACAAACACGATCCAACTCAACTAACTCAATTATCCATCTAAAGTACTCCCTCCGTTCACAAAAGGATGTCTCAACCAACTCTAAATTTGGATGTATCTAGACATAATTTAGTGTGTAGATACATCCAAATTTGAAGTTAGTTAAGACATCCTTTTGTGAACGGAGGGAGTAATTTTTAACACGCAACGGATTGGGCCACGGAAATGAAGCAGTCTTTCACGGACGCGTCTCCTTTGGGAGCAGCTCAAAAGGTCGCAGCACAAAAAACTTCGCCGCCCAGCGCCTCGCGAGTTGACGCCGGCCTCCCCGTCGCCACCGCGCTATTCACTGCCTAGCATATGGCCACGGGCCCGCGGCCTCCGCCCCGTTCCCCGCTTGTCGCTGCCGCCCTCTTCGCCATCGAGTGTATGCCCGGCTGCCCGCGCCCGCCTTCCGCGGCTTCAAGCACGTCGCCACCCGTCGCTCGTCGGCACGCCCTTTTGACGAGCACACCTTACCGGAGCGGCGCCTGCCGAGCAAGATGTCCGATCCGACAATGGAACAACGTCTCGACGGAAAGGCCGGTAGATCTTGCTGCATGAGCAGGTAGGGTGCTGGTCGAGCAACGAGGTGATGCAAGCTTTTAATTTTTTTGTCTGAACTTTCCTAATTAGCATTAACAACTCATGCCCGTATGAAACGGTGGCCCAATAGCATGAGATGTGATTATGTTGCTATCCTGAAGGAAGCTGATTTCTTTCATGGAGTCGATACTACTATGCACAAAGGTGCTGGCTTATTTGCCCATTCGGTTCTGAATGGTTGTGCCATTTTACACTTGGTCGTTTTGATTGAATGGTCATGCTCAGTTATGTCATTGATGTATTTTGATGAATTCTTAACAAGGGCATGGTTATATTACAGCAAAATTATGAATAGTTTTTTTTTTTTGGCTTAGTACTGATATCACCTGTAATATCCATATTTAAGTGATGTCCAACGATGCATCTCTGCTATAATCGATCCTGCCCAAATTAACATGTTCTCTTAAGACCCTTCGCAAGCACGTGAGTGTTAGTTTGATTGCAGGAACAAGAATCACTGTGTTTGTATGATTTAACAATAAATAGGATGCCATGAGGGAGTGGGACACAGACACTTGTGCTAACTCTTTAGCCTCTTTTTCCCCTTTAGTACAAGTGTTTTGCCGCATAAATGCAAAGAATGAGTATTGTTCATATCTGGTGGGTATTGTTTCAGCATGAAGTTTAAGGGAGGGGACATATTGAGGTGTATGCCAAGTATGAACTCTGGACCCCATGTGTACTCATTATGTGATGTAATTAGATCTCTATTTTTTCCAAATGGTTATGCAGATCTGATCTGCTATGGTGGGCATGCATGGCGACTGGCATCAAAGATGGATAGGTACTCTACTTGACTTACTGACTATCTATTTCTTATCTGGATTTTTTCATTTCAAAATTGCTTATATATCTGAAAAGACACAAGAATCAACATATATTTGGTTTGTTATATCTACCAACTACAGGAGGCGCGCTCTGTGCCGACGGTATTTACCGTCGGCACAGCTATCTTACCCGTCGGCACAGGGTCGTCGGCGTAGGTGTCCGTAGGCACAGCCTAGAAACCCGTCGGCATAGGTCGAACCGTCGGCATAGGCTGTGCCGACGGTAAAACCGTCGGCATATAGCCGTCGGCATATGTTTTTAAAATTATTTTTTCCAAAATTTTTATTTTTTAAAATAATTATATTTTTATTTTGTAGGCTGTGCCGACGGTTTTTTACCGTCGGCATAGGTTTCCAAAATTATTTTTTCGAATTTTTTTTTTATTATTATTTTTATTTTACACCAAAATTTTGAATTTTTGTTTTTTTTTATTTCGAAATTTCCCAATTAGCCACACACATTATCTCTAATTACATATTACACACAATCTAAGGTTAAAATACTTACCCCGGTCAAACTTCCCGTTCGGTCACCTATCCTCAAATTGCTCCAGCCCAAGCACGCTTAACTTTTGAGTTCCTTCCAAATTAGCTTCCAGATGAGATGTTAGAACTTACTGATATTAGTATCTTATCAACCATATTAACCTCTGGGTCATGATGTTACACTTTTTATTGTTTAAATTTTGAAAATTTAGTTGAACAAATAACAATGATTATGTAATAATAATATTTGAATAACTCATATCTTTAAATCATATTTTCAACCATATTCTCCTTTTTACATTTAATATGGAATAATTTATATCTTTAAATCCGTAAATCAAAATTTAACAAATAAAATATCTAAATTGATTAGAAAAATGAGAGGAATCGAAATATGACATCCATATCATCTTTTTCATCATGTATATAACTTTTTGCAACATATTTTAGAAAAATGACTTTATGTCTATTTTCCGAAAGTAATTGAATTTTATGTGAAAAAATAGTCAAAAAATGAAAAATGACTTTTTGTATACAGTACTGTTTTTACCCTACCTAGACACCTCAGAATAATCTCATATTTTATGGGTGTGTAGGTCATGCAAAGTTGCAGTAGTGATTAAAATTTCAGCTCATTCGGAGTTACAGAAAAAAAAAGAAAAAAAACAGTGAGCAGATTTCAGCAATTCCTGCACCTGCGTTTTTACTCTGGATTCAAGAAAACGAAAATATTTTTGTTCTTTTTAGTTTTTAGATGCATAAAGTAAATGACCAGAAGTAAATAAGCAAAAGAAACAAATAAAATCTTTTTGTGTTTTTGTGATTTTCAGAACAAGAAACTAAAACATAACAAGATAAAAGTGATATAAAACAACGAATGGAAAGGGAGAGAAGTACTCCCCCAAGCTTGCGATCAAGCTAGTATCCTGGATGGTAATCGTACCCACCACTTCCATCTCCAGGGAAGTGATTATATTGGTACCCTTGCATTCCTGGATTTTGGGGCTCCTCTTGAGGTTGCACTTCTTCACGGTCCACTTCCCGGTAGTCCTGTCAAAAAGGTCAGCACGAGGGAGCCTAATGGACACATTTTGTCCATTAGAACTCTTATAGCTATATAAATTATAAAGTTGAGTATTGAATAAATTTACAAAAAACTTCTTCACAAAAAGGTCAATCATCTATAAACATGTATAAGTTTCGAGTCAAATGACCAAGTTATGGTCATCCCTGAGCCATAGTTTGTGATAATGTGCCCATATTTGACACATATGTATATCTTGGCATGACAAACAATGTTGCAGAACTGAGGTTTTTCAAATTAGTTTTATAAATATCATTTTTTATTTTTTTTATTGTCAAAAATGACATTTTTTGTGAAGCAGGTACAAAAAATATGGTGGAAAATGGCACCCATCCAATTATCACACAAAGTAGACCATATTTTGTGAACAATCCAGCAATATTAGGATTTTTCTCAGTTTTTATCTAATTTTGCCTATTTAAATAACTTTATGCCTATTTTTCGAAAATAATTGAATTTTGAACTACAAGTGTGTGATAGTTTGCTCTGAAATTTTAACAAAATTTATTTTAAGATACACCAGTAGTTGTTATATCACAGAATCGTTGATAGTTTTGAAAAATGCAACCCCTTTTAATGAATAGGCACGGTGGTCATTTTGACCGTTTTTTCAACAAAATAAAAGAAAATGAAAAAATAGTCAAAAAATGAAATCTTTGGCATGGAGTACCTTTATGTGTACTAGTTGCTAGAATAAATGATAAACTTGAGTTTTGACAAAGTTTACAAAAAACTTCTTCACAAAAAGGTCAATCATCTATAAACATGTATAAGTTTCGAGTCAAATGACCAAGTTATGATCATACCCGTGCCATAGTTTGTGATAATGTGCCCATATTTGACACATAGGTGTGTCTTTGTATGGCAAACATTGTTGCCAAAAACAATTTTTAAAATATTATTATAAATATCATTTTTCATTTTTTAATTACCAAAAATGACTTTTTTTTATTAAGCAAGTACCAAAAACATGTTGCAAAAAGTCATATATATGATGAAAAAGATGATATGGATGTTATATTTGGATTCCTCTCATTTTTCTAATCGATTTAGACATTTTATTTGTTAAATTTCGATTTACGGATTTAAAGATATGAATTTTTTCATATTAGATGAAAAAAGAAAAAAAAACATAGCTATGCCGACGTCGGCATAGGTTTCCAAAATTATTTTTTCCAAAATTTTATTTTAAATTTTTTTTATTATTATTTTTAGGCTATGCCGACGGCAAAGCTGTCGGCACAGGTTTCCAAAATTATTTTTTTGAAAAAAAAATTTAATTTTTTTTTTCATATTAGATGAAAAATAGGGAAAAAAAACATAGCTGTGCCGACAGTTTTACCGTCGGCACAGCCTTGCGTCAAATCTATGCCGACGGTTTTACCTATGCCGACGGCCAGGGCGACGGGATGGCCTCGTCGGACCCTGTGCCGACGGCCCCGACAAAAAACCATCGGCATAGGTTGGGGCCGTCGGCATAGATGATCTCTCCCGTAGTGACCCTTTTTTTCTTGAGTGAGTTCTAAATTGCTTGAAAATTTTACTCGATTTTGTTCAGATTGATCAGACAACTCCGCTACAAAAAAAGAAGGGTGCAATGATAACTATCGGCGAAGGAGATGGCATCCGCGATCGACATGCATACAACCACACATACAGTGGACACCTTAAGTCCAGCATGTGAGCAGACTGGAGCTAAGTAAATAAATAAATCCGCTTACTTTGAGTAACGGTGCTGCAGCAAGGGCGTTCACGACGGTGTCACGGTGCCGCCGGCTGCTTCGATGGGGATCCTCTCCAGCGGCATCATGCTCCAGGGCGGGAGTTTGGTGGCAGGATTGGTGGGCCACCCTCGCCAGCGAGGTTGATGCCACTGATATGAAAAAACATGCAAACATGAATCAGATACTCCGTTCGATCCATTTGCACTACTATGATAATTAATATGGATCAGAGGGTGCTCCTAGGTTATTTTTTTTTAGTGTAAACTATTTTTTGTTAAAGTATTTCTCGTGTTAAACTAAAGTCATGTGAAGACCTTAACGATGTATTAATGTGTTAATGGTTAACCAGGCAACAAAATTATTGTTATTTGGTAATACAGTAATAGGAACAAATAGGGTGCCTTCTTGTCTTCTTAATATTTGAAGGTGAATTAGTACTCTACATAGAAGAAGAGTCAAGCCAAATGAGAAAAGTAGAAAAACTAATATTTGATTATTGATTTTGATGTTATAATCATAAAGTGATTTATTGTTCCATAGCAACGTACGGGTATTCAGCTAGTACTAGTGGAATTTGGTGCGGCGACACGCCGCACCCGCTGCATCAAAAAATGTCGAATATTTGTGATAATTTGTTTTTTTTGTTATGTTATATATTGTAAGGGAGGGTGGTAGTTCTAATTTGAAAAATGTATTTTGCTGAAATTCAATTTGGAAGCAACCCGTAATTAGGGGGTAAATGTATTTGTATTTTATTGTAATATTCATCTAATCAAGCATTATTTTTAATGTTAGTGCATAATTGGAGAGATCTAAGTTATATTATTTGCAACTATGCTAGCTAAATTTGTGTGGTTAAGTTGAATTGGTGTGGTATGTTTGCGTTCTGTGTTAAATATTCAATTTAACCTGATAGTTGGAGGAAATACATTTTTTGAGCATTTGTTAAATTTAATTTGAAATCAAGCTGTAATAAGAGGAAGTGAATTTGCATTTTCCCGAAATATTGATCTAATCAAATGTTTATTTGTTAAATGTAGTGAATATGTTGTGCAATTCAAATTAAATCAAAATTCATTAACTATGTGTAAGTACATAATCAGAGAGATTTTGACTTATATTATTTGCAAATATGTTAGCTAAATTTGAATGATTAAATTGAGTTGGTGTGATATGTTTGCGTTTTGTGTTAAATATTTAGTTTAACATGATAGTTGGAGGAAATTGGTATTCATATTTGAATTTGGTTTAGTATGTTGCGTTTATGTGGTAAAATTCAAATTCGAATATGTTTACATTTTCAGAGTAATGCAGATTTGAAAATTGATGAAGCTGTATTTTAAAAGTTGCAAGAGTTTAAAAAAAAGAAAAGCAGGGAATAAAAAAACAGAAGGAAAAAATAGAAAGGGCCGAGCCTGGGCCCGAGCTGCTGCGCAGCAGCCAGGCCGGCCCAGCAGGCAGCCCAGCTGCTTGGCCCAGGCCCGCTGGGGCGTCATGCTGACGTCACGGGCTGGCGGCTCTGCCGCGGCGGCGTTGACGTCGTCGGCGTCGATCCACGGCAAGGCGGGACGCGCGAGTGGGCGCACTCGACGCGGCTCGTCACGGGGCGTCTGCGGGCGGTGGCGCCGCCGCTCCTGGGTCGCCGGAGCGGCCGCTACGGCGTGCGAATGCGGCGGAGGGAGCAGTGGACGGCGGCGACGATTTCGGCGATGGTGCAGCGTTTCGGCAGGCGAGAGTTGGCGAAGAAGGAGAGGACCCGACGGCGGAGGCTCCCGTGTGAGCGGATCTGTGCGGGGAGGGGCGTACCGGCGGGGACACGCAGCGGCGGCGCCGGCGAGTTCGGCTCGCGCGGGAGAGAGTGTGTGATTTTGGATCAAAAAATTGAGGAGTTAGAATAGACAAAAACTCGAAAACGATGACGGGATGGAACCTACTTGTCGACGTCGACGCGCATATATTTCGCGTATGTAATTTTTGGAAAAAAAAAAGCTAAAAAAAAAATTCGCAAAAAAAGAAAAAAAGAAAAGCTACTGTTCATGCGAACAGTGTACAATAGTACTTACTGTTCATGGAACAGTACTTGCTGTTCCATGAACAGTGCCCGGAGGGCTCTCAGCGCGCGAAAGTGTGCTGCCTTAATATATTGAGTGAGTAATACTTAACAGCGCTTTATTTTGATGTGAGACAACTCAAGGAAAATGTACCATCTCCATTTATCTTCCTGTGAAGTGCCAAGCTGGAAGATGCATCATGTGAAGTGTTTTCTACTACTACAGTACTTGTCGTTTTATTGGAGTCCGTTCGTTTCACCGCCTATATATATGTACATAATATATATCACAAAGTTCAGTTCACCGGCCGCTCAGTGTGCCCGCGGGCTGAGCAAAATCGAGGACGAGCGTGAGGACCAACCATGAACACACTGAGAGATTTCTTCGGTTTCTTCCTGGGAGCAGCGATCACGGCAGCCATTGGCGTGCTGCTGCTGCTTCCGCCCTCTCCGTGCTGCATAGACCAGAGGCCGGCGTTGCAACCTGCAAACCCCAACACGAAGGCGCTCCAGAATGCGGTATGTTAGATTTCAATCTTTTTCTCCTGATCGATCTGGCACCACTTTACCTTTCGTGAACAAATGCATTGGCGCCTGGATCGCATGTACGTAGGCAGCGAATGGAGGTAGAGATGACAAGCTCGCGGAGCTGCTTCGGAGCGTGGCATCGGAGGACAACACCGTCATAATGGCCTTCACCAACGAGGCATGGACGGCGCCCGGCTCGCTCGTGGACACATTCCTCGAGAGCTTCCGCGTGGGAGTGAAGACGCAGCCGCTGCTGAAGCAGCTGATCCTGGTCGCCGTCGACGACAAGGCGTTCGAGCGGTGCCACCACGTGCACCCGCTCTGCTACTCCCTCGCCTCCGCCGCTGGCGTCAACGAGAACTTCACGGCGGCGCAGTCGTTCCTGAGCAAGGACTACGTGGAGATGGTGTGGGTGCGGAACGAGTTCATGGGGCGAGTCGTGGCGCTGGGCCACAACGTGGTGTTCACGGACGTGGACATCATATGGCTCCGGAACCCGCTGCTGCGCGTACCCGTCGGCGCCGACATCGCCGTATCCTCCGACTGGTTCCGCGGCAAAGGCGAGACCCCGTACGACCTGAACAATCTGGCCAACACCGGATTCGTGCACGTGAAGCCGAGCGCGCGGACGCTGGCCTTCTTCCGGGGCTGGTTCGAGGCCAGGAGGCTGTGCCCGAATTGCCACGACCAGCCCGTGTTCGACATGGTGAAGAACGAGCTGGCTGAGCGGCACCGCCTCACGGTGCAGTTCGTGGACACCGTCTACCTCGGCAGCCAGTGCGAGCCGAAGATGGACTTCCGCAACTTGTGCACGTTCCACGCAAACTGCATCATCGGCCTGGAAAACAAGAGGTCGAGGCTCGTCCAGGTACTCGACGAGTGGAAGAAGTTCAAGGCCAAGGCGGAGCTGCTCGGCAGCAACACCACCGTGCTCGTCAACTGAAGATCGATTTTCCCTTGGGTCGCGGTGACTCTTTCTTTTTTTACTTGCACTCCGTAGAATAAACCGCAGTTTTTTTTTTTTTTTTTCCACCGCAGTTTGGTCCAGATGGAACATGTGTGTTCGGAGTATGCATCTACTATAATTTAGGACTCTCTCCGTTTTCTAAATATAAGTGTTTTAGTCTTTTTCTAAATTCGTATCTACATTGATCTATACATGTTTTAGCGTGTATTTTCACTTATTTCAGTTTGTCACTCTAGAATACAACAGGATTTGCGGCTCAGCGGCTGTAAGAGCATTTCAACATAACCCTTAAAACTCGGAACCTTAAAACAAGTTTACAGTTCGCAAACGTTGCGTTTTTTGGCTCTAAACGAGCCGCGCTATAGCAGAAACCATAAACAGAACCGTAAAACGGAATATTCCCGAATATTCCTCTGTTTTTTTTCTTCTGCTTTTTCCCCATCTTCTTCCTCCCGTGCACATGGATCGATCGATTGATTGGAGTAGCAGCCCACGAGGAGCAGCAGCCCGCAAGGACCAGTACAACATGGATGGACAACGCGGTCCTCCCGGGCGCCGCCTGCCGGCGCCACCATCGCTCCTCGCGGCCGCCGCCCAGCGGTTGCTCCTCACAGCCGCCGCCATCGATGCTGCTCCTCGGCGGCCGCCGCCGCCACTGCTCCTCCCGGCCGCCGTCGCTGCTCCTCCTCGGCCGCCGCCGCCGTCGGGCAGGCGTAGAGGCTCTGGGGCAGGCACGTTTTGCCAGTTTCGCTGATTCCGGCGGTCCTCCGTCGGATTCCGGCGAGTTCCGTGGCGGAAGTTCACCGGCGCGTCCTGAATATTCTCTCCGCCAACTGTTTTTCCAGTATACGGGGGCCCTTCAGTTTGGCCGTGAAAACTTGATGTTAACGGTTCCGCGGGGCGAATTCCCAGTCACCCTCAAAATATTTTACGGGTCGACAACTTTTAAGGGTTCTGCTGTCTCCTTTTTAAGGTTTCAAAACTGTATTTGACGGTTATTTTAAGGTTTCGTGTTTTTGAGGGCTCTGTTAGAGATGCTTATCCTTGGATTCATGTCGACCCCGAAGGAAGCAACAACATATGTTGGTGCCGAGGGAGCAACGGGATGACGTAATTGAGCACGTAGCGTCGAGTGGGCCGGGCATGAGCAAAGCATGTAGTGGCAGGGAGCACGGCCAAGGTATGACGACGCGTGGTGAAAGAAGTGTTCCACCGCGCCGCTCCTTCACCTCCACGGTATATATGTCCTTCCACCACACCTTGCAAGTGCACCCGATTGCAAGCTTGCTTTGCTCCCATATATCCTTTTATGTGCAGTAGAGTCAATTTCCACCAGGCTCATGACACTTCGTTGCGCAAACCACCACTTCTACAAAAAAAATTGCAGTCTCCACCAGGTTGACATCTAATCCTGTTTAACTCAGCCTAAATAGCCCATTGACATCAACAACACACTCTGTGGGCATTAAAAAAATCACACGGTGCAGCTTTATATGGAATATTGAGCAGACAATAAACTTTAAAATTTTAATTAATTGACTAACACTTTGTGGGTATCCATCGTTGGCGATGATTTGGCCGGCCGCCGTCCAGGCCAGGGAGGAGGAGATTGTCGAGTCGGTCACGGCCACAGTTCACGGGAGAGGGGAAAGGGAGCAGCTCGGGGATGGAGGATATGGTCGAGTTGGTCACTGGTGTCAACGTGGGACCCAACCGTCAGTTTAGCTGTCAATGGGTTATTTAGTCTGGGTTGCAACAGATTAGACGTGAACCTGGTGGAGACTGCATTTTTTTTTTTGTAAAAGTGGTGGTTTGCGCAACGAAGTGGCATGAGCCTGGCGGGAAGTGCAATTCTCATCCGCAGTATATCTCCTGTTGTCATCTTCTGCTTTCCTCCCTAGTGGTGTGTGTTACATTGTTCTTGAAAGAGACATAGAAATATGCAATAGAGGGATGGATATGATAAAACATGTCTACCCTGGTAAGAGGTTTGAGTATCCTCAATTATTCACATGTTACAAAATAGAGTCTAAACGAACATATTGGGTCAATGGGTGGTTTAACTAGTTTTTGTAAGTTTGAGAGAATCTCTTACATAACACTAGAGTTCAGTGAAAATTACAGAGAGTGAAAAAATCTAATGCTAGAATACCCGTACGTGTCCAGTGAAAAATTAGGATTATAATGGAGGGGAGAAGATGACGAAAGCGCGAGACTTCAAGTCCAGTCGCAAGCGTCCGCTTCACTCCTGCTACGACTGAGGGGAAATGTTACTAGGACTTCTATACCTACTTGTACTCCAGGTGTATCTCCATTCTTGTACCTCTTTATATACCCCGTGAGGGTCACCGCAATACAACAACAACAAAAGGTTAGGGTTCTACAATTTCTACAACACCCTCACCGCGTACGCCACCCCGCTCGTCAGCGGCCGCTCAAACGCCGTCCTCTCCCGTACCTCGCGAACGTCGCCTGCAAAAAGCATTCCGGTCGGGTTAATCGATCGATTCCTCCATCGCCATGGAGACCAAACGAATAGCAAATTGAACAAAATTAGTAGGGTACCTGGTTGATGGCGAACAGGTTCTAGGCATGGTGGAAGGCGGAGATGAGGATGGCGAGCGCCTGGAGGTGGTTCATGGAGACGATGAGCTGGTCCTGCAGCATGCGCGCGCGCTCATCGCACGTGCTGGCAAGCGTGTCCCGCTCTTCTCCACGGCCTTGGAGTCGATCCAGCGGAATATGTAGAGGGCGAAGAGCGCCCACGCGAGCACCCAGAGCAGCAGCCGCGGCCGCCACAACCGCGCGAGGACCCTGACCGAGCCGAGGTAGCCGCCGACGTGGCCCCGCAGCGCCCGCGCCGACGACAACGCCTCCGGGAGAGTGAGCGGCAGGCGCACGCTGCCCAGCCCCAGCCCCACGAACCCCGCCACCGCGCCCGCGCCCTTCCCCTCCATCCCGGTACGAGCGGCGATGGTCATTCGGCGGCTACATCGCCACCGCTGACGCGGAGGAGACTCCCTTGCCGCCGCCGACACGGCCCCCGCAGCACTGCGACATCCACCCACCCACCCAGGGACGTGATAGACGCCCGTACGTGCTTGCTGCCGCGTGCCCAGCTTCAATCGAGCGCCGTCGAAAGCCAAAACGCAGCAACTGCCAACGTGTATGACCTCCGGGACGCGCTGCAGCGGGCCAGGAAGGACCTGGAGGTGGCGAGGCTCAACAGCACCATGTTCGAGGGCAAGGCGCAGCGCGTCTCCGAGTCCGCCATCGCGTGAGGAGGAGGGGGAGGCGTTGTGTCTCCGGCGAGCAATCCCGACGGCGAGCTCCGGCGAGGCCAAGCGGCGCATGCGGGGAGGCAGGAGCCGACCGGGCCGGCGGCGGCTGATCACAAGATTTTTCTTTTTTTGTTTGCGCCACGTCATCCCAAGAAAATGTCAAAATTGTCTCAAAACCGTCTCAAATCAAGCAAAACCATTAAATGGTGTGATTTGGCCGATATTGCAAAGTTCAAGATACAAATTATCCGGTTTTGGAGTTCAGTTCTCCGAATCACATGAGATTTCAGGTATATTTTTCCTATGTCAACCAGCGAGGAAAGGAGTTGGCCAGCGGTATGGGCCGAAAGAAACTGGGCCCAACGCTTGCTACATTACGTAGCACGAAAAATTCAAAAAAAAAAAAAAATACATTACGTAGCACGCGACCGCGAGCCGAAACAACTCAACAAGAGTTCCGCCGTCCACCGTCCACCGGAACCCTACGTTCCGCCGCCGCCGCCGGCAACAACCCGAAGGACGCGATGGCGCTGCGCTCTCTGGCGAGGAAGGTGCCGGCCCTTGCCCTCAGGTCGCCGGCCACGGGCCCGGCCGTCCGCGCGCTCCCGCCGGCCGCTGCTTCTTGCCGCCTGCTCTCCTACCGTACGCAGACGGACGAGTTCATGGACCTGCTGGAGGAGTACCGTCGGGAGCTCGCTATCGCCTCAGCCTGCAGGGACGCCGAGTTCAGGTACACCGTTTGTTTACCCAGCCAGACCCCCTAGTTCCATCCCCCAGCCGCCGCTCGTCTGCTTCCCCTGCTGACCCTTTCTGCCCTTCAGGCGTTACATGGAGCAGTGCAAGATCTTCATGGGGGAGCTCCAGAAGGCGCAGAAGGTCTGCGACGTGGTACTCGTTTCCTGCCCGGTCGTGTTGCTCGCTGTCTGGGTAGCAACTCATTAGTGTAGTAGGTTTGTCAAGGGAGGTCCTCACAATGTGTAAATCGGTGCTGGTTTTCGTTGGGTAGGTTTGTAACTCTGGTACTTGGAAGGTTCAGCCTCGTCTTAATGTTCTTCTGGTAACGTCAGTAGCTCGTCTTAAACATCTTGTATGCCCTATCATGATCCAACTCTGCCGAGGCAAAGAACTTATGGTTTATGCTTGTTTTTAAGAGGGTTTCCTGCGGCCATTGCACTTATGATGGTCACATAGGTTTTTAAGATGGTTGACATGTTTTATGCCTAGCATTCTTCTCCGAAATCTGGAGATTAATGGGTGTCTGTGTATACAATCTGCATAATTTCTCACTGTCTGTGTGATAAATCTGATGTGTCTGTGAAACCTATCTATCATGTCTCCGAAACATACCCTATTTTCTCACTGTCTCTGAAACCTATCATGTCTTGCAGAAGTTGTGTGTACCTAATTGATAAATCTGATATACTGATGGAAAAACCATGGTTGTGATTTGAATAATATACATGTTTTCTCTATCATAGATTTCTGAGTTCGTTACTTGTGCACTTTATTGCACTGTATACATGCTGGAGTAGTTCGACATATATAATGCACAATTTCTGTAATAATAAAATTTTGAAGAACTGAAAGGATGAGCAAGACACGTTTTCTCTGTTCAAAGTGATTAGTCTATATTTATTTTTGGTTTGCGTTGATTGTGATGTATTTGTCTTATTCATGTTGTTCAACTTCTGATAGAGGGTTTTGGTACAAACATATCACTCTCAAAAAATTTGATGCATTTTTCTATGGAGATGTTGTTTTTCGGTTAATTATGATGGATGAGAGCCCAGGTCTTTTTTCTTCATACTGTGTTCGCTTTCTGATTTCCTCTTGTTCTGCAGTTAAGGATTTTGTAGCTGAACTTATTTTGTTGAATTCTAGTTTCAAAACCAGAACTTATTTTGTGGCTAAAATTATGTACCGAGAACGAAATGATAAAATACGCATGTGTTTGTTCCACTGTCAATTTTATTTTTTTGTTAGAAAGCATTCAGTTAAACATGATATTTTTTCCTTCCATATCAGGCCTAATTACAACTCCAGGAATCGTGTCTGAAAAAATATGAGAGAGATCTGTTATGCTCAGTCAAAAGTGCCAAGTGTGTTGGGTTATACGTTCTTTTTATATTACAGATGATTTCTTAATCGCCCTGGGTGTACTAGTTTCTACATACATGCTTATAACCGTGAACTTCTGATTGATTAATATCACTTAATTTTCTTTAGAAGCTGTTAGTCCTTGTTATGTCCTTTCACCCAATATCGTGTCCTTGTGATAGATTTATCGTTGTGAAACTTGTACATATTCTTTAGTCTGTAATTTCTTGAGGCAATAGTTCCAGATGTTCGTATCGCATACCATCTGTGTACTGTATGAAGTACATGGTTCTGTAGACCATGTGTAAATGGTCATTCCAGTAGTGTAATTGGTCTGTTAAGTCTTGGCAAGGCAGGGCAGGGAGGAGGCAAATGCACGCCTGCAACAGCAGCTGCAGCTTCCCTAGGCTTTCTTCTACTCTATCACTGGGTAAGGCAAGATTGGTACTACAAGGTAAACATCTTGTATGTCCTATCATGATCCAACGCTGCTAAGGCAAAGAGCTTATGGTTCATACTTGTCTGTAGCATCCGGAACTGTTGGTTCAATTCTATGTGCATACACTAGTTGAGTGAAAGAGATTAGCTGTGTTATATCCTGTCAGTTTGCCATGAGGATGTGGTGCTGTTCTCAGAATGCAAAAAATGTGTGCTTTCTGTTTAAAGGATGTTTTGTCATGATGCTTGAAAAGAATGTGTGATGCTGTGCTGACCTGATTTTCCAATATGAATGTTGAACACAGTGTAGCACATAGACAGAAGATGTCCAAAACAAAACTGAAGTAGAGTATCAGCTTGTACATAGAAACCTGAGATTTTGTTCTCTTTTTTTGTAATAATGTGTCATTTGTTGAGTTTTGAATCAAATATGCATGTTCTGAACAAGGACGCCATGCTGATGTTTAGAAACATTTTAGCGGTTCATCTTAGGGATTTACTGCTCCCCGGTCTATAGTGTTCCCAGATAATTATTTGCTTTCAATGTGATTTGCTCTGAACAAATTGATTTAGTCCATGTTGGCTGCTACAGTTTGCTGGCAAAACTCGTATGGTTCTCTATGATCGTGTATATTCATCGGTTTCAGTTCCTGTATATTCGTCATGTTCAAAGCAACTTTTTTGGCGTCTCCTTATCCTTAGACGTGTCATTGTTCCAGTTAAAAGATGGCTTATACAAAGGTTTTATGCATGAATTCCAATTGTGGCATGTCACAAAAACAGTTGGAGAGATCTCCATGTAAGTCACTGTCTGATTAATAGATCTTGGAGTTCTTTTTTTTTAAAGGAAAACGCAGGGTACTGTCAATGCATTTCAGAGGAGAAGAGTTTACAGGCCACAAAAATCTGAAAAATAAGATAAAGCAGCAGGGAGTTTACAGGCCATAACACGGCGGCAACAACATCAGTGTAAGTTTCAGGTTGCCGGTCAAGTGGCTCCAGGACATCAGAGCAGCAATGGCATGGTGTCGCCACTGCTGTCCGTTGACAGGTGGTCTTGGAGCACGCCTCTCCAGATGCAATCCCTGCACAACACGTACAAATATAATCTTTACAGCCTGCTTACTCAAATGAGCTCAGATATGAAGCAAATGTGTTGGCATACGCTATTAATTAACCACACGATCAGTTGGGGAGTAATATTACCACTTGATGGCGGTGCCTGTCCATCCAGGGGCACCTCGAACAAAGGTAGTCCACAGCTTAGCAGCAGGGCAGCAGCGTCCTCTCAGACAACATCCAATGCAACGAACGCCACACCAGAACCACGTGTGCTCCAGTATACGCCAGGTAAGTATGATCACACCTATATGGCAATAAAAATGAGATAAAAATGCAAACCAGCTACTACTAAGTTGTAAATACACAACAAAACAATTCTCACTTTGAACTACAACTGCTTCATAGTCTATTTTTTATTTTTACTAAAAATCAGTTTTAGATATAAAAGTATCTATTTCATGAGAGAGCTACCAAGATTTTTGATAGATTCAAAAGCTAGCTTCGAACGGTCGTGCCCGACGTTTTGACTGAATTTTGAACCCGACATAAGAAATTCAAATAAAACCAAATAAATGAAAAATCTTCACTCTGTGAAGAACCTACTAAATATTTGTTTCAAATTTGTACCAAGACAATTTCTAAAATATTAGATCACATTTTATTTTGAATTAATCAAATGGTCGTGTTTCAACTTCTTTTCGTCCACCTCTCGTAAAAAGGCAAATGTATGTCGATTCAGCTGAAAATGGGTCAAATTTGAACTACAACTACTTCATAATTCATGTTTTATTTTCACTAAAAATCTTTATTAGGTACAAAAGTAGTTATTTAATCATATATTTAAAACTTGTCTTATAGTATTTCAATCTTGTGTGCAAACAAATAATGCTGTGAGTTTTATTACTATTGTGTAGATAATGGACATATTTTGTATTATCTCATCAAGTTCATCAAAGTTGAGCGTCTTAGTTGGTTAGTGCAGCTTTACTAGGTCAATTATTTTTCGAAGCGGACAATTAGATAATCCGATGGCTCCTATACACGGCCGTCAGCATACAGCTACAGTTGTTAAACTTCAATTTGTGAAAAAACGGACTGCCACATGGCACACTCTATGCCGACGGCTTTGTCTACGTCGACGGCTACCCTCATCAACTATTTGGTGTACGCCGACGGCCTAGGTCTACGTCGACGGCTACCCTCATCAACTATTTGGTGTACGCCGACGGCCTAGGTATGCCGATGGCAAAAATGTCATATGCCGACGGATGGCTGTCGGTAATGAATTAGCCGTCGGAAACTTGGCTTTTTCCCGTAGTGAGTCGATGGTGGAGCGGTCTGGACTCTGGACGACAAAGGAGTCCGTCGGAGACGGGCCGAAACTGGGTTCATCACGTCCTCGTGTTATATAAAGGCCGTGCACTCATGCTGGTGATTTATACTGCATTGAAATCGCCGCCGCCAATAACAAGCCTGTAGAACACGATGGCGGTGCGCTCTGTTTTGAGAAAGATGCCGGTCATTGGTCTCGGCTCGCCGCCGATTGCTCCCGTCCGCGCGCTCTTGCCGGCGGCTGGTTCTCGCCTCATGTCCCACGGTGCTCCGGTCAGTAACTTTTGATCTCATCTGTTCCTAACCAAATTACATCTGATCTGATCTGGCGGTGGTTTTAGCTTTTCAACTCGACACATCTAGGTTACAACTTCTCAGAAAAATCAATCACCGCTGTCACAAAAAATCGCTAGGTGTATCTTGTATTCAGATTTAACATAGAACACCATGCTGGAATTTACTGGATCCTCGGCATGTATGAGCCTAACGCATCAGTATGCAGGATGCACCCACCTTATATATGACAGATGCCCTTCAATTTTTTACACATGCACTTCGATTGTAGGAGGGACAAAGGATTCAACCGCTGGCCCAGCAACTGGAGTCGATCGGCAGACAGGTTGCGGAGCAGCAGGGTCGGCGCCTGGAGTCGATCGACATCAAGTTTGCGGAGCTGCATGCTGAGTACGACAGGAAGCATGCCGAGTTCCACGCGAAGTGGGCGGAGGGTGAAAGGATCGCTGCAGAAAAGTTCGACAAGACTATAGAAATGATACAGCGAGAGGCGGCTGCGGGCGAAGTTTATTATGGTGAAGTTATCAGGTAAGTACGTGCATGCTACTCCTCTTTTCGTTGGAAAAAGCTGGTTTCGCAATGGTGTTGAATACATCTTTATGTTACACGTAGTTCTTATTCAGATTATTAAAAATAATACTTTAGGCTTATCTAACACAGTTTTCCCTTTCATTCACAGGCGTAATGATGAAGTACGTTCAAGGTATATGAAGAAATTTGGCATAGTAGAGAAGACGTGTGATGTTCTTGACGTTGCGTTCCCGGCCGCCGCGCTGTTAGTTTGGATGTACACCATGTAGTAGTGGTAACTTGATCTATGTTAGTGGGTCGAAGAGTGCTCTATGGCAGTACTACCGTACGCGCATGGTGCTGGATTTTATTGAGTAGCTACATATGTTCTATGCTTGTTATGCCTAGCTTTGACATGTAACTTTTCATCATATATGGTTTCTTGTGAATTTGCAAACGCTAATATTCATTTGGCCGTCCTCATGTTAATTTTGGAAACCGTCATTTATTTACGCGTATGTCATGTTACCAAGTCATAGACACGATAATATAATTAAAAGATTATTATTATAGAGGAGGACTACAAAGGAGACCGGAAACAACGAAAATGTTACCATAACCTGGGCTACAACGATAATATAATATTCATTTCGGGCTAGTTGTTTTCCACCTTCAATCGCATAAACGAGCAGTTTGGGACTCGGATTCAAGTCCCGCGCGGTTTTGTGGCGCCGCGATAGCTTGTTGTAAACATGCCGCAACTTCAGTTTGTAGTGCCCTGTCTATCCTTCCTTTAGTAGCTCCACGGAAGATCATGGATAATGGATGATGTCTCGTCCCTACGCTCCTTACTAGCTAGCTAATGTGCATGCCTAGCTAGCTGGTGCTGGCCATGGCTGCCAAATCCGGCCGGCCGGAAACCTGTTACGAAGACGGGGCTGAAAGGTGATTGTTCAGTTCCATATTATGGTCTTGTTAGATTTTTCTGAAATAAATAGTAAAACATTTTTTTTTGCAGATGAACATGTACGAATGTTCAACATACAACATACGTGCCAATTTTCATGATTGAAAGATATGTGTGGTGCTCCATGCGAAAAAAATGAGTTGCTCCAAAAGGATAATTTTCAAATCCCATTTTGGCCACTAAATTTGCTATTTTTTCACAGAGCACAATATATGTTCTTCACCAATTTGTTTATGATTTTTTTAAAAAAATAGAATGTTTTTATTTTTTTCATGTTTAACATGAGCATATGAGCTCAGAAATATTTCTGGAAATAATTTTACCAATGTTTTCTTTTACTTTTTTTTACTTGTTTGTCATTCGTGATGCAACCAAGAACTTGGTGGGCACATTTGAACGAGGATGATCGTGTTTTTGTCTAACAATGTTCCTCTTGCTTATTGCTGGAAATATTTATAAATACTTGAGTAGCTTATTAAGCAAAAATGCCACTCTCAAAGGTTATTTCTGGAAATATTTGGTCAGTCTATTGCATTTCCGGTTCATTGCCTTCTTGCGAGACCATGTACTTCCTGTCATGCTCGTCCATATGACTTGGTGGCAGTTATGAACGGAATAACACCATATGCGATTTTAGTATTAAATTATTACAATATCAATTCATCCACCGTAATTTTTAGAATTCATTTGATAGAAACATATATGTAAATATATATTTATGATGAAAAACATAAAACATGTCTCAGACAACATGCTAGGATAACCAGCAATAAGCGATTCATTAATCGATAGCGATGTTTTATGGTAATTCCTAATTTGGAACTAGTTCTCACGTAAGATACAAACAATACACCAAAAACCAAAGGGATACAAAGATCGCAGTCTCCTATTCTAGTCCTCCTCCCTTCCCCAAGCATTTCTATTCATCTCCTCTCCCACAATGGACTTGACCTCCTTCTCTAGGTCGATATCACTACCAAAAATCCGGCGATCCTCGACGTTTTTGCGGCGACGTTCCTATAACGTCGTGTGTTTCCGTCGCGGTGGGTCGAAAAGCTGATTTTGTTCGCGACGTTTTGGTTCTTTCATTCGTGGGCCTTTTGCTCGCGACGTTTCACGTATTTTATGTCGTGGATTTTCGTCCCCGACCCATTATGCAAATTTGAGCCCAGTTTCCTACGACGAAACAGGTCTTAGTCACATAGAACGTCGCGAATTTTCGTCGCTCGCCAGGTGGTGTCCTTATATGACTCGTTGACTGGCAACGAGCACGATAGTTAGATCCTGGACCCCACATGTCATACACTGTTGTAATTTCCACTGTTGACTCGCAACCTTGTTTGCGACAGTTAGATCCTGGACCCCACCTGTCATACACGAAATGATCAGGGTGAGTAGAATAAGTATCCCTGAAAAACTTTCATCTACGTCAAAATATGAACATAAAACAAAATCGAGACTAATTAAGTTTTTAGACCACTAGCAACAATCACGAGTTCCATTCAACGCAGCAGTACTTCCACATTATAGTTCCACAGCAAAAGACAAAGAAACTAATCATAAGTTAGTTGCTCTGCCTCATAAGGTAGCTCTACATAAGTTCAACAGCAAATGTCAGCAAACTGTGATACATCTCCAGGTGGCCGGCACGACAATCTCAGTCCAACTAAGATTCCTCAGCAAATTCCGCACCAGCAACTTCCGCACCACCCAGGAGATCGCTCTGCAACCTTGTCACCATGCTGTGATTTATATGGTTTATTGACAAATCTTCATGGTAGCAGTGACATGTTTTATAGCCTCCTGTTATTCCTACCAAAGCGCTCACAGATGGATAATCAGTGATACTGCGCAGAAGAGCACCATGCTTGGCAAGCACATCTTGATTAAGGACACCCTGCAACCGTAGATTTTTGCAAGCACGACGGATGCGGACGATAGAACCTGACTTCAACCTCTGGAGAACGTATCCCATTTTCGCATCCCTGGACTCCGCGTCCTGCTGGAACTGGACGCCCTCATCATCTTCCTGTAAATTATTATTAACATCATATTAACCATAGAGAAAGTAGCGTCAAATATTGTTGCGACTGAATTATAACAAAGAAGGATATAAGAATAACAATACTAAACTGGACACCAGATCGTTAACTATGTAAACCAGGAAGATACAACATATCAGTTCGATAGTGACTACATACAGCATTAATGAAACTTTTCATTATTACTAACACATGACCAAAAATTGATATTCGAGATATCTAAATATTCAACAAAAGTAAATTTCGAGCACACATTGGAATGTGACCATGGAAATTACAGATACACTAAATCCTACCGAAATTAGCAACAAAAAAAGTGCTCTGTTTAGGGAAGCCACTTCTCAAGCCGTTGATAAGATTTGTTTAGGGAAGCACCTGGGAATACTCCACCCGCACCCCGTAGTGGTACTGCACCGTGGCGGTGACAGGCGGAGGAGACGCGGCGATGAGATCCATAGCCGCAACTAAGGCATTTGAAGCCGCTACTATGGCATCGAAAGCCGCGGGTAGGGCAGCCGATGCCGCGGCTTTGGCATCCTTAGCCGCGTCGGCGGCATCCGATGCCGCGGTGAATGCGTCCGAAGCCGTGGCAATGGCATCCGAAGCCGCTTCCGCAGATGCATGGACGACGGCTGGCGTCACAGTGTTGTCCTTTAGCTGCATCAGATCTGCCATCCCTCTCTTCTTAGCGGCTCGTGTGCGCGGCGGCGGAGAGATTTTGAGTCCTGACTGGAAGAGTGGCGGAGGGAGGCAAATTGCGGCCGGAGAAGAGTAGGGTTTTCACAGTGCGATTTGGGGAAAGCGGTGCGGAAGAGAGGTGGCAGAAAGAGTGGTGCGAGGGGCGAGTTTACGGACTCACCTGTCAGCGGGTAAGGGTCAGATGCTTTGGGTGACCTCCTTTGAGGCTTTGACCATCACTTGACCTGACTCGTGGGGTCGGTTGGAGTCGCTGCCTTATGTGTTTGGGAATGTGGATAGCTCGTTTGTTGTGTGCATGTGTCTGCTGAACATAGTAATAGATCTGTTAGTTGGAAATGTTTAACGAGCCAGCTGATATTTTGTTCCACGATTTGATACTTTCCACGATAACTGAGTAATATATATTAGCAACGTACGAAAGACCACACACAGACACACCAAAAACAACATCAGTTCAACACGAGCATGCACACAGCGAATGGACATGAGTTCTACAAAAGCATGCACACAGAGCCTGCAGATTTTCAACACAAGCATGCAAACAGCCATGCACATCAGTTCTACAAAAGCATGCACACAGAGCATGCGCATCTGTTCAACACAAGCATGCAAACAGGCATGCACATCAGTTCTACAAAAGCATGCACACAGAGCATGCGCATCAGTTCAACACACGCATGCAAACAAAGCATGCACATCAGTTCACTTGAGTTATACAAAAGCATGCACACAGAGCATGCACATCAGTTCAAGACAAGCATGCACACAGACATGCAACACTAGTCTGCATCGGCATCATCTGCTGGTAAATCCATGTCACTGTCATAGTACTCCCCTATTGTCTCGTCCGGTGGTTCAACCTCAGTTTCTTCTTCATCTCCATTCCCCTGTCCAGCAACCGTTTTCTTTCGATTCTTGATATGATTGTCACTGACATAGTACTCCCCTATTGTCTCGTCCGGTGGTTCAACCTCAGTTTCTTCTTCATCTCCATTCTCCTATCCAGCAACCCTTTTCTTTCGATTCTTGATATGATCCCAAAGATCCTTAACTTCGGCCGCAGTCAGGGGACGGTGAGCGTTGTCTTCTCGGTCCAGAGTAGGCGGAGGCGGTGGAAAATCTATCAGGTCTTCAGTTGCATCCTCATGGTCAGACACTGTGCCATCTTGATGTGCTGCATCAGTAGGCTCGTCCTCAATATTAAGGTCAGGATCCGTATTAGGGTCCTGTTCCTTATTGACGTTCATCTTATCATATTCGGACACGTTGAAGGTCCGCCTATGCTCAAAATTTTGAACTATCCGCCAGTTTGGTCCCAGCAAAGTGTCTGCCACATAAAACACTTTTTTTGCCTGTGTTGACAAGATATACTGATCATCCTGGTACCATAAACTGGAAACGTTGATGCTTCTGAAGCGTCCATCATACTTTTGCAGCTTAATCCTGAGGTCATCTTCATGTTCAAGACGATACCAGTCACAGGCAAACAGAACAACTGTTCGTTTATGTTTCTCGTCAGAGTTATAAGTGAGCTCTTTGATTCCCTTGAGGACACCATAAAAATATGTGTCAACCTCTTCATGATCTCCACCAGTTGAGACTCCACTGTTTTCGTTTTCTTGCCACTTTCACGGTCAATGGTGACAAACCGAACAAAGTTCACAGCACACATTGAATATATCTTAACTTCGATGTGTGGGCCACATGCCAACGCAAAGAGCTCGGCTTTAAAATCTTGTCCTCCCTCCCGTGCCTTGCTCATCATCTGTGTACCACAAAAAAAAACAACATGGTTGAAATCATGCAATGAAAATGCTATATATATAGGACAGAGACAAAGGCAAAAGGAAACTTACATGCTCCTTGAACCATTCTGAAAATTCCTTCTGAACCCTAGGATCGACAGCGGGCATCCCATCTTCTTCCACATCTTCTTTGAACAACCTGCAAACCAGAGAGTTTAATCGTGACACACAGCTACAATGTTATCTGTAACATAGAAATCAGTACAGGGAAGTGAGAACATACTCGATGTATGGCTTGACCTCATCGCAATTGTTTAGGACGTACCAAGCCATTCTCTGAAGGTCTGTTTTCAGGGCCTCATCGCCTTCATGACGGATCATTTTAAATGCTCCCATTAAACGCACATTATGGCCAAACACACTACAAGCTGACTCATGCTCTTCAACGGCATATCTCCGTGGCCGGTTTTGCCTTGTCTCAATATCATGAAGGTATCTAGAGCAAAATGTCAGGCACTCGGAGGCAATGTAGGCCTCTGCAACTGAACCTTCTGGCTGTGCCATGTTCCTCACAAATCTCTTCAAAGTACACAACAGCCTCTCAATTGGATACATCCACCCATAGTTCACAGGGCCTCGGAGCAACGCCTCGTCAGGTAAATGCACAGCCAGGTGGAGCATAACATCAAAGAACGATGGCGGGAAGATGTTTTCAAGCCTCATCAGAATTACTGGGATTTCCGCTCTCAACCGATGCAGATCAGCGACCTCCAAAGTTTTACTGCACAAATCCTTGAAAAAAATTCCTAGGTCAGCAACAGCCTGATAGATATCTGTAGCCACAAGTCCTCGCAGGCCAGCAGGAAATATTCTCTGCAACAGGATGTGGCAGTCATGGGTTTTCAGTCCATTGACCTTCCGTGTCTGTACGTTGACACATTTGGACATGCTGGAACAAAAACCATCTGGATATTTGACGTCAGCTAGAAATTCACATAACTTTGTCTTGGCCTCTTTTGGCAAACAATACCGTGCATGTTTCCATTTCCTCCTGCAGGTGCAAAGATTTTCTAATACCTAGTTTTTGCAATTCAAGCCTGCCACTGACGGTATCCTTATTCCTCCCATCGAGCTCAAGGAGTGTGCCGCAGATGGCATCAAAGATGTTATTTTCGATGTGCATCACATCGAGATTATGCCGAACTTTCAATGATGGCCAGTGCTTCAAGTCCCAGAAACCCATGCGACACTTCCAGATCACTCGCGGGTCATCTTTCTTCCTCTTTCGTGTCTGCGAAGCCTCTCCAGTTCCTGGTATTCCTGGTTTTACACATCTAACCTCCTCCAGCGCAGCTTCTAACTCAGCTGCAGTTAATGATTCTGGCTTGCTCGTACTTTTATGAACTCCGCCAAGGTCTATCTCTAGACGCCGGTCGTCGTCTTCTTCAAGGAAACGATGATGCCCAATGAAGCAATTTTTTCCCGGCATGGAATGGGATAGAGGATCTTTGTCACAATGTATGCATGCTTGATAGCCTAAGTGACGCGCCCAGACATAGTGCCACAGGCTGGGTAGTCATGTATGCACCAAAGTACAGCAGCACGAAGATCAAACGATCGATTTTGAAATGAATCAAAAGTCGAAACGCCCTTCCAAAGCTCTTGCAAATCATCAATCAATGGCTGAATGAAAAGATTAAAGTCTTTTCCAGGACTTGATTTGCCAGGGATTATCAAGCAAAGCATGTAGTATGATGGATCAATGCACTCCTGTAGTGAATGGTTGTACGGCACGGCAAACACAGGCCACATACTGTAGCTTTGGCTCAAGGCTCCAAAGGGATTGAAGCCATCAGAGGCAAGGCCGAGCCTTAAGTTTCTAGGGTCAGCTGCAAATTCTGGCCACAATTTTCGAAATCATTCCACGCCTCACCATCAGCCGGATGACTCAGTAGCCCGCTTTGGCAATCTCTTTAACTGGTGCCACCTCATGTTCTCCGCTGTTTTCCTCGAAGAGAACAATCTCTACAGCCTCGGTATCAAAGGAAAATACCGCAACACTTTCACAGCACATGCCTTTCTCTCCGGATACTTCCACCTCCAGGCACCACAGTTGGGGCACTTGTCTTTATTGGCATGCTCCTTTCTGAAAAGTATGCAGTTGTTTGGGCACACATGTATGGAGTCATATGAAAGACCTAGCTCCTCAGAAAAGCTTTTGCTTCTCTATATGATTTGGGTAGTGTATTGCCGTCCGGAAGTGTTTTTGCAAATATCAGCAGCCAAGCATCGAAAGCTCTGTTGCTGATCCGGTAATATGATTTGTGATGAAGTAGCTTCAACACTAACTGAAACCTTCCGACATGTTTTTCTCCCGGGTAAAGCGGCGCTTTGACTCTTCCAACAAACGTTCAAATGCTTTGCAACCCCCACCTTCGCCCGTTGCAACCCTCTATGGCCACCTCCCGTGAGGTCTGTCAATAGTGCTTCAAGTTCGTCAACCTCTCCAACTGCCTCACCTTCATCATCTATATCCATATGACCACCATTGCCATCATTATGATCCTCATGACCACCATTGCCATCATTATGATCCTCATGACCACCATTGCCATCATCATCATCACCATTTTGGTCATTTACAATAATCATGGCATCCGCTGGCTCTCCATGATGTGTCCACAAAAGGTAAGTAGTGGAAATTTGTACAACATTAAGTGCCGCTTCAATTGTGAAATATGTAGCAGTTTCTGATTCAGGCAACGTGTGCATGGGCAGAGAACTAGAGAATCAACCGTGTTTCTCTCCGTGACAAAGTGTAAGAACCCGTTGATTCCATCAATATATGAGTCGGTAAACGGCGCGGATGTTTGAATCCAACGCCGATCCATCTGTGAAACAAACAAACAAACAAGGTAATGAAAAGGAGATAACTATTTTTTTTAGAACAAGCTACTCCCGATGTTTTTGTATACAAGGGCATGATACCCGTAGAAGTGATAGCCTTCAGTAGCTAACTGAAATGAAAATTATACGGGGTTAGGTTGAGCCTCCAAGTGCAGAGTATGTAGTAAGTGGAAGACGTGTTTTTCCCACGAGGGTGACTCGAGGGTTTAATATCGAACTCTCGGGGAATCAGTAGTGAAAGATTTATCTTCCTATCCTTCTTTTGGTCACCTACAAAACAAAGTTAATTGTTTTGGTCCTCAACCTCACCTGTGGTTGTCAAGCACAAGGTGTATGAATGATATCAAGATAAATATGCAATGCAAACAAGAAATAAATATGCAATGGTGGTGAATGAATGTGCAAGGATGATGATAACAATGATAAATGATATTTTTGTTTTTTTATGATGAATGCAAGATGGAAAAGTGTTTTTTGTATTTTCGGATTTAATAATGGCACACTAGTACAGAACGACACATCGGAAACGGGCCAAAAACCCCTTCGGCAACGGAGAAAGGGTCCGTGTCCACGACCCTGTCACTGATGTGAAGGCTCTCATCGGCAACGGACACAAAAAACCGTCACCGATGAGGCTTGATTTTGGCTACGGTTGCCATCCAGTCTCCGTTGCCGATGTATCTGGACATCAGAAACGGAGATTCTGTTTTGCTCGTTTGCATTGAGGATTTTTTCATAAGCCTACAGCAGCAATACAGTTGCCAATTGACATTCAAAATATCACAGCAGAAGCACAAAGTTGCTAGCAAAACCGTTCATAACTTATATAACAATTGTCACCATTACATAGCATCAAAAGATGAGTTACACATGCTTCGCTAATCCTATCATTCTCATGCCTCCCTAAACTGCAGCTAAGGCTTGCTCACTAAACACACATCCACAAAATAGCCGGAGAAACTGAAAAAACAGAAACTACACCAAGCCAAATTGCCAAATTCTTCGTACTGAGGCTTGCTCCATCTTGGACGGTGTCGCCGAAATATAATAACGTCATAGCTTTGGACGGTGTCGCCGAAGTTTGTTCGGATCAGCTTTGTGCTTCTGGATAAAAATACATAGATTGATAGTTAGAGAAGAGCCAAAATATGATGCTACATGACATAGATATAATTTAATGTGAAAACAGTTCACACCTTTAAGCGCCTATATCTGTGTGCTTGCAGTCCGATCAAACGATTTGGAGGCATAACTTGAAGGTGATGTTTCCTTCAAGAGCCTCACCATTTTTTATACAGTGTCGCCGAAATACTATTACTTCATACACTAGCTACACAAAACAATAACGAGGATTAGCACATTGCCAAAAAGTTGTGACTGGATCTATTCATCATCGGTAGTACTACAAAGAGTTGAAATTAATTCACCCTACTAGACTTTAAAATAGTGCAAGATATTAGACAAGTTTTCTATATATTAGACAAGCTTTCTATGCTAGACTAGAAAACTAGACAGAAACAATAAAGTGCAAGATACTAGACGAGTTTTCTATATACTAGACAAGTTCTATATACTAGACAAGTTCTATATAAAACCAATTGATGAACTAGTTCATGAGCTGAGCGATTTAGACCTCACATTTTCTTCTCTGTGGACGGCGCCTCGAGATCGGCCACCTCCTCCTCCGTGGACGGCGCCTCCAGATCGGCCACCTCCTCCACCGTGGACGCCACCTCCTCCACCGGGGACGTCGCCCCCAGATCGGCCACCTCCTCGATCCTCCGTCAACGGCGCCTCCAGATCGGCCACCTCCTCCACCGTGGACGGCGCCTCCAGATCGGCCACCTCCTCCACCGTGGACTGCACCTCCAGATCGGCCACCTCCTCCACCGGGGACGTCGCCTCCAGATCGGCCACCTCCTCCACCGTGGACGCCACCTCCTCCACCGGGGACGTCGCCTCTAGATCGGCCACCTCCTCCTCCGTCGACGGCGGCCTCCAGATCGGCCTCCGTTGACGGCGGATCCGCCACAACTGCTGCATCACCACCCGATGAATGATCTGATCCAGCTCCGCGTGGCCCAGAGGACGCGGGGCATCACCGGAGGTGATGAGCCTGACGCGCTCCCGCACCTGCCGCATCACAGCCGCCTCCAGATCTGCCCTATCACGAACAGATGAAGCTAGATCGGTGCGGCCGCTAGAGCCGCGGCTGCGATGGCGTGATCTAGAAGCGCCGGTAGAGGAAGCCATGAGAGAGTGAGGAGAGTAAAAAGCTACAATGTGCGGCGGCTAGGGTTGAAAGATGGGGAGTGAGGGATTGTGAATGAGACTGATGGGGCTTGCTTCGCCAGTACATTTATAGGCACCCAATTGGCAACAGACATTTTATATAACCGTTTCCATTGGATACAAGTTCACAACTACTATGTGCTACTGATTTCCGTAGCTGCATACGAACATAATACATTCTAGTGATTTTCAAAGTGCATACGAACCTAATACATTGTACTGATTTGCATAGCTGCATACGAACCTAATACATTCTACTGATTTTCATTGCTGCATACAAGTTCACACCTAACAGCAGCACACAAACACACAAAATCATTCTAGCAATGCTCACAAGAACATTTAACTGACCTATTTTTGTTCCTTTATGCCGCTCCTTGCGCACAGCAACAACATGGTCAGATTTAGTCGAAGTGTTTGTTGGGCTCCATGCCAAACCAGCTAGAGCTGCTGCAGTGTGCGGCTTCATCTCCATGTTCGCCTTCTTGACTATCAAGGCTACATTTTCCAGCTCTGCAGCTTCCACTTCGACGCCATTAGCAAGCAGCATCTCAGCATAATCTTCAATCCAAAAAAAAAAAGCACAGCTCCCAGAATACTCTTCGCCCCTCCCCTGCCAAATGGTAAATCGAATCCAGAGGCAAATCAGCATCACACATAGAATAGAATCAATCAAAACTGGTCGAAGCGTCGAACTAACCCTGTGATTTGAAAACTTGAAGTAGATCCGGCCTGGGTTCAGATCCGAACGCGACACTCGACGAATCGCGTTCCGACAGCGGCAGCAAACGCACTTCACAAGCGGCAGATCTGACCCGGCCCCGGCGGCGCAGGAGGAGGACGCATTCGATCTCCCCGACGAGCTCATGCTCTTGGCCATGGAGGACACGAGTGCGGAGTAAAAACAAGCTGGAGCGGAGGAACAAGGGCGAATCGACAGTCTTTTATAATATCCAAGATAGTGCTAAAAAAGGAATTTTATATAAGCAACCTCGCCAACGGTTGTATACAAATGTCCGATGCCATTGAAGAACATATCGCAAACGGAGTCGAACGAAACTCCGTTACCAACATATCGGCAACGGTTAATAATTCGCGACCGTTGCCTATGAAGGCGGGACGCGGGGGCGGGGCGGGTTTTCTCTCGCGGAAAGCGCGATTCTCCGTCGCCTAACTCGTGTCGTTTCCATAGAGGGGTATCGGATGTGTCGGTCTGTACTAGTGGCAGAAAATGGAAAAGTGATAAAAGTGGTTGGAAAGGTGTTTCTTATGATTAAAACTGGACCAAGGTTCATGGTTTCACAAATGCACTCTCTCTTTTAATGGTGTGGCAGACAATGGACACATAGAGTTGACATATGAGATTGCAACACAAAGTTTGATATCAAGTTACTAATTATATGTGCATCACGTCCTAACATAGAGATCTTTTGGTTATTAATCTCTCTTATACTCCACCAAGATGCGAACTAAATCATAACACCTTAGCAATTAAGATAAATCAGAGTATAGCTTTAAGTATCATGACATGAAGTGAAAATAAGAACTTGCTAGATCTAGTCATAGAGTAGTGGCGATGGTCACACCCACATCTCCGGTAGCATGGTATTTTTGTTTATCCCTAGTGAGGCAACAAAGTAAGGTAAACACCCAACTGGATCGCGATATTTCAGTTGTCAACTTACCGCACTCACCACCCCCGTTACTCCAACTAATGCACACATCACCCACACACGCCATCATAAACATGCTTGATCATAACAAGTAGATAAGAACGGGGTACATAATATGCATCTACATTCATAACTGAAACAAACATTTGCAATCTCAACATATATTAACTCACAAAAAGATCCACCACATAGGAATTACATATATGATCGTAATCATGTTCAGCAGCTCATACGGTACTAATTAGTGAAGCTCAAAGAGAGGAGAGATACATAAGTTACTTCCACAAACCCATAGTCCAGAGGTGGACTACTCCTTCTTCATCATGGAGATGGTGGAGATGTCGATGGAGAAGATGGAGACCACGCCGGCAGAGCCCCGCCGGAGTTTTCCCCCTCCAATCTGCAGCTCCAGATCTTCGTTTTCGTGTTTCTGTGATATGGCGGCGCTTGTTTTCGAGAACGCCGTGGGACTTTTTTATAGGCGTTTTTAGGTCAAGAAGAAGGCGGTGGAAAAAAGATCGACGGCTGCGGAGCTCCGAGGCCCAAATTGGTGGGCCCCACGCGGCCAGGTACAGTGGCCGCATGGGCCACCCCCTTTTTGCCTTGCAGGCTCCGTTTGCTTGATTCCTTCGCTCCTACGTCTTCCTCCTTCCAAAATAATGACCTCCGTATTTTTCCATATTTTTCTGACGACGTTTGGGTCCCTGAAACATACCAAATATTGAGCGCAATGGCGGGCGATTTTGGCTGGAGCCCGCACCTCTATCTCTATACCAAATATTGGTGTGGGGAGAGGGGTTGGTCCTGGGGCCCACATGTCAACCCCTACATGTTTCGTAAATGACACTAATTATCACACACTATACACATCTCTCAACTCGCCGCTTATGGTGCATCAAATGGAATCATATGTAATCACATGGGCTCAATGTTAGTTTTAAATGTTGCTATGAGATACCCATACACAAACAAATAAGGATAAAATTCCACTGGGCCACCCCTATTTCGACGAAGGTAAAAAATGTTCAGACGGCATGGTTCATCACAGGGTCAACTGCTTAATTAATTAGGGTTTCTATGAAAATGGAGCGTCGAAGCGTCGGAGTCCCACCAAACCCTAGCCAGGTAGGGACTTAATACATTTATAATATATAGTGTCATGGTACATCCGAACAGCCAACGTAAAACCCATATTTCTGACCCATTTCACATACGACGATCGACACTTATTCCGCACACACAAGGGTTCTGCAATATATATATATATATATATATATATATATATATATATATATATATATATATATATATATCGACGCGGATTTTATAACATGGGTGATAGCTGCGCATAGGCTGAGGACCGTTGGATAAGCTGCTGATATGCTCCCTTGAGGAATTGCTTCCGAAGATAGCTGTCCGCATGTGACGGAGATTGTTTTCCGTCCATGATTGTTGGCAGCTATCACCGTGTGCATCCGTCGCCTTTGTAACTTGTACTTTTTCATCAGATCGCCCCGTTGAGCGGTGATTGATTTCTAATCTAACTGTTAATTAAGATAAACCACGGGACCTCCCGTTTAGTGTGTAGGTTTAATTTCGTGTACTGCGTCAGTGGCACAGCCGTGGCCCTTGGTTTGACTCACAAATTTTATAATCAATGTATCCACAAAATAAATCGCATAGCATTGTTTGACAAAAATTCCACGGATTGACAAATATATACGGCCATGGATTTTTCAAATCCTTGTATGAACAATAAAATTGGATACATTACACGAAATCCGTTTGGATCTGGATTTTTAACAACAACATATATTAAGATTTTTATTGGATATGGGACCATTTTCTTCCATTCATTTACAATAATTTCGGATCAAAAATGAAATTGATGCATAAACAGAAATATTCTAATTCATGTACTAACAAGATATTTTTGGATCCATTCCAGCACAGAAAATAAAAAAAACAGATAGGGAAGGAAGGAAGCTACGGCAGCCCCAGATCCATTTCAGAAAAGGAATAGGAAAACATAAGATCAAGATTATTTCATTCGTATGCATCCAACACTCCATTACTGGAGTCTGGATTTCTAAGATCCGGAGAGAGAGAACAAATCAAAGAAGAGGAGAGAGAAATCGAAGAAATCAAGATCTGGACTAACGAAAACATGCGGATCAGTTCACTACAAAAAACAAATGGAAAAAACAATGGCAGCCTTCACGTGGTCTCGTGCTCCAAAGCATCGCCATCCAGCACCCCACACCGGGACGGCCTGGGCGGCCAGCACAGACGCGTCTCACCGAGCATGTCCACGACCGGCCAGCTTGCCACCTCCATGAACGCCAATGCTCCAGCTCGCAAAGAAGGGACGGGCCGGCGGGGTCGGGATCTGGCCGGTGCAGCGCTCTGTGGCCGGCTCCCGTGCGGCCTTGCCGGATTCGTGATCAGACACAGCCATCAGTAGCCAAGAACTGAACATAACATAGCAAGAAGAGGTCAACTCATCTCCTACTGGATCCGACGCTGGCGGCCGCAGGTAGCTGGAAGAGGGACGGCGCCAGCTGGGCCCGTGGTGGCGGCGGAGGCCAGGGGTCACGCCGTTTTCCGGTACGCGGTGGCTAGAGGGAGACAACGGCATCGGGGGAGCCAAGCTCCGACCTGGTTCCCTGCACAGCTCCTCTCCAACTCCTCCATCCCAAAGGTGCCTCCCCTTCCGGACTGCAGTCCGTGGTGGACGCGGGGAAGAAGGAGCGGGGGCAGTGCCGGTGTGGGTATCACATGGGCGGCGCGGCACGGCCGGTGAGGGCACGTGCGAGACCGCTCACGGGACGAGCTCGGGGCAGTGTTGGTGGCCGAGGAGGCGCGTTGCTGCAGCGGGACGAAGCAGCGGCCAAGCTCGGGGCGGCGTGGCGTCGGAGTCGTCGGTGAGCCCACGAGCAGAGATCGAGGAGAGACATGGGATCCGGTCTCCTCCCATGCCTCTTCCCTGCGTGGAGCGCGCCGCCGTGCCTTCTCCCTGCGAGGAGCGTCGCTGTACCTCCTCCTCACCGGCAGATCGAGGAGAGAGGAGACATCGGATCCGGTCGATGAGAGAGAGGAGAGAGAAAAGAGAGAGAGGAGGGGACGGAGAGGGGCGCTGCGGCACTGTTTTTTCTATCCCCCGGAGCGTCAGTGCTGGGACTTTTCTCTACCGGAAATATTGACGTCGTTCCGTTAGGCTTGTGCTCCTAGTTAGTATAATCTGTGCTCCCTATAAGGATCCAACGGATGGATTTGGGGTGGGTAGCTATACCCCATGTTAGCCCACTATTTCCCATATATATATATATATATATATATACATCTCAGCTATTCTACAACCACTTGTAGAATAACTATTCTACAACTCCTTCTGAACTTGCACGTCACAGAAGTGAACTTCGCCCTCACAGAAGTGAACTTCGCAAAAATTTCACAAATCAATTTCTCGGCTAGCATGATTTTTTTTGAACTTCGCTCGTCACAGAAGTGAACTTCGCCCTCACAGAAGTGAACTTCGCAAAAATTTCACAAATGAATTTCTCGGCTGGCATGATTTTTTCTGAACTTCGCCCTCACAGAAGTGAACTTCGCAAAAATTTCACAAATGAATTTCTCGGCTGGCATGATTTTTTCTGAACTTCGCTCGTCACAGAAGTGAACTTCGCAAAAATTTCACAAATGAATTTCTCGGCTGGCATGATTTTTTCTGAACTTCGTCTGTCACGTAAGTAAACTTCGACTTTTTTTCCAATGAACTTCGCTTATTTTTTGTATATGGACTTCACGTTATCACAGTTGTGGAACGTAACTTCGGGTCATTTATTAAGTGAACTTCACGTTGTCAGAATAGTAATGAACCTCACCTGTCGCGTAAGTTAACTTCGGCTCTTTTTCTAGTGAACTTCGCTTATTTTTCATATAGCCTCACATATTTTTCAACAACAGGAATCAATGTTTGTGAACCGCAGAAAATTGAAGTTGCGAACTGTCTAAAGTTGTGAACTGCAGAAAACTGAAGTTGCATAAAATTTGTGTTTTCCACTTCGCTGACGAAACTAACTCTCTAAAAATAAAAAAATGAACTTTGCTTTTAACTAAAGTGAACCGATACAAACTGAACTTTGCTTTTAACCACCGTTAGGTTCAGAGCTACTCTCCTGGGAGTTTGAGTTTCAGAGCAGCAAAAGTTATAATCCACGTTGCTGGGTTGTGAGGTTCAGAGCTAGCTTTAGAGCTACCAACTGACGCTGGATCCGCCAGCCTATCTGTGCTACTGAGGCGACCACGAGCGTTGGAGTCCGGAAGCAGCTCGAGCAGGACTCCCCTTGGCGGCGCAGATGATGGACTCCTCGGCGGCGCGATATGGACTCCACCGGCGGCGAGAGATGGACTCCCCCGGCGGCGAGAGATGTAGGGGGAAGGGCGGTCGACCGCGCGTGATGCAGGGGAGAACCAAGCCCGCGTTGGAGCTGGGGCCAGGGAAGAGCAGGAGCGGCGCACCCGTGCGGGAGCAGGGCAGGGCGCGGGGAGGAGCGCAGACAGCTCACCGGAAAGGAGCAAGGACGCAGGTCGCCGGTAGCGTCGATGGGTGAGATGCGGAGCAGGAGTTCACCACGGGGGCTCGCCGAAGGTGCTCGGCTGGAGGTCTCCTGGGCGGCGCACGCTGGTAGGTCGCCGGCGTTCATCGGTCGAGGTCGCTGGAGCGTGATTGGAGCTCGGGAGTCCATGGCCGGCTCGCCATGAAGTCCACGGCGGCGTACCCGGGAGTCCATGGCCAGTGGGAGGTGGAGCGGGGGCTGCTCGCCGGGAGGAGCAAGAAGGCGCGCGGGGGCGGGGATGAGCAGGGCGGCTCGCCGGGGAGGAGCACAGACGGCGCGCTGGGACGGGGAGGAGCAGGGCGGCTCGCCGGGGAGGAGCAGGGGCGGCGCGCGGGGGCGAATCGCCGGGGAGGCGGCGCGCTGGGGAACTCCGGGCAGGAGCCAGGGTGGTAGGCCGCCGGGGAGGTCGCGTCGGCGTTGGGAATCGTGGGAAGAGGACGGATGGTTGGGTGTGGGTTGGTGGAGACGAATGGGTTGGTGGGTTCGGTCGGGTCGGTGCACGGTTCCGGAATAAGAAGCCTTCCTAATTTGGGGATTGTAGAATAGATATTCTACAATACTCTTAAGGGGGTTGTAGAATAGTCCCACCATATATATATACATTGTTGAACTCGCACTTTGGTGCACCGTATATGGAATCATGTGATAACACATAGGGTCAAATTATATACCCATAAAACACTACAAAGGAGAAAAGTCCAGTGGGTTATACCTGTTAGGGAACGGGTAGGCTACGCTAGCAACAAATCAAAATTTCTACCGCGTTCATCCCTGGAACCCCTGCAAGTAATCGATCACGGAGCTCGAATTACCTCTCAACGCGCAGTGCAGCGGAAGACTGTCGATGTCGCGAGTCGATGCCGTGTAGTCGTACTACTCCTCCTCTTCGCGATCCCACGGACAGCACCTCGCGGATCCCATGAACGATTCGTCCAAGCGCCCCAAGTGGGGCGCCTCCAAGGTATCCACACATAAAGGGATGGAACATCGCGGTCGGGGTGCTAGCACCGAGTACGCGATCTGGGTAGAGCGAGTGCGGCGGCTAGGGTTTCCTCACACTTTTTCTTGGCTGCCCACTCCTCTCATATATATAGTCCTCGTAATGGGCTGCTACCATAGAGGCCCATGTAGCACTATAAACCCAATAAGAGATGGATCACATCCAATCTCTGTTCCATACCCCTTAAGTGTGTGACCCTTTAGGTTCACGCATAGATGGACATGGCACGAGTACACTACTCGACCAATAATCGGTAGCGGCCTCAAGCAAGACGTGCCGACTCCCAAATACACATAAAGATCATGTCGGACGAACCTTCCACAATATTATATACTTGTTCCCTTTGCCTCACGATAATATTGATTAAGCTCAAGGTGAGAACTTGTCATCCTTGTAACAGCTCAATCATCTTTCTCGATTTCCATGACAAGGAGTCCCTGAAACACGGTTAACACTTAACCGAGAGTACGGCCATACATTTTCTGGATCCGGTCATTCGAGTGGCCAAGATAAATATCTCTCCGTCGGACGGAGGACAAATCCCATCTTGATCAACCGTGACTCGCAGCATGTTTCGTGACAAACCCGAAAGCTACCTTTATAGCTACCCTTTCACGGTGTAGTGTTTGATAGCCCCAAAGTAAGCCCTTACACATCCCAAGCTCACGTGAAGATCTCAGGTCTAAGGAATCAGCATACACATTGTATGAGATCAGCTGATGACAAGAAAGAATAGATACTCTCACAGTGTCTCATGGTGGGCCAGTCCAACTCCATGTTCCTAACATGAGTCCACATTATTGATCGACATCTCCATGTCAATGATCCGTGAAACATGATCATCCATCAATACATGTGCTAGTCACTGACTCATATGCCCCCCTCATATGAGTGTTGACCAGGAACCTATTTAGAATAACATCATAGAGATAATGGGTTTCACAAATGAATCACGTATTCATTAACCAATATCATGATAGTTTATTCAAGGGACGGAATGACAATTATTCTTTTGTCAGATATTCATAAACATGTGGAAATATTATCATCGATATATGATTGCCTCTAGGGCATATTTCCAACAATACCCCCTTTTCGACAGCGGTCGGTCAAAGAGGACACAATCATGTGATTAAGGTTTTGACTCTTGAATGGAGCGATGGAGTGTCCTTAATCCTACCAAACCATGTGTAGGGCCTTAATACATGTATAAGAGGATCGTGGTACATTAAAGGCCAACATTAAAGTCGTAGGTTCGACCCGGGCTTCGGATACAACACTTTTCTCTTGCAGTCTTCTTTACACAGTTTCTACTCCCACTTCTGGTGCACCATATGGAATCATGCGATAACATGTGATCAAAATTGGTTTTAAATGTTCATATGAACACCATGGCACAACAAAAAGGAGCAAGAGTCCACTAGGCTCTACCCCCTTTGAATGTCGGTCAAAGGCCGGTGTAGCAGACGACATGCTGATTAACCACAGGGACAACTGCTTAATTAGGTTTTCGATGAAAACGGAGCGTCAGAGCGTCGAAATATCACCAAATTGTAGGTAGGCCCCTAATATATATATACTCCCTCTGTTCCACAATACATGATGTTTTAATTAGGTGGTACACATGCTGTCTAGATTCAGGCTAAAAAGGTGCACCTATATATACATTGAAATGTGTCTAAATACATATGTATACATGTGCATGTAGTATGGCTAAAACATCTTATATCGTGGAACGGATGGAGTATATGCCTAAGAGTGTCCTGGTGCATTAGAAGAGCCATAGGGCTTGTTTGATTCATAGGATAGGAAAAGTGTAGGAATACGAAACCTAAGGGGCCCCTTTCATTTGAAGGAAATGGGGGGAGGAAAAGTAGAGGGTTAGGAAAACTTCCATAGATGACACTATTAATTCAACACTTCTTTGTTTCAAAATGAATGGTAGAAGGGAAAATCATTGGATTTTTTCCTATGGATCTTGGTTTTCCATGCAAACTATACAGGAAAATAAAATCCACTCATACTTCATGCTTGTAACCCTATGCACAAGTAACTAGGCAAGGTAAATTTATACATGACATCATTTCCTATTCCTTGCTCTTCATATATTCCTTTCATTTCCCAATCCTGAGAGAATCAAATAAGCCCTAAAGGATTAAGATTTAAGATCAGTGGCATTTCTAACGGAATCCTATGGGAATAGAGGCTGTGTGTTGATTGTGTGAAGGAAAATTTTCAAGAGGTTGGAGCTCATGTTTTTTTCTTATAGGATTTGCACTACTCCTATAGGAATTATTAATTCCTACGGGATTGAATCCTATGAATCAAACAAGAAGCTCAATAGGAAAATTTCCTATAGGAATCAATCCTTCAAAAATCCTACCATATTCCTTTGAATCAAACGGTAAACTTCCTAGGTGCGACTCGCGGTTCGTATATGACACTAATTATCACACAATATACACATCTCTCAACTCATCGCTTATGGTGCATCAGATGGAATCATATGTGATCAAATGGGCTCAATTTTAGTTTTAAATGTTGCTATGAGATACCCAGACACAAACAAATAAGGATAAAATTCCACTGGGGGCCACCCCTATTTCGACGCCCTTCAAATGGTCAGACGACATGGTTCACCACCTCACCTCACTCTTGATTTCATACGACAAAGTATGATATATCACATTGGTTATGTGCATTTATTCGTTTGAATATATGCTGACCTTCTTTAATTATCAACTTTAATGGTTAGTATATGTCATGTGAACACTATGTGCGCTTGTTTTTTTTTTCATTTTTTTTTAATTTTATATGCTGAGTTCGAATTTGGTCAAACCTTCTAGAAGGAATCTGGATGCACCGTCCGATCTAACCCAAGCTTTCTAGAAGGAAACTGCAGCCGTCCGATTCAACATTCTAGAAGGAATCTGCGCGATCCGCGAGTGGCCTGATACTGCAATCTGATTGGCTGTACTATTTTTTTTCTGAACACGGATTGTCACGCTATATGGACTGTAGGGCCGTGTCAATTCCGAGTGGGCCCGGGATGCGAGCACGTTGGCATGCATGCACCGGAAATGACAGCTTTTGCAAGCATGCGCGCGTCTTTGACTCGCCACACGAATTCAGATGAACAGCTTGATTCAGAGCCATTAAACACGCTTGATTCAGACGCCACAGTGATTCATATGCGACGCCCCCTTGTTGCAATGTGAAACAGCAACGGATACACGCCCTGGATACCTTAAGCACCTGATAATCCCCAAGAGCAAGGAATCACTGTAGCACCATTCGATAAGTATTTGAGTGTCGAACCCACGAGGAGCTGAAGGTAAACTATCTATTCTCTAAAGCCCTATAACCCTCTTATATGGCCTTTTATGCAAAGCAATAAATTTGAATATGAAAGGAACTAACTAATGGAAGCAAGTGATGTGGAATGGGTTTATCTAGTAACAAGTTTCTTAGAGCAAGTTTCTCTCAGCTGTTTTCTCAAGCAAGTTTCTCAAAGTAGCAAGTAGCAAAGATCTCGAGTAGCAAATATCTCAAGGGAGCAAATGTTCTGGCAATTGTTATTTCATTCGTGTGGTTGTCACAATTAGTGAAGCACATGTTTCAGTCTTAATTGTTTCTTCTAGGAGGGAGCCATAAATAGGTGTAGCCAAGTAAATGAGCAAATTACACAACTCTTATGATGGATCTTATGGCCAAATAAATGTGCAGCACAAGAATTATTAAGACATAATTGTCCCACCATAGCCTTAAGTTCTAGGGTCCCCCATATATATCCCCCATAAAGTAATTTCAAGTCTCAGACCACGGTTTCTCTCTACTCCGACCCGTCCTACTCAATCCATTACACTACGGTGATCACCTTACATGCATTCCCCAACATATGCGTGCACTCATACATTGTACATCAAGACAATCATAAAAGATAACAAAACTTGTATGCAACCAATCAACGAACTATTTCACTATTGCCATGAACAAATCACTTCTCGAACATAGATGGGGAGACACAATAGATCAAGGGAAAAGTATATTGCATCATACATCATGTTTGCCAAGAGTTTACAGTGGGGAGATGGAGATGATCTTGCTGTAGACGTTGATGATGAACACGCCGGAGGGGGGTGGAGCCCTCCGGAGGTGATTCCGGCGGCGTTTCCCCCCTCCGATCTTCTCCGGTGGCAGCCTTCTGACTCTCTGTTTCGTGGTTTTCTGTTTCTCCGCCACCTCCTCGCGAAACTCCTCGGGGGCTATTTTTATAGTTGGTTTTAGGTCAAGACGAATCCACGAAGACGAAAACGGACGACATCGGAGCCACGAGGGGGAAAAGAGGTGGGCCCACGCGGCCAGGTACAGTAGACCGCGTGGGACCCCCTAATTCCCAGCCTGTTGGGCTTCTGGTCTTCAATTTAAGAACATCGCGTTCATCTCAAAACTTCTGAACCGTGCTCTCTGACCTTGCCCTTTTTGGAGTCCTGAAGCTCCCGGAAAGTCCAAAACACTAAAAAAGACGTTTCCTGACTGTGCAGTGTTAATTCCATAAAACATGATTGGAATATAAGTAATATAGTGCAAAGTTCATGTATGCATTTTACATGCATCAACTTCTCCAAGCTTAACCTATACTCGTCCTCGAGTATGAAGGTGATAAAACTAACATGGACTTTGCAGTTTAATACTATCAATTGATATCAAAGATGATTACTATTGCTACATAGAGTCAAATGATTCATTCTTCAAAGGAGTAGCAATATGCAAGATAGTTTATGAAGTGATATCAAGTATTCAATGCAAGGATGTTCAATGATAGTTCACAAAGTGTAACATAGAAGATAGTAATATGGACCACATGTATGTATAATGATAAGTAAGAACATCCTACATTGGCCATAGAGTGGAGATAAAAATCTGAATATAAAAGGTGGACACTTTGGAAAGATGTATATGTGAGTAGAGGTAAAACATGCATAAGTTTCATCTAACCTCCAAACTCTTCTACTTAAGTTAATGATTGCAATGTGTTAATCCTTGGTGTCAAGCTCTCATTCCCTATCATAGCATCTTGAATGATTAAAATTTAATGTGAAAGCAAATATGAGTAGTGTGCTTGACAAAGTAAAGGTTAGGTGTCTCATGCCCCTTGAATACAAGTACCTACACCATGAGTTACTCAACTTAGGAAACAAATCAAGTTCAAGTCATATATCATTGTAAGTAATAATAGTATCATCAAGAGCGTCAACTGGGGTACCTCTTGTCCCAGGATATGGAACAAGCCCATATCAAAATGACAAGACAAACAAACAAGATGAACAACCTCAACACCCTTTTTATTTACCATTGGAATAGCTTTTTATTATAAGGTGTATCACAGACGGTTCACCATAGCATGTAAGTAAATTTCCACCATGAATGATGCATGGCTTAGATTAGCGGCCCAGGCGTCTCTCTAACCATTTATACAAACTCATTTAAACTACTTCATTTCCACCTCATTTCATCATGATAGGCATCCATAAACAAAAGTACATGATATCAACTAAATGAAGTGAAGCATGTTGAAAGCTTGCCATGTGACAGCACATATGAGCTAACTCCCAACCTCGAACATTTATCAAGCCACTAACATCATAATCTTAATCACAATGGGTCATGTTTTATTTAATGCTATGAAGGTAAAATGTGCATCAAGTTTGTGAGAGCTATATAACCAACTTTTCCCATGATAATCAATAAATAAATATTTTCATTCAGAGGTATAGATAACACAAATATCATGATGAACATACTCGGAATAGCATGAAGCTAGTAGGTAGATATGGTGGACTCTCTGGAATAACTTTGGTTGAAGGTGTTGGAAACAAGTTTTTGCTTGTTGGAATGTTTGGGCTAGCAAGAGGGAGAAAGTTGACCATCTAAATGCATGCATGAGTGTCCATAGAACTAACCAATCCATGTTAAACAAAGTGAAATAACATTCAGCATCAAAACATGAATAAGTGATAGCTCTTGATAAAGCATTTGCAAATTATTACTCATTAACAAGCTCATGAATCATGCAACTATATGTATCATTAAAAATCAACTCAAACATCCCTTTTCCCAATCTTATAATAGCATCCAACATATTTCAACCCAAATTTCTAGAAACTTTCCATATACAAATGATTATGTGGTGGTCTTACAAAACTCAAACCAAACAAACAAAAAGACGCTCCAAGTTTATTCGATAAAGTGTTTCGATCGAAAAACAGAAGTTAGACGTGTGCAAACCGAGAGTGTGTAGGTCCAGTGGGGTTGTCTTCACATCCCCAAGCTTATGGTCTTCACCATCCTTGGATAGCTCTTGGTGCATCTCCTCTAATCCCTGTAAAAAAACTTCAAAACACCCTTTCTCCCATTTCTTTTCTGTGGGGTGCATTAGTAGTGATAAACAAATAGGTTTCTTGCTGCATATAATCCACAAACAAATCATATAAGAATGTCCAGAAAGTATATAATGTTGTATGCCTACTTATAAACTAATTTGAATCAAAAAGATTCAAGATAAAAGTTCAAAACATGCATAAAACAAAATGGGACAGAATCTGTCCAGAAAAACAGCAGCAGCAAAACGTATTTTTCTACCCTACCAAACTTTGCCGAAAAATTCCGAAAAATTCATGCATACAGAGGATGAAATTTGCAACTACAGTTCAAATATGAGCTCATTCGGAGTTAAAATAAGAATTAAAAATCATACCGTGCACAGATTCGTGCAGGAATAAAATCTCCGAACGCTATAAGCAACTTTCTCAAACCAAAAAGGGTAAAACTTGGCACTTTATTCAAAATTCCAGAAACTAAACTAAAAACAAACTATCTTGTTACAGCAAGAGGACACAAAGAAAATCACACATAAAAATAACCGGGTTGCCTCCCGCAAAGCGCTTTCTTTATAATCATATAGCTAGGCTTCTTACTTGGTATCAAGATGGTAAGTGAGGTGGCTTGGCATCCCAAGCTTAAATTCTTGTACTTATTTGATATATGTAGGGTGATCCTAGGGGTACATCCCCAAGCTTGAGTTTTTGTCCCTCTTGATCTTGTTCATCACCCTCAATTCTTCCACCTTAAAATTCTCTTTACACAAAACTCATCATAAACTTGATTAGAGGGGTTAGTGCCTTCATAAATTAAATCCACATAGGTACAGCAAAGACATATCATGAATTGATTCTAAACATTAGCTACTGTTACTACGGTTGTGTAATGCTCCTTGATCAAAAGAACCGCACAAAACACAAGTAATGAGTGCAATGCAAAATGAAGATAGAATCTGTCAAAACTGGACAGCGAATTACTATTATTTGATCCTATCTCTCAAAAGAGGTTATTCTTTCCAAAAAAATAAGATACAAAGGTGATGTTACAGCAGTAAACAAGCACCTTGACTCAAAAACCAAAGAAGCAAAAGAACCAAGAAAGATTCAAGAAACAAACAAAGAAGAAAGAAAATATTTTTGTTGTTTTTGATTTAGCAAAAAGGCAAAAGAAGAAGCAAATATATACAAAAATAAAACACTCTTTTTATTTGGTTTTAGCTTTGGGAAAAGTTTAAATGATAGAGACTTTGCAATGGTTCCATTGGCATGAACAACACATGTTCAAGGTCGACCCCAACTTCTCCATTACTCATCCTTCTCATTTACTTTCCCAAATTTTATATAAAATGAAAATCTTAAACTAATTGTTAGAAAACAGTAGGTAAAGTTATTTTTCAAGTTCTCAAGATATAAAGGTGTGCCCAAACGAATAGGAAATAAAAGCATAGAGAACACACCTCAAAACATTAAACCATTAACTTTTAAGTCTAACTCTTTTCCTATGCATTGGCATTTTATATATGAATAAATAACAACCCATTTGAGGTAACCAATGCATATAATGATCAATAGCTTGCATTTTAAATAACATAGAAACATAAAGGGGATTCTTATCTCTTCCTTTCTCATAATAGTTGCAAGCATTAAAGTTAAACATACCCACATAATTTTGAATAGAATCACCACATAAAGACTTATCATCTAATGAGCATATTGGATCATCAAACTCACATAAATCAATTTCATCCTTAATAGTAGGGGGACTAAAAATATCATATTCATCAAAACAAACTTCCCCAAGCTTAAGGTTTTCCTCAGTATTAGCAATAAAGTTGTTCAAAAATTAGTACTACCACAAACATGATTGTTATGCAAATAAATTTTAATTTTCTCCTCAAACACTTCATGTCCTAACTCAAGATAGATATTATACAATTCTAGGATTGTTTTGTTGTTTTCCATTTTATAATTTTTTTGTGTTTAGATTTAATGTTGTATGCAATGCAAACAAGAATAAAAGTTTAGCACAACGCTCCCGGCAACGGCGCCAGAAAAGTACTTGATAATCCCCAAGAGCAAGGAATCACTGTAGCACTATTCGATAAGTATTTGAGTGTCGAACCCACGAGGAGCTGAAGGTAAACTATCTATTCTCTAAAGCCCTATAACCCTCTTATATGGCCTTTTATGCAAAGCAATAAATTTGAATATGAAAGGAACTAACTAATGGAAGCAAGTGATGTGGAATGGTTTATCTAGTAACAAGTTTCTTAGAGCAAGTTTCTCTCAGCTGTTTTCTCAAGCAAGTTTCTCAAAGTAGCAAGTAGCAAAGATCTCAAGTAGCAAATATCTCAAGGGAGCAAATGTTCTGGCAATTGTTATTTCATTCGTGTGGTTGTCACAATTAGTGAAGCACATGTTTCAGTCTTAATTGTTTCTTCTAGGAGGGAGCCATAAATAGGTGTAGCCAAGTAAATGAGCAAATTACACAACTCTTATGATGGATCTCATGGCCAAATAAATGTGCAGCACAAGAATTATTAAGACATAATTGTCCCACCATAGCCTTAAGTTCTAGGGTCCCCCATATATATCCCCCATAAAGTAACTTCAAGTCTCAGACCACGGTTTCTCTCTACTCCGACCCGTCCTACTCAATCCATTACACTACGGTGATCACCTTACATGCATTCCCCAACATATGCGTGCACTCATACATTGTACATCAAGACAATCAACGAACTATTTCACTATTGCCATGAACAAATCACTTCTCAAACATAGATGGGGATACACAATAGATCAAGGGAAAAGTATATTGCATCATACATCATGTTTGCCAAGAGTTTACAGTGGGGAGATGGAGATGATCTTGCTGTAGATGTTGATGATGAACACGCCGGAGGGGGGTGGAGCCCTCCGGAGGTGATTCCGGCGGCGTTTCCCCCCTCCGATCTTCTCCGGCGGCAGTCTTCTGACTCTCTGTTTCGTGGTTTTCTGTTTCTTCGCCGCCTCCTCGCGAAACTCCTCGGGGGGCTATTTTTATAGTTGGTTTTAGGTCAAGACGAAGCCACGGAGACGAAAACGGACGGCATCGGAGCCACGAGGGGGAAAAGAGGTGGGCCCACGCGGCCAGATACAGTAGACCGCGTGGGACCCCCTAATTCCCAGCCTGTTGGGCTTCTGGTCTTCAATTTAAGCCCATCGCGTTCGTCTCGAAAATTCTGAACCGTGCTCTCTGACCTTGCCCTTTTTGAAGTCCTGAAGCTCCCGGAAAGTCCAAAACACTAAAAAAGACGTTTTCTGACTGTGCAGAGTTAATCTATTATATACTAAAAGCAAAATAAGTTAGCTAATAGAGCCACCAGGTTAATCCACATCATACTAATTATTTTCGACAGTTAGATCTAAATCGAGTGGTTAGATTAGATGGAAGATTGCTGCTTACGTAACATAAAGAGGTTCGTTTGACACGATTTAGTTTCATCCGGCACAAAAAGTTATTTAATTCTGTGCAATCACGATTGGCTACCACCGGTGCAATCACGGTTGGTTTAGACCAGGTTGTATAGCCGTCCGTGCAACTACCGGCTAGCTGCACACGTATCTCCACGAAAAAAGCTGGTCGTGGGAAGCTAGCTACAAATTCATCGGTAATGAAAAAAAAAACAATGCCGATGGATGCGATCTGATTTTTGTACATGCGTGTGTTTGCGCGTGTCAGGTTGCTTGGCAGGAAAACGTAGAAGAGACAGTAAAAGAAAAAATATATGAAATTTAAATTGTAAGGTTTTTTCAAACTCAGAAGTTCTGTAAAATAGCGAGAACTTAATTACGAAGAGGACTGTAAGTTGTCGGACACTCCTGACAAGATAGATTATCCGAACCAATCTATATTGCCAAACTGTTGAGAAAAACGTGGAAGGAGAAACCATGATATGTTCCATGGATTACTTCATTATTAAAAATTTACACATACAAAAGACGAAGAATTATACATAGCCAAAATAGTAGTTAATTCTATACAATACCATCTCAACCACCTAGACGTTGTCGCGAATAACGCACTAAAACCAACGAAAATGCAGTACCACAACTAAGATGATCTCCACCCACTATCCACACCATTCATTTTATCAAGATTCATGCAACACATTTTGCAGTCAAACCCCCTAAACAATAAACAGTTATATTCTTGAACCCTCATTAGAATTCGTCGTTACTTCTTAACGGCATTAACAATGAAATTTTTGATCACACGCTTATGAATTTAGATCTATGCATTAGCAAGATTTTTCTAGAGCAGTGTTTTGAGATGATATTTCTGGAGCATTAACAAAAATATCCAAAGCTCTTAGTGTTGGATAAACTATAACCAAAAGGAGAGAGACATGTGGCATGGATAATGTAGGAATACAGTCCATAAATAATACTTATATTTAGTCCCAATATTATACATGGCATGCACTTCTATTGTGAGAAAATAATAACTCAAAGCAGAAAAATGGTCACTTATAGATAATTTGGTGGCATAGGCATCGACCGCATACCGCTAATGCGCTAGGGTACCATAAGGTCAATAACTAGAAAAACAAAAGCCTCAGTGTTACTTTGAAATGGTTCAACTATGTTGTTGTAAGGGTTCTCCAAACTCAGATAGATTCCTAAGAGTATGAGAGAATGACTTACATTTACTCCAAATTTTATACCTAGCATGGACTTGGTGTATGATTAATATAGTAACTAAAACGATAGAATTACTCACTTCTAGATAAATGGACGGTATAGGTATCGACCCTATAAAGCTATAGCTAACGGGCTATGATAACTTGAGGTCACTACCAAAATAAAAGCCCCAATATTACTTTGCAATGGTTCAATTGGGATATTGGAAGTTTTACGACACTCAGATAAATTCCTAAAAGCCCGAGAAAAGCTTAGACTTCTAAAAGGTTCCAAAGGTTCTAATAAAAGGAGAATGACCTTCCGAAAATTACAACTGACCTTTCAAACCATACATAGCATCATAATGAACCAGTACAATTTTATAAAACACACAATTATCAAATTTAGAAATGTACAAATCAGGTCCCAAAATAATATAGTTGGGACTACAAAACAATTTATTTATTATAATACTCATGGTGACTAAGGAAATATTTAATCTGAATAAAACAATATAAGTTTCCATAGTGCGATGCAAATATATTTTTAGACACTGCCCTCGCATTTGCGAGGGCCACCTTGCTAGTTCCATAAAAATAGGAAACATACCAAATATTCCCAAAATCATTATAAAACATTGATATAACCCTTATATGATGAAAATATGATTGGAATATAAGTAATATAGTGCAAAGTTCATGTATGCATTTTACATGCATCAGCACCGTTCTAGCCTATTTAAGCACAGCACACACCCCATCTTCCTCTCCCACCCAAGCCAGAGCCACACCACGCTCATCCAAGCGAGCTCAACACCCTCTTCCTCTCCCATCCAAGATGCAGTTCAACGGACCAACCTTCGAGCGGCCGCCTACTGTGCCGGAGCGGCGCCACCCGCCGGGCGTCCTCGTTGAGAGCACGCTCTGTGTGTGGACGCAGTTCAGGTTTAGGGGGCACAAATGCTCACGCGCAACTTCCTCGGCGCCGGCTTTTCCATCTCCCACCGGGCTCGCCGGTTTTTTGGTGCGGCTGCGAGTAAATCTTCTTCACCGACTGGAACGTCTTTATCAGCTTCGAGAGCATCTTCCCCCACCCAAACCATATGTGCACTCCCTCCCCTACGAGGATGACTGAAGTTGAAGACGGTGGTGAAGAGGCGGCCAAGGTGGAAGAAAGTTCAAGATGATGTTCGTGTGAAGCGAGCCCGGCCGGAGATAAGTTGTTTATTTTGTTTTAGTTCTATGTTGTTTATTTTGTTTTCTGTGTTTTTATGTGTCGTGTCCTCTGCTGATGTGGATAAGTTGGATGATCAACTGTTTAGGGTTTCAATGAAAATGGAGCACCAGAGCGTCGGAGTCCCACCAAGCCAAAACTATATAGGGCCTTAATGTACTTACAGTATATAGTGTACTGGTACATACGAAGAGCCAGCATAAACTTTTTATTTGTGACCCAGTTCACGTTAATTGCCCTTTATAATAACTAATTTCATAAATGGTCAGTTTGTCTAAGTCATCCATCATGCATCCGACGGCCAGCAACGTTTCCTTCCCACCTACCAAAAAATCGCGCGCACAGACAATTTGGTGCCGCCCCCAAATTTATCGTTCAAACTCTAGCGCTTCCCGCATAAAATTTCGGACCTTTCCTCTACACCTACCCATATGGACATTTCCCCTCCTCTCGTCCCAAATCTCGCCTCCCTTTTCATAACCCTATGTCGCCCTCCCGGTCTTCCACCTCGCTGTCATGGACTCCCACCTCGCCTTGTAGCTCCGCCCCGTTCTAGCAGCTCGCCGTCCCGGTCTGACACCCGACGTGTAGCTCGCCGCCCGGTCTTCCACCAAGCCTTCCCGGTCTTCCACCTCGCCATCGAGGTCGCCGTCCAGATCTGCCACCTCGCCGTCAAAATCTGCCACATCGCCGTCCAGGACGCCGACCAGCTCGTAGGTGTCTGGCTCGTCACCAACCTCGCCCTACGTCTAGTTCTGCCACACCGCCCCACTAACCTCGCGGCAACTTCGTCGTGAAGGTCTGCCACCTCGTCACTAACCTCCATTCCCCGAGAGATGGTTTCCGCTACGACGAGTAAGAAAAATGGCACTAAATCATCGATTCAATGTTTTTTGAGTTATTTTAGTCTGTTCGATGCTTGTTTCCTGCACACTTTTTTAATTGCCTGTTTTGCCTTCTATATGTTTGATCAGTTCCTATGGTCAAAGTTTGCTTGTTTTCCAACTTGTATTAGGCTTAAGATCACCTTTCTTGCGATCCTATCAGTCTAACAAATGAAATTACTCATATCGTGCTGTTACATCGTTAGTAGTACAAAACAATCAATACCAGCACTATATGTTAGAACAACACCACATGAAGAAACCCGGAAGTTAGTAGCTAACTTGAATAGGTTCTTATCAAGTGCTATGATTGTAGCTTACGTTGAGCTCTTTATTCATGTTAGAACCACAAACAAAACCCATGGAGGATATGCGGCTCAAAAATATCATGAGAAACCATCCACGACTGGGTAGGTCTGTATCATCTCTTGTTTCAATGCCCACCATACTCTCCCGTAAAAAGATCAAGAAGAAACTTTACAATGAAGGAGACATGCCAATGGAATCACTTGACAGTGAGCTGCAGGCTGAAACCTTACCTGCTAGCTCAACATCCTTGCATGATAGCTCAACAATGCAGGTGCTGATTACTTATCTTGTGTAGAACTGCTAGCTTAATTACTGTTGTCCATATACCTTGTGGCTTTCTGCTACTATCCCAAATGATTGGTGCATATGAATTGTGCAGTTTATGTGCTGGAAAGTCAAGTTGACATCCGGTAGGGCACAAATGCCTCCTGGTAAGCGCGTCAGGGCAGAAGCAGTTGGCAGCAAAAGAACACCTGATGCTAGGAAATTTAATAAAAAGGCCAAACTGAATGCCGAAGAATCAACTACATCACTACGGCGTACAAGACATAGTGGTAGCAATGCTGATGGCATTGAGACACCTAGCAAGCCCAAGAAGCCATCTGACAACAACAAGGGGTCAGCTGAAAAGCACAAGAAGGCAGCCTCCCCACGCGGGCTGACAGCTCCCCAAGGCGAGCAGGAGGCTGCCCTGGCCCACCTGGAAACTACCCAAGAGGCAGCTGCCCACTGCGAGGAGGCACCCACCCCAAACAAGCAGGCAGATGCCCAAGGCGAGCAGAAAGCTGCCCTGGACCCCATGGAAACTACCCAAGAGGCAGCTTCCCACTGTGAGGAGACAATCACCCCAAACAAGCAGGCAGATGCCACACAAAAGGAGGCAGCTGCCCACTGCGAGGACACACCCACCCCAAACAAGCAGGCAGCTGGCCCACAAAAGGACGGAGATGTCCGCTGCGAGGAGGCCACTATGACCCCACACATCGTGCCAACTGTCTGCCACGAGAAGATACCTGCCCAACACGAGCCGTCACCTACCCAGGGACAGCTGATACTCCAACCCAAAGGGCTAGGTCCCGAAGTCTAGTCGCAAGGTGTTGACAACCAGAATCTTCCCCAATGGAGAGATAGTCATGCTGACTTTAGCCAGCATGAAGATGCAGGTAACATGTTACATAGATTGAATGCTCTGACTCTACACTATTTACTTACGGAATCAAATCCAACATGCAGAACACTAACTCTAGCAGGGCCACGATTTTGTAGCTGCGCGAGGGCTGGCTATAGCTGTCGGGGCGGAATGGGGAATGAACATGGGAAAGGATCTGGACAGGAAGTCCAGAGGACATAGGTTCAGAATTGTTATTCCTCCGGGGGCGACAAGGCCATCTAACCCTGTTCTTGCTAGCATGTATGCTACTGCATGTTCAATAGCTGTCAAGGAGGTTGTCCCTCTCTTTACCCATTACAAAATGTACAAGGGCAGGGATGACATATATAAGCTCTTGGCCGGCCACGTTAGTGTACGTTTTGTATCTCTTGCTTCCAGTTCTTAACTATTGCTTCTAGTTCTTTCCATTGTTGGTCATAAAACTGAATAATGCTCTTTCTTTTGTATCAGACAAGGTTTATTTTGAACTCTGAAGACCCTTGGATAGAAGCATCTCTTATGAAAATCTCAAGGCCCGTACAAAACAAAGACGCTATGATCTGAAGGCCAAGTTTTGGGACGATGTTGAGGACAAGAAGAGTATTTCACGGACACCTCCTAAAGGCTTGCAAAACATGAACGACGTTCAATGGTCTGCGTTACTCGATTCCTGGGGCTCATCAAAGAAACAGGTCATTGTCTTTGTTCACTCAAGCTTGCTACTGTTTCAATTCTATAATCTGGACTGTTGCTAATATGTTCGTACTTTGTTTGTGTAGTGGGCTTGTTGCAAGCTAAAGTAGCAGATCAAAGATCCAGTTCCCTGGTCTCACCGGTTCTCGGAGCTACGAGACTTCCACCAATGGTTCGCTTAATGCCCTCGAATTGTTCAAAACTTTTCAAAAGGCAAGACGGGGGAATACAAATCGCCTGTGAAAAGAGCAATTGTAAGTCTCCTTGAATTCTTTTCATCTCTTGAATGTCTCTTTGTGAATTCTGCTGCAAACTCATGTCGTCAGCTATTTCACATATGCTTATCATCTACTAGTTTGTGTAACAGCATCCTTACATGATCTGTACATCCTTGCCTTTTGCTTTTTTCATCCATGTTCCTTACATGCTTGTCATCTACTGTTTTTCATCTATTTTTCTTACAAGCTAGTTCAGCAGTTGTTGCATCTATCCTTTTACATTCAGATCCCTTGTCATTTCAGCACCACCAAATAAAACTGTCAAAATCTGCACTTGGGCGTGGTGTTATTTCATCATGGTTTGAACTATGTTTTGTAGACGCTTGTCATCTGCTATTTTTCATCCATGTTCGTTACATGCTTGTCATGTGTTATTTCATATCAATGTGCCATACAAGCTAGTTCAGATGCTATTATCTTATACTTTTACATGCTTTTTAGATTGAAATGGAACAGAAGATGATGGGATCAACCTTAGAAGATGGCACTGTGACCCAACCTCTTTCTGCCACCGAAGCTGTCGCTGAAGTGCTCAGTAAAGGCACAAGGAAACCTACATTCTTGAAGAATGTAGGTTTGATATCAAGCCGTTCAAAAGAACAAAATCTCAGCTGCAGCGCCAGGTTGATGCTGAGAGATCAGCGAAGCATGAACTGCAGTCATTAGTTCGCGATTTTCAGCAGTCGAAGGAAGAAAGCGATGCAGACATGATCGACCTTCAAGAACAGTTCCAGGCGATGCGGGCAACCCAAAATGCGTCACAGAAGGCTCAAGATATTGTCGTTCTCCTTATTCAGACGCTACTGAAAAAAGTAACAGCGATAGAAGGATCTCAAGCGAACTAATCTGGAACTGGTTCCCTTTTTCTGTGGGTTTTTGGTGGCTTTTTGGTAAGTGCCCTTGGTGAGGCTTTTTGGTGCCCCTTCGGGAGGCTGAAACTCTATGTTCCTGGTGGCCTATGTAAGGTTGTGAAGTATACCAGATGGAGTTAGATGCCAGTGATGGTGATCAAGGCTGTGAACTATACCAGATGGCGTTTAATGCCTGTGCTGGTGATCAAGCCTGTTACCACTTATATTATAAATGTATGTATTAAAGTGTTGCTAGCTTTGCTGTGAAAACTAGTACACCAGATTAGACATTCGAAGCATAACGAAACTTAAAACGTCGCCAGAATATAATACAATATGGTCACGAACGGAACACCACGTGGGCACATATTAATGGTACACGTGGCGACACGTGATTGATTAATATACGCGAGACGAAAATAAAATCGTCGCGGGTATATGCCACATGGAATCGTATGGGCCAGACACGTGTCACCTTCCGATTTGCGACCTGACGACGAAATAAAAACGTCGTGGAATCAGATGACGTCATCAACATGAACGACCACGAAGCGAATCCGTCGTGGATATGGCTCACGTGGAACCTTGTGAACCGTGCACGTGTTGATCTCTGATTGCGTACATCCGCGACGGAACGTAAACGTCACAAGAGAGTGACGTCATAAACGGAAAAGGTGACGTCATGAACGGCCGCGGCAACGGGATGGACGACGACGTAACTAAAACGTCGCGGCATCATGGCATCACGAACGGCGTAATTTGTGTCATCAGTGGCCGCCAAAACGACCTTGCGACGGGAAAATAACGTCGCGACTTGTTGGGCCTGATAGCAGGCCGGCCCGCTTACTCAAGACGGATATCTAAACGTCGAGGATCCCGCGTGACGTTTAGAGATTCACCGGATCGTCGTAGAATCGTGTATGACTAGCGGTCCCTGACTTTTTTATAACGTCGTGTGAATCGTCGAGGATTGCAGATCCCGACGTTTTGGAGCATGATTACCACGTTATGGAATCGTCCCGGATGGCCGAATTTTTTGTAGTGTATTTAGTTCCACGATGATTTCATTCAATAGATCGAGGTGGTAAAACTTGGATTCTCAGATCCAAAGGCTTTTGGTATCAAACACAAACCAAAAGGTAAGTTACCTAGTTATCCTACCTACTAAGGCAAATAGCTACTTTATACCAAACTCTTTTACTTAACTATAAGTTACATGTCATCATGCGACCTCAGTTATCTAAATGACACCTTATATAGAGCCACACGGTATAATTATCGCGACAACCATGTTTAAGTCATTTCTAAGTAGTCAGCCATTCAATCAAATCACCTTTATATTAGAGTAATAATAAAGAAAAATCATCTATCTTTTGCAATTTCATATGTCATTAGATGTGTTGTGGTGTTTCATTATGCATTTGTTACTTGGATATCCTACAATATATAGTCCTATATATAGCTCTAGAGTTTATGTGTCTTTAAATATCTCGAGAGAGATTTATCATCCATGTTGAATATTTAGCACTCTCCAAACACATGTAGAAGCAAACCTTAGAGTTGATACAATGCCACAACACTTAGCTCAAAGGCATCATATTATAGTAACTTAAGTTAAGATAGACAAATGTTGCTTCATGCATATTTAGTCTTCTACTTCATAGCTTCAATTCTCGCCTTATCTTCTTCATATTCCCTGCCACACCTCCTTTTGCTTATTTATAGAACATATTTAACCTCAACAACACCTTTTACTTTTATGAAAATATTTTATTGAGTCACTAGCAGGAGCACTGTCTTTAATTAAGAACTAAGAAAATTGCCTAGTTTGTTAGGGAAAACCGCGCGAAAACAAGATACAAAGAGCAGCCGCGCCAAGGCACACAGAAAACATAATAACACCTAAACACACCAACACAACAAAACATAAGCAACCAAACAAAAAATTCCACAACGTCGTGCCCTTACCGCACCCAAGGTCAAGTAAAGCCAGATCAGGCATGTCATGCTTAAAGGGGGGCGGGAAGGCCTCAATAGGCCCCTAGAGGAGCACGGAAGACGCCTCGCGAAGTACCGCACCACCAATAAAAAAAATTACCATCTACGAAGGGGAGAGAACCACCTAGCTATGGGGAGCTAGACAGGCCGCCGACGGAGAAGGAAGAGGAAGCACACCACTAGACCCTACGTCCTCCACAACGCGAGCACTCCGAGGACCGCCGTATCCGAGAAAGCCGCCCCGTCTTCAAGCCACCCCACCACGCTCTACGGAGTCAACCGCCATCCCATTTCGGTCCCGCCGCCTAGACATCCACCTTTTGGGGCCATTTTATGGGTTAGTTTGTTAGCTGGGCCATGTATGGGTTAGTTGGTTAGCTGGCCCAAGCCCACTAGTTTCACTTCCAGAAGGAGCGATAGCGAGTGTCGAGTGAGACAGACAGAACCCTCTCTCCGCCGGACGCGAGGAAGAAGAAGACGCGAAGAGGAAGGAAACCCTAGCAGCCATGGCGCTGCGCTCTCTGCTCCGCAAGGGCCCGGCCCTCGCCGCCGCTCTCAGGTCGCCGGCGCCGCTCCCCCGTCTCAGCTCCCCGTCCCTCCAAGCCCTGGCACCGCCGGCGGGTGCTCGCGCCATCTCCCAGGCGGTGAGTTCTCCGTCCCCCCTCCCCCGCTCGCTCCCCTCCTCGTTTGATTGGCTAGAATGCGGTCACGGTCGAGTAGGTGGTTCGATTTACTCTAGGTTCGCAAAAGGAAGATGCTTCGTGGCCAGAAATTGAGCGCACCGCAGTTCCTCTTCCCCTGTCGCGTCCGCCGCTGCTTTCCTGTGGTCGACGGTGCTGCAAGCGCTGGTGATCGACGATGGTGTGAGTCGACGAGTTGCTCTGTACGCGATTGGGTTGAGCTGCAGGGCGTGTTGCTGTGTTCAGGTTGTTTCCCCGGAGGATGCTCAGCGCCTGCCTTTGCATGATTGTCACCAGCGACAATGTTTCCCAATGAATGTCCTCACATTTATTTGGAACATGCGGGGGTTCGGGCAGGAGGGCCGCCGCCGACAGTTGATCAACTATCTTAGAGATGAAGATGTGGACATCGTAGGACTCCAGGAGACGATTCGACCGGACTTCTCGATCTCTGAGCTGGAGAGCCTTAGCCGCCACAAGTTTTCGTGGCACTGGCTTCCGGCGACGGGACACTCAGGGGGTATCCTCCTTGGTGCCAAGGAGGATACCTTTGAGGTAGAGGATATGGATCGCGGGGAATTCTTTGTGAGCATGTGGCTCACCCATAGACGGTCTAACCTCCGTTGGGAGGTTATTATTGTCTATGGCCCCGCGGACCACCGGAGGTCCGCGGATTTCTTGTCTGAGATCAAGTCGAAGGTGGAACGATGCCCCACCCCGGTGGTGGTGGCGGGGGACTTTAACCTTATTCGTTCCCCTGATGACAAGAGCTCGGATAATGTGGACCTCCCTCGGATGCGCTTGTTCAACGACTGGATTGCAGACCTTGCGCTACGCGAGATCTCTCGTGTTGGGGCGAGGTATACGTGGTCTAATAACCAGGCTGACCCGATCCGGAGTGTTCTCGATCGGGTCCTAGTGTCGGTGGAATGGGAAGTTGCCTTCCCGTTGTGTTCGCTTCGCGCGCTCACTCGGATTGGCTCGGACCATTCCCCCCTCCTCCTTTCTTCTGGAGGAGGGGCTCCCCCTAGGTCGAATCGCTTCCACTTTGAGGAGTTCTGGCTTTGTCAGCCGGGCTTTGTGGAAGCGGTTTGACGTAAGTGGGCATCGGCGGTCGCGTCTCCTCCCCGGGCATACAATGCGGTTGATATTTGCACCACTGTGCTAAAGTCGTTCGCCAATTTATGCGGGGGTGGGGCGCGAATAGAGGAGCAGAGCTGCGGAAGAATAAAACGGATATCCTTGCCCAAATTCAGACGCTTGACGTGGCGTTCGATACGGTGGGCCTTACCGCTGATGGTTGGCTTCAGCGGTATGCCTTGGAGACCTCCCTTATGGAGATTTACAAAGGCGAGGAGATCTTCTGGCGACAGCGTAGTCGCCAGAATTGGATTCTTCACGGCGATGCTAATACAGCATACTTCCACGCCATTGCGAATGGTCGTCGTCGAAGGTGCTCTATTCCGTTCTTATGGGCGGATGGCATCCTATTAGAGAGGCCCCAGACCTATCCGCCCACATATACTCCTTTTATAAGGAGTTGTTCACGGAGGGACCTCGCACGGGAGTATCGTTAGCTGATGGCTTCTGGTCCTTAGGGGCCTTAGTATGCTGAGGAGAATGTGGAGCTTACACTCCCATTCAGCCGTGAGGAGGTTAGTCGGGCTATTATGGGGATGAAGGCCAACTCGGCCCCGGGCCCAGATGGCCTTCCTGTCTCCTTCTTCCAGAAATTCTGGGGGAGCCTTGAGGCGGTGATTATGCCCATGTTCCAGGAATTCTATACTGGAACATTGGTTATGTCTCGCCTCAACTTTGGCGTAATTACCTTGATCCCTAAAGTAACAGGGGCCACGGAGATACGCCAGTTTAGACCGATTACGGTGATCAACGTCATCCAGAGACTGCTTACCAAGGTTTGTGCTGCACGCTTGGCCCCAGTTGTGGAGCGTCTCGCACACCCATATCAGTTCGCCTTTCTTAAGGGACGATTTATCCATGACGGAATTCTAGCGCTTCATGAGGTGGTCCATGAAGTTAAGGTTAGACACCTTAAGGGTGTCTTCCTTAAGCTAGATTTCCAGAAGGCATATGATCGTTTGGACTGGGCGTTTCTTCGCCTGGCCCTCGAGCGCCGAGGGTTCGATGATCGCTTCATAGGCTGGATTATGCAGATTGTCATGTCTGGCAGCACGGCGATCAATATTAATGGGGACATTGGTCCCTATTTTAGGTCCTCGTGTGGGGTGAGACAAGGGGACCCTATCTCCCCCCTGCTCTTTGACCTTGCCGTTGATGTCCTTGCGTCTGTCTTGGACAAAGCCAAGGCGGCCGGCCACATTTCTGGTGTGGTCGGACACCTTATTCCTGGTGGTGGGATCACTCACCTCCAGTATGCGGATGACACCATGATCATGGTGGAGGGCTCGGAACTTGACATTATTAATCTCAAGTTCCTACTCCTCTGCTTTGAGGCCATGTCTGGCCTCAAGATTAACTTCGACAAGAGCGAAGTCATGATCATGGGGTACCCCTTAGAGGAGCAACACGGATAGCGGACAATCTTAATTGCAAGTTGTCCTCCTTCCCGGTTACTTATCTAGGGATGCCGCTTAGTGACGCTAGGATCCAGATTAAGGACCTCGAGCCGGTTATTGGGCGTGTCAAAGCCAAGGCCGAACCTTGGCAGGGGCGGTTTACCTCCAAGGGGAGCAAATCGGTCCTTATTGACTCCTGCTTGTCTAGCTTGCCTATGTACATGATGGGAATGTACGAATTCCCAGAAGGTGTGCATGGCGCATTTGACAAGGAGCTCTCGCGCTTTTTCTGGCAGGCGGCCAATGGGCGCGAGAAGTACCATATGGTCAAATGGGCGGATGTCTGCGCCCCCAAGGACATGGGGGGCATAGGTATTTTAGCGTCGCGTAAGATGAATACCGCGCTCATGCTTAGGTGGGTGTGGCGGATACTTAGAGAGGAGGGGGGTCTTTGGCTGCAGCTGATCAAAGCTAAATACCTGCAGGGTCGCCCCCTCCTTGCTTGTGACCGCCGGGATGGATCCCAGTTTTGGAGATCCATCCAAACCCTTAAGCATGAGATTAGAAAGGGTGCCCGCTTCTCCATCGGTAATGGAGAGGGCACCCTATTTTGGCTGGACTCGTGGCTTGGTGCAAGCCCGTTACAGCATAGGTTCCCGTCTCTTTGCTATTTGTGCGGACCCGATGCTGTTGGTGGCCTCGGCAGTACATAATGGGGTTTGGAACATCTCGTTCCGACGCACATTTGGTCCTGCCGAGGCTACAGCTTGGACGGAGTTACGGGGTTCGCTCCCGGAGGCGCTGCCGGGGGGCCAAGACCTTGTGTCATGGCACCTGGCGCCTTCTGGGACCTTCTCCGTAAAGACGGCCTATCGGAGTCTCTTCAGTGGTCCGGTTAGAGCTTGGGCTTCCCCGCTGTGGAAGGCCCCCCTCCCCCTGAAAATCAAAATCTTCGTGTGGCAGCTCCTTAGGGACCGCCTTCCGTCGGGGGTGGAGGTCCGTAAGCGACATGGACCGGGGGATGGTCTTTGCCCTTTGTGTGGGATCCCCGAGACGGGAACCCACATCCTGTTCGCTTGTCCTGCGGCCAGGTTTCTATGGAACTTCGTCCACGAGGCACTTGGGCCTGCTTGGCAGGCCTCAGACCTCGGAGAGTTCCTGGAGACCCACGCGAACCGTACCGGGGGGAGCCGGCGCCTCTTCTGGTTGGTGTTCGCGGCAATGGCTTGGACCCTTTGGACGATTCGTAATAAGATGGTGATTGAGCGGTGTTTCTTCGACGTGCTTCTGACTCCATGTTTAAATTTCTGGCTTTCTTGCAGCAGTGGCACCCGCTTTCTAGACAGCGCGACAGGGGGCGGCTAGATGACATGCTTGACAGCCTGCTGGTGACCGCACGCGCCTCTCCTCCTCATCTAGCAGCTAGCGCCGGAGGGCTGCGCTCTTTTGTTCTTCCCACCTGTCCCTACCCCCTTGCTTTTCTAGCTTTTATCTTGTTGTTGGGCTTACTTGTGCTGTTGCCCCAGCAAACTCTTCTAGCTTATTTTCGGGTACTTGCATCTTTGTATGAACTTGCTTGGCATGTTGCTTTATTTATAAAGCGCGGGCGAAAGCCTGTTCGAGAGGTTGCATTAGTGTAAATGATTCTTGAAAGAGCAATCCTTTGAATGCGTTTTTGGAAAACAGCAAAGTAACAAACTTTACTGGATTGTGTAATTAAAGTAAAAAGCCTTTTTCAGGTATTACCTATTGACTGTATGTTTCTCTATGAAGCTGTGAACCTTTCATGCTGAACTAGTACTTGTCAAGGGTAGTT